>JAUIMM010000014.1:13130000-13570000 GCA_031769625.1 Taudactylus pleione
CAAAAGCCACTGTTTCTTCAGCAAATTTGGTCTTTTCTTCCTCATGGCTCCATGCAAATGGGTTTTCTCTACGTTTTCATAGTAGTCACCTTTAATTGGCTGCCCACGGGGAACCCAGTGCTGTAGGATCATACCGTGCGCATCAAAGAACAGCAGAATCATGACTTTACACCACGAAGGAATCACACAGAACTTTTTGGGGTGAGGCGAATTTGCGCATTTCCATACACTATTGGTGATGCCTCAGAGTGACTGCCAGACTCTTCTCTCTACATGCTGTTCTTTCTGCTGAATCGGGTGTGGCTGTGCCTCCAAGACTGCCCAGGTACATTGTACCCACTTCCCCTCTCGGCTCCCCTGGCTGTGAACGGCACACAACATAAACCTTTCTACAGCTTTGCACATTTTCTTTTTGCGAACGACCTCACAGATAAGTATTTCCCATGGGTTATACAGTGAAGTGAGTTTTCCACTACCTGGTCTGAATCCATTACATTTATCTAGTGTTAGTTTTTATGCGGCCCATTGCACTTATCATTGAACATTTGGCCCAAGTGCATTAACTTTGCAAAACATCTGTCTGTTTTTAATTATTTATAAGAAAGATTGACAGAATATAATTGTTGCTAACTATACTGAGCATTGCTGGAAGAAATTTAAGAAGTTGGATTAAGCTTTGTTGCATATTTTTTTCTTTGAAGCATGGTCAAAGCATACATAATCCAATCACCCGAACTAAACTCATTGATCAAACTGCTTCCTTTTTAAGAAGAAAAACAGGCCAAGAAATGTTTCTTTTTCAATGTTCTTTGTACTGTAAATCATATATTTTTTGTGCTTTCCATTCCATCAAAAATGGTGTCAGATGCCAACAAAAATTGAATGTTGGAAATAATGAAAATTGTATTCTCTGCCTTTTATCTGGGAAAAAAAATTGTTACAAGTAATTGTATAAAAGTTGACTGTTTCGCATTTTGTCCTATAGTTGTTGTTATCATTGATTTTTAAGGCATTCTGCAATAGAAGACAATGTGTAAGAGAGATATAAACACATACATTAGACAAAATAAATGCAGAGAGGAATACAAAGGGGTATTT
The DNA here is from genome assembly GCA_031769625.1 of Taudactylus pleione. Lineage (NCBI taxonomy): Eukaryota > Metazoa > Chordata > Amphibia > Anura > Myobatrachidae > Taudactylus > Taudactylus pleione. The sequence goes on from JAUIMM010000014.1 coordinate 13,131,099, forward strand.
TGGGTCCAGTTAATGAGAGTGCCTAGAAACTAGTGGGAAAATGGCACAGTTTAGACAAGAGCAGATGGTCGGGCTCAGAGTGGAGACTGTTATAGTACAGTTAGTTTCAGAGCTTCTTAAGTCAGTGGTAAGTCTCCAAGAGAATTAACCCAATATAAAAAAGGACAGAAAGGTAAAAGGTGTGAACTCCCCCTATGCAGAATGATAGTAGATGTTTGACAATATTTACACTTTATTAAGGTGGTTGATATCAATCTATCTATCGCCTACAGATTGTAAGCTTGCGAGCAGGGCCCTCTTACCCTTATGTATGTCTTTTATGTATGTATGTATGTCTTTTACAACCCAGTATAATGTTAATGTTGATTCAAATTGTAAAGTGCAATGAATTTGCTGCGCTATATAAGAAACTGTTTATATATATATATATATATATATATATATATATATATATAAAGAAATCCTTTTGGCTTGAGTATACACCCAGCACCGTTAAAGGAAGGCGGCACTCCAATAGATGCATAAAGTCAATATGTATTAAATAACCGACATCATCATAACAAATACATGTGTCAACGTTTCAAGGCGCATAGCCCTTTTCATCAGGACATAAACAGGAGAACATAATACAGTAGTGTCCTACCTTAAATAGAAGAAGGAAGAAGTGCTGAAGAAATCTCACTCACCGTGTCCGGAGTCACAAGACTGGAGTGTCCGCCGGAAGTGGGGAATACACCAGGCATAGCACAGCACTGTGGTTGCCCAGCAACCTACGACGCAACCTCTGCCGAGACCCCGGGACTGACAATGCATACCCGGAGCTTACCTCACCAGGAAGTCCGTCGGGAGCAGGGGAATCCCTCAGGCATGACCCGCTTCTGTGGCTGCCCAGCAACAGGTGGCACACCTCCTAACCGGCCCCTAGAAACGGGAGGTGTAGTGAAAGAAAAAAATGAGAGAAAGAAAAAAGCATGCTGACAGACAAAACATATAATCAAGAAAACTAGTGAAATAAAGTAAATAGTACATAATAGAAAGGAAAAATGAAAAAAAAACTAAAAACAAAACACAAAAGTATCAGAACAGAGGCTGCTAGTGATACTAATCGAAGATAATGGAAATGTTGATAAATATTATAACAAGCACTATGCAATAACCACAGCTAAATTGATGGTAGTGAAAGACATGCATAACACAAAAGTCCAGCAAGTAAACCTAACCTAAAGGAACACATTTAACATATTCTTTTCATTGAGGCCCCTAGGGGCTATGGTATCCAGATGATGAATCCAACGTGCCTCACACTGGTTCAAACGCTTATCTCTGTCACCACCCCGAATGTCACTGGGGATATGATCCACGATCTTATATTTGAGACTGGCTAAAGATTGATTAGCCAGCCGAAAGTGACGAGCCACAGGTTGCTCTATTTCCTTGCCTCCCAAGGATGCTCTAATTGCAGACCGATGTAGAGCCGCTCGCTCCCTAAAGGTTCAGGTAGTTTGACCTACATAATAAAGTCCACAGGGACAAATAATGATGTAAATGACGAAAACAGATGTGCACGTTAATACATGGCGTATGGGAAATTTACGGCCACTGTGCGGATGTTTAAAATAATGTCCCGGTTCTAAATATCTGCAAGTAGTGCAAGAAATACATTTGTAACATCCTGGCTTTTTCTTCTGAGTGGCTGTATCTAGGGTGGAAGATGGAAAGACAACACAGGTCTTCATTCGAATGTCTTTAAGATTCTTTCCTCTTGAATATGCAGGCATTAAAGAAGTGTGTTTGAATATAGGTAAATCACCATCCTCTGAAATTATCGACCATAGATGTTTAGAAGACTGCTTGACAGTTGTGCTCGTAGTGGAAAATTCAGAAATAAATGGAATTTATTATTACTTTTTCTTATATATAAACATACACACAGCAGGTTAAATAAGTATTGAACACATCAACATTTTTCTCAGTAGATATATTTGTAATGGGGCTATTGTAATGAAATTTTCACCAAATGTCAGCAACAACCCATACAATCCACACATGCAAAGAAATCAAACCATAAATGTCCATAAATTAAGTTGTGTGTAGTAATGTGAAATGACACAGGGAAGAAGTATTGAACAAGTTTACTGAGATTTATTTAATATGCTTTTGTACAGTGCATCCGGAAAGTATTCACAGCGCTTCACTTTTTACACATTTCATGTTACAGCCTTATTCCAAAATGGAATACATTAATTTTTCTCCTCAAAATTCTACACACAATACCCCATAATGACAACGTGTAAAAAACATTTTTGAGATTTTTGCAAATTTAAAATAAAAAACCCCCCAAAAACTAAGAAATCACATGTCCATAAGTATTCACAGTGTTTGCTCAATACTTTGTTGATGCACCTTTGGCAGCAATTACAGCCTCAAGTCTTTTTGAATATGATGCCACAAGCTTGGCACACCTATCTGTGGGCAGTTTCGCCCATTCCTCTTTGCAGCACCTCTCAAGCTCCATCAGGTTTGATGGGAAGCATCGGTGCACAGCAATTTTCAGATCTCTCCAGAGATGTTCAATTGTTTTCAAGTCTGGGCCACTCAAGGAAATTCACAGTTGTCCTGAAGCCACTCCTTTGATATCTTGGCTGTGTGCTTAGGGTTGTTATCCTGCTGAAAGGTGAACCGTCGCCCCAGTCTGAGGTCAAGAGCACTCTGTAGCAGGTTTTCATCCAGGATTTCTCTGTACATTGCTGCATTAATTTTTCCTTCTATCCTGACTTGTCTCCCAGTTCCTGCTGCTAAAAAAACATCCCCACAGCATGATGCTGCCACCACCATGCTTCGCTGTAGGGATGGTATTGGCCCGGTGATGAGCCGTGCCTGGTTTCCTCCAAACATGACGCCTGGCATTCACTCCAAAGAGTTCAATCTTTGTCTCATCAGACCACAGAATTTTGTTTCTCTTGGTCTGAGAGTCCTTCAGGTGCATTTTGACAAACTCCAGGTGGGCTGCCATGTGCTTTTTACTAAGGAGTGGCTTCCGTTTGGCCACTCTACCATACAGGCCTGATTGGTGGATTGCTGCAGAGATGGTTGTTCTTCTGGAAGGTTCTCCTCTCTCCACAGAGGAATGCTGTAGCTCTGACAGAGTGACCATCGGGTTCTTGGTCACCTCCATGACTAGGGCCCTTCTCCCCCGATTGCTCAGTTTTTAGATTGCCGGCCAACTCTAGGAATAGTTCTGGTGGTTCCAAACTTCCATTTACGGATGATTGAGACCACTGTGCTAATTGGGACCCTTCCCCAGATTTGTGCCTCGAGACAATCCTGTCTCGGAGGTCTACAGACAATTCCTTGGCTTCATGCTTGGTTTGTGCTCTGACATGCACTGTCAAGTGTGGTACCTTATATAGACAGGTGTATGCCTATTCAAAATCATGTGCAACTGAATTCACCACAGGTGGACTCCAATTAAGCTGTAGGAACATCTCAAGAATGATCAGTGTAAACAGGATGCACCTGAGCTCAATTTTGAGCTTCATGGCAAAGGCTGTGAATACTTATGTTCATGTGATTTGTTAGTTTTTTTTTCTTAATAAATTAGCAAAAATCTCAAAAAAACATTTTACACGTTGTCATTATGTTGTGTAGTGTGTAGAATTTTGAGGACAAAAATGAATTTGTTCCATTTTGGAATAAGGCTGTAATGTAACAAAATGTGGAAAAAGTGAAGCGCTGTGAATACTTTCCGGATGCACTGTATGCCTGTATGTAATGCAGGATCAGTATGCATTGTGGATGATTTTGTTTATAATTCAGAGTATAACTCTTTTCAGCTTGCCAGGACAGAGACTGAAAGGTGTAATCATGCACGTCCTAGCGTAAAACCGGGTGAGGTACAGTTAGACAATGAACTTGCAACTGTAACACAGTCAGGGCAAAATAGAAATGTTATGAGCAGCCCTGTAACTAAGGTTTTAGCAGTGACTACATACAGCGTTGCACTAAAGAGTGTACATTGACCCCTTCACTCCCCTCTGTGGAGGCAGCAGCACTTAAAGAGTGTGTACTAACCCCTGCAGGTGTAGAGGATAGCTCACTGGAAGGCAATACCCCTTCCCCCCCCCCCCTTTTCTCTTGTGAGAGCTGAGGAGGGAGGGCAGCCTCCCAGTCTGCTGCCCCTTGCTGAGCAACAGAGTCTGTTTAAAGCATGTCAGAACGCAGACACAAGTCTGAAGTCTGTAAGGGCTTGTGCTAATCAGGTGTGTGCAGAAGATGACCCAAATAGAATATTTTTGGGAAATGGGCTTTTGTACCATGAGAAAAAAGTCAAGATATAATCACTGAGAAGTTGCAATCCCTAATGGGGATGGGGCAGGATAACTTGAAAGCCAACGGTTCTCTGGCGGCCCCAGTAGTACTAGTTCCCAAGAAATGTGGGGGTACCCAATTCTGTATGGATTATAGGAGGTTGAATGAGACCACAGTGTTTGATGCATACCCAATTCCTAGGATAGATGACTTGCTGGATCAGCTGGCCCAAGCGCGCTACATCACTATCATGGATCTCAGCCGAGGGTACTGACAGATTTCATGGTCGCCTGAAGCCCACGAAAGGTCCGCATTTATCACCCCATTTGGGTTGTTAGAGTTCCTCGTCATGCCCTTTGGAATGAAAATGCTCCTGTCCCCTTTCAGCACCTGGTCAATGACCTGCTGGCAGGCCAGGAGGGACATGCGGTGGCATATCTGGATGATCTTGGTGTGTTCAGCCAGCCCTGGGAGGAACACCTGAGACACCTTGATGTGTATTGGACAAAATCACTGGGGCAGAACTGACTTAAGCCAGAAAAACACCAACTTAGCCTCCCCTTACACAGTGTCCCAGGTACTGCACCTCACTCATGCTATCTCAGCATGGCCTACCCCTCTGGACAAGAAACAGGTCAGGTAATTCTTTGGAATTGCGGAGTTCTATATAAATTTGTACCCAATTATGATGCCAAGCCACTAACTGACCTGACCCAAAAGAAGCGTCCGAGTGCTGCAGGCCCCAAATTTTAAATACAGATTTATTGTGCAGACTGACTCTTCTAAATATGGTCTGGGAGATGTCCACCATCAAGTAGATGGGCAGGGAAATGACCACCCAGTCCTCTACTTGAGTAGAAAACTGCTCCCCCGTGAGGTGGCATATGCCACTATTGAGAAGGAATGCCTAGCTATTGTGTGGGCATTGCAAAAGCTGCAGCCCTACCTCTATGGGAGAGACTTCATGGTAATTACTGACCTTAACACATACACCTGGTTGTACAAGGTTGCCGGGGGTAATGGTAAATTGCTGAGATGGAGTCTCATTCTGCAGCAGTACACTTTTACTATTCAACCACAAAAAGGAGCAGAGCACAGGAATGCTGATGGACTCTCGTGGCAAGGTGATGAGGTAGTCGCTGTGGCACAGGGAAGTATGTGATGGATGATAGCCATCTCCCTGCGCCATTCTTAGGAGGGAGGTGTGGTTGTTGCCATGAGTTACGACTATTCCTCAAAGTCACATGTCATGACTGTATGCATTCTGTGTGCCCTGGGTAAACTGTGCTCACTGTATTATAAGTAATAACTCGGCCGTGACCATTAGGTGAATTATTATAGTTTTCCCTTAATGTATATTTTATGAATATGTTTGATATGAATTGCGTCAGCTACTTGCTGAACCAACTGGCGAGTTGTTAACGAAGAATCTTTTGAAGGCTTAACTTCCTTGGAAATAGTATTTGCTTTTCACAGTAGGGGGCCCTTGTTCAAGCCCTTTTACACAGACAAGCAGGTTGGAAGAGTGTCAGCTTATCAGTCTCTTTCATTCAGCTCTCCTGCTGGAGACAACCTTATTTTCATCTACACAGATCTTGTGATAACATGAAAGCAGTCCTGTTCAGTCTGGAAAGGGTGGGGCTGCTGGGGGAAAGAGTGGTCGTGGCACTATATAAGGATCAGAAACCCACACTACTCAGTGTTCATTCTACAAGGGAGTAGCTTCATGCTAGGAGTGGTCCACTCCTCTGCCTCGTGGTCTTCCCCACTCAGATCAACTAAACCTCAGAGTAAGATCATTTAGGGTTCTGATGTTTTATCTCTTTTATTTTAAGCCAATCTGTGCATATATCTGTATGCCTTGTTTATTTACCTGTTTTTCTTTGTAACTTAACCCTGGAGTTTTCCTCAATAAATCCTAAAAATGTATCAGCTTTACCTCTCTGCTCTATGAATTCATGTGCCTGGAGACTCCCAGGCTACATCTGTGGATCTTTAAGCATGATTTAAGTGTCTGTTGATCGCAAGAGTGCTATTCCAATACTTTTTGTGGCAGCTTGAGTAAAACCCACATCACGACCTCCCACCTGCGTCAAGTTGACTTATCTGAGCACAGGCTGTGGCGCAGTGCTGTGACACCCTGTTATTATTAAAGGCTACAGCTGGCAATGGCTTTAGGTGACTATCATTGGCTGGCCGGAATCGCTGGGGCTGTCTGGTAACCTATTTAACTAGAACAGTGGCGGTACTTGTGCTGCAGTTCGCCAAAAACTATTGGTGATAACAGTGCTGGGGAATTGGGAAAAAAAATACTTATTGCTTAAACATTATATTTATCTAAAATAATATGCTTTTCTCAAATTAAAATTATTTTACATTCTATTTATTTTATTTTTTTTACATGCAATAGTGTATGATATCGTGCTCTGTCCCTGATGGATGTATATAATGATACAAGGCTGTATGTATGTATGAATATACTTTACTAGGAATAGATACAGTAGAAATATATACAATATACAGTATATGTCACAATGCACAAATTACAAACAGTCTGACGTACATTCTGCAATTGTCTATTGAAGATCTACTGGTAGAGAACAAATATGTATTCATACAACAATCTATATGACAACATCGACCATATGGGTTACATGCAATCGTGATGATGGTACACTTTAGAATGTATAGTCCACTATCAAATGTTTGAAATGGGCTCCTATGTCGGGGGGAGCGAGTGATAATGTCTCTTGGTACTTTAACCACTTAACTGCTCTTTGTTTTTCTAAAAACCGCTCCAAAATTGTCTTTTTTGTTTTTGAGTGAATTAGGTGAGGAACATTGATTTCAACTTACCCAAAATTATTCACTAAAAATTTTTTTTATAAATATATATATATATATATATATATATATATATATATATATATATATTTGTAAAAACAAAAACAGATTCATTTTTTTTCGAACATCGTAACCACCATTGGAACATTGGATTCAGGCACCAGGTACACTGAGGGAGGAGGTTAATTTAGTTTTCCCTGTGGCTGCTAATCATTGCAGCCGCTGGGTGGGGGGTCCTGCTTTGCTGACCGATCAGCAGTGATTGGCAGCATAGCAGACACAGGGGGAGAGGGTACAGGCAAGTAGAGGTCCCTCTGAGAGCAGCAGCTGTGGGAAGAGTCTCAAAATTTTGTGACCAGAGCAGATAAGAGCTGCCTTGTGTGGTCCATAAATTGCAACCATGCCAGTCAAGTGGTTAAAGGATAAACCAGTTCGTAGGTAGCAAAGAGGCGTCCATCTTCCCTATTTTGCTTACCACTTGTCTTGTGTTGTGGTCTTCCCGGTGTGCTTCTATGGTGTTGTTCCAGTTGGAGTCTCCTGAGGTTGACTTGGAGGTGTTACCACTTGTATGCTTGTGTGGGACTTAGTGGTGCATCAATCTGGTATAATGTTATCCCTCTATGCCAGGGTTCCTTACTGGGGTCTCCTGTGCAGACGTAGCTGCTGGTTCCTAGGTTTTTTCTTGGGTTCCTGGTGTCTGTTCTGCCACGGATCTGCTTAAGGGACTTGTTCCCATCCCGGTACCTCTTCCCCTTGATGCAGATTGTTGTGCGTTGTGGTGTGACTGCCTGGAGTCACTTCTGGGTGTGCGCCCTCGCGATGTTTTGCGTGGCTAGTGGGTGCTGAGGTTGGCAGTGTCAGTCTCTGAGTAGAGAGAGTTCCCGTGGGAGGGGGGGGGTTATGTGATATACCCCAATGTATTTCAGCCTGTCAGCTGCTCTCTGAGTCCTTTTCTACTGCACATGCGTGAAACGGCAATGCTGGTTCAGGCTTGCACAGATGCTCGGTGCACAGGCTTGGAAAGTGGTAAGAGTACTCTAACCCTTTCCCACCAGGATTGATAGGGAGCTGATCATTGCAGATGGAACTTTTTTCTTTTTTTCTTTTATTAAATCAGAATGAAACCTGATTTTCTTATTGCGGTGATAAATGCGTATAAGATCATCAACCTTAACTGTTATTTTTGGTATTTTGAGTCTACATTTCCTCCCCCACCTGGCAGTCCATTGGTACAGTGTATTTCATGGGCTTTATTCTACATAAACTATACTTAAGTCCTCATTCTTTGACACACCATTTTTATTTTATTTTTATCTAATCGACCTTCACTTTAGTGAAATGAGAATGGCTGTGGACTGCTCAGTTGGTGCAAACTGGGTAGCCAAGTAACATAAGTGTGTCATTAATACTTATTCAGCTTTATGCACTGCACTGTAGTTTGATTTCTTTACCAAACTTGTCATTATTTGCAGGGCTGTAACTAGGTTAGTGTGGCCGTTGTCATCGCACAGGGCACCACAGGTCAGGGGGCGCTGTTTGGGCCAGTCAAATTTCTGTTTATTATCATTCTCACTTGTAGCTTCCTCTTATTTCATCCCCAGCATCTCCTGGCCTCCCCTATCTCTTCCCTGGCCCTTCCCCATGAGGCCATTCCCATTTTTTGGGTGCATTATGTCCTTTTAAAAAATGAGGGGGGCGCCAATGCTCTTTCTAGCACAAGGCACCAAAAAAATCTGTTTACGGCTCTGATTATTTGATTCAGTGCCCTTTCAGTAGATTAATTCTGTAAACACTGTTAACATGTGCTATTACATATTTGATGACTCAAACCACAGAGTACATGTAAAGCACATATTTCTTTCTTGGTCTTTTAGCATTATTCATTAAACATGATTTTGTATTCATGACTGTTCATGAAAATGTTTAAATGTAAACAGCTATTTATATCAAATGATACTTTAGATTGCAAGATACAGATTTAATCTAAACATTGGTTGAATAAAAACATTTTGTCCAGCATATGTGAGCAGCACAAGTTCTTCAAGTTGCTCTCCTTGTTCATTTGGTCAAATGACACATTTGTAAACACTTTGGAATGGAGACTGGGCTTTCACACAATGTTTTCATGTCTTTCTGCCGTATATTTTATCTAAAAACTATTCAACATGCAGTATGACTTGTTTATTAACAATTTCTTTTTGATAATATATTGAAATCATATGATGGCGACTCCCAACATGAAATGTGCACTCTGCATAAACTACAGCATGACGAAGAAGTGTTGCATAGAAAATACATTGTTTTAAGATTATGAACTTACATCATGTTAGAGCTGGTGATTCAAGCAGTCATCTCTGCATATTACTGGAACCAAACTTTTGAAACTTTTTAACATCATGAGAATATGTTTGGAGCATTAGTGTGTGGTCAAAGTGTGGCAATATACTGTGTTAGAGTATGCCATACTACAACTTCTTCTACTGCTTTAATTGTCAAATCCCATTCGCATGCATTTTCCCTACCACCCCTTCTTAGTTTTGACCTACTGCTGATAGTCGATTAATTAGGCAATGCTTTACCACACAACTTTTAAACATTGTATGATTAATTAGTCTGATTTAGGAGTGTTAACTATATCCTTATTCTGCATTTAGAAAAAGATCAATTTCTGAGCATGTTTTAGAGAATTAGAGGGAATAAACACCACTAGAAAGTTGATGCTATTACACTTCTTTTAAGTTGACTTGTTAATCAGAGCCGTAACTAGACTTTTTGGTACCCTGTGCCAGAGAGAGCTTCCCCCCCCCATTTTTTTTAAATAGGGACATAAGATAGTGCACCTGAAAAAGGGCCATGGCCTTATGGGGAAGGGCCTGGGAAGAGATAGAGGAGGCCAGGAGATGCTGGGGATAAAAGAAGAGGACGCTACAAGTGAGAATGATAATAAACAGGAAAATTGTAGGGCCAAGCAGCGGGTGTGCAGAAGGTGAACAGATGCCGTGTTCATCACACGGCATCTGTTCACTAGCGCAGGCCCTCAGGGAGAGCCTGGGGGGCTGCCCAGCATCTCTGAGAGTGCTGGGCGCGCCCACTATAGTGACGAAAATGGGGGGTTGTTGTGTGGCCCCGCCCCTTTTAGGAAAGCTCCACCCCTTTTAGAAACCCTGCCCCATTTTCGGGCGCGCGTGAAGGGTCCCGCATCCCTCTCTTCAAAAGTTGGGGGGTATGCTAAAGGGCTTCTAGCATCATGTTAAAGGAATGATTTAATGACATTCCAGTTACTACTCACTTCCTTTGCTTTAAGGGGAGAAGTACTAAGCTCTGGAAAGTGATAAACTACCAGCCACGCAGCTCCTAACGGTCATGTTAGACTGTTTTTGAAAAATTACAGAAGCTGATTGGTTTGTATTTTATCACTTTTCAGAGCTTAGTACATCTGCCCCTAAGTGTGATAATCTGCCACTGTGAAAATAAGATTATAAATGTAATTTAAACGTATATGTGTGCCATGCCAAATACAGTGCCTTGCAAAAGTATTCACCCCCTTGGCTTTTTACCTTATTTGTTACATTACAATTATTTATTTTATTAATCTTAATTTTATGTGATGGATCAAAATAGTCTAATTTGGTGAAGTGAAATGAGAAAAATATATATAAATAAATCTTTATAAATAAAATTCTGAAAATTGGTATGTGCATATGTAATAACCCCCTTTGCTATGAAGCCCCTCAAAAGTTCTGGTGCAACCAATTACCTTCAGAAGTCACATTAGTGAAATGAAATCTAAGTGTCACATGATCTGCCAGTATAAACACACCTTTTCTGAAAGGCCCCAGAGGCTGCAACACCACTAAGCAAGAGGCATCACACCATGAAGACCAAGGAGCTCTCCAAACAAGTCAGGGACAAAATAAAATTATCCAAATCTTTGATGATCCCCTGGAGCACCATCAAATCCAACATCATCAAATTGAAAGAACAAGGTACCACAACAAACCTGCAAACAAAAAGTATGGTGGTCGCTCATATCAGCTTAATGACATTACACAGGTGCTTGGAAAGGGTGGGGTTTACACTGAACCACAGAAAAAAAAAGATTCCCTTCAGCTCATTGAAGCAATATCAACAAAAAATACTTAAATCCTACATGATAATAGAGATTCAGAGGTATTAGTTACATACATTTGCAAATATATGAATAAGCACCAGGCGCCAAGATGAGTCAGCTCTCAGCTTATACATGTGCTGTTATTATACAGTACACTAATTTGTAATTATATGACCCAGAGTGGGTGCTACTATTATGTAGCAATAACTATTTTGGGGGGAGCGTTTGGGAGTGGGGTCCCCGGAGTTGTTCTGGCTAGACCTTTTTCAGGGCATCACCACTTAATTCACATAGATATTTTTTTTATCACTTTTCTAATTGTTTTTTTGGGGTACCTTGCTTCTCAGACGTGAACCCCTTAATGTTAGGGATGCAGTATAGAGAAACCTTGACTATGGCCTGGCGCTTATTCATATATTTGTAAATGTATGTAATAAATACCTCTGAATCTCTATTATCATGTAGGATTTAAGTATTTTTTGTTGATGTTGCTGCAGTGAGCTGGAAGGAATGTGTTTTTTTTTTTTCTGTACCACAACAAACCTGCTAAGAGAGGGCCGCCCACCAAAACTCACAGACCGGGCAAGGAGGGCATTAATCAGAGAGGCAGCACAGAGACCAAAGGTAACCCTGAAGGAGCTGCAGAGTTCCACCGCAGAGACTGGTGTATCTGTGCATGTGACCACAATAAGCCGTACACTCCATAGAGCTGGGCTTTATGGAAGAGTGGTCAGAAAAAAGCCATTACTTAGTTATAAAAATAAGAACACATGATTTGAGTTTGCCAAAAGGCATGTGGGCGACTCTCCAAATGTATGGAGGAAGGTGCTCTGGTCAAGAGACTAAAATGTAACTTTTTGGCCACCAAGGAAAACGCTATGTCTGGCTCAAACCCATCACTCCAAGAACACCGTCCCCACAGTGAAACGTGCTGGCAGCATCATGCTGTGGGGATGTTTTTCAGCAGCAGAGACTGAGAAACTGATTCTAGTTGTGGGAAAGATGGATGGTGCTAAATACAGGGATATTCTTGAGCAAAACCTGTTTCAGTCTGCTTTTAATTTGAAACTGGGACGGAGGTTCACCTTCCAGCAGGACAGTGACCCAAAGCATACTGCTAAAGCAACACTCGAGTGGTTTAAGGGGAAACATTTAAATGTGTTAGAATGGCCTAGTCAAAGCCCAGATCTCAATCCAATTGAGAATCTGTGGTCAGACTTGAAGATTGCTGTTCACAAGTGGAAACCATCCAACATGAAGGAGCTGGAGCAGTTTTGCCTTGAAGAATTGGCAAAAATCCCAGGGGCAAGATGTGGCAAGCTCATAGAGACTTATCCAAAGCGACTTGCAGTTGTAATTGCCGCAAAAGGTGGTTCGACAAAGTACTGACTTTAGGGGGGTGAATAGTTATGACGCTGAAGTTTTCTGTAATGTTGTCCTAAATGTTGTTTGATTCACAATATATAAAAAAAAACAACTTCACAGTTGTAGGCATGTTCTGTGAATGAAATGATGCACACCTTCAAGCAGTCCATTTTAATTCCAGGTTGTGAGGCAACAAAACATGAAAAATGCAAAGAGGGGTGAATACTTTTGCAAGGTACTGTATCTATTATGTACACCAGGAGTTCCCAACCATGGTCCTCAAGGCACACTAACGGTCCAGGTTTAGGGATAGCCATACTTGAGCACAAGTGACTTAATTAGTACCTCAGTTATATTGATTTGATCATCTGTGCACAATCATGGCTATCAGTAAAACCAGGACTATTAGTGTGTCTTGAGGACAGAGGTTGAGAATCACTGATGTACACACATACATCTTAAATATAGGGCCCTAATTCTAGAAATTCTAGAATAGCATTATTAAGGGTATATTTACTAAAGTGAGAGTTTTTACAAGTGGAAATGTTGCCCATAGCAAACAATCAGATTCTCCTTAACATTTAACTAGCACATTCTAGAAGATAATAGCTAGAATCTGATTGGTTGCTATGGGCAACATCACCAATTCTAAAAACTCTCACTTTAGTAAATTTACCCCTTAGAGTCCATATATAAAAGGACGGAGTTGTGATTTAGTGTTTTCTTTCTTTTTTCCGCCTGCAATGGCTGCAGTTTTAGCTGAAAGTGCATATGTATAACAGTACAGTGGTAGCACTGGAGTCAGTAAACCTAAAGGCGGGGCGCACACTGCATCATAATTCTGGGGGCATGTCCAGCACTCCTGGAGATGCTGGGCTGCTCCCAGAGACTCTTCCTGCACTGCTTACTCCTCCGGGAGCCGGGCGCTGCACTGTGGGGAAAGTGTGCAGCACCCAGCTCCCTGTCACTGTGGGGTAGCCGGTATTTTGGTGTCACCCCCTCGGAGGGTGCCACCAGGTTTGGTCCGCATCCCCTACTGATGCCACTGTAACAGTAGGTATATAGGGCCTTATGTACAGTTGGAAGACATCTGGCATATACAGTACTGCTCAAAAGCAGTGTGCTCAGAACATATGTGGTATTTTTGTATATTTAGATATGTTGCTGCATCAGTAACATTCACCTGGTTAGATACTAGTCAACATCAGTGAGTGCTTGCACCTGGCCTATACTAGGTATAATAGATATACATCCAAAAAGGCAGATTTCCCCTTATGTCCAGGTCAGCATAGCATTTGCATGTACACTGCTTCACTGAACGTTACCTATGTGAGAACGTCCCTTAACACCCCAGTTCCACCTCCATAATTGTAGATGAGATTGAAGTGCGCCTGACACTGCATCCCCCATAGTTGTGAGCGCCCGTTTTCTGAGCATACTCCGTGTGTCTACTTGAAGAGAATTTTTTTTTTTAACAATTTAAGTACAAGATATTATTAGTGACAAATACTATATTTGTGGCCTCTAAAAAGGATGAGCTAAAAAATATACCCATAATAACATGTTTCTAATGAAGATGTATTTCTGAGTATGCTGACTCTAGACTGTATATGAAATACAAAGCCACATGGATTTGATATTTTAATTTTATTATTTGGATTTATGTAAATTTCCTCTGTCTCTGTAACGGCTGCCAAGGTTATAGGTCACTTTCCGCTATACATTACATACATACTGTTATTCATCTTACAATGGCTATTTATTTAAGAAAAATATGTAGTCTTGTAAAAGCAAACAATTAAAACCGGTTTATTACATTTTACATAGTCCTACACAAATATTAGGTATGCCTATTGTAATGCAGGCGTCATTTACCCTTGCCACAAGGTGTCACTCAAGGATGTTTTGAGTGGCACCAGTGGTTTCAGTCCTTCTCAGACTACATGCACTGCTCATCACCTCCTGCTCCCACCTCCATCCCTCACAGAGTAAACCCTTGAGCGCAGTAGGCCCCCTCCAATCGGAGAACCCAAGTGTAACTTGCATACTCAATGAAACCTGAGTCTCTGGTTAGTGAATCCTGCCACAGCTAGTCCTGCTCAATTGACTAACCGCACAAAAGTCTGACGCATGCTTTCATCAGTAAGCTAGCTTCAAGAAAGATAGAGAATGGGAGCTATTTGTAGTACCCATCTATTACTATTTTTTGTCTTTAATGTTGAATGTCTGGCACCAAGAGAGAGAAATGTGGCCTGTCACTGTTGTAGTGTGCTCTGCTTGCACATTGCATTTCTGTATAACACACTAGTGCAGTAGGTATTACCGTTGGCTGCATGGCCGGCGGTTCAAATCCCGACAGCGGCAGCCCGGCAAGGGTGAAGATCCCGATCGCCCCTAAGGTATCACTAACCTAATTCTACCCCCTAACCCTCCCTTAGGGGTGCCTAACCCTAACCTCCCCCCCCAAGTGCCTAAACCTAACCCCCCCTTCCCCGCTGCCTAAACCTGTCCCCCGGGGGGTGCCTAACCCTAACCCCCTCTTCCCCTAGCCTAAACCTAACCCTCCAGGGGGGGTGCCTAACCATAAGTCCCCCCGGGAGCCTAAACCTAACCCTCCCCCCCCCCCCCCACGGCTGTCCGCACCCGGCTTACCTTCGTGTGTATCCTAGTTGCTATTAGAGCTGCCTGGGATCTGTCAGCTCACTCACACAAGGCATATCGCGCTGCATGGCGTATTGAGGCTAGATGAGTAAGGACACATCTGTATACTATAATCTACCTTCCTGCAGCTGAGAAGAATTGAAGTGGGGAGAGTTGGAGTCCGTTATCTCCTTAGTTTTTTCTTACATTGTAAATGTATTTCATTGATTTTCTGCATTTGCTGTGTACTTATCATGGGAGTTGTAACAAATTGTTGTATTGCATGAAAAAAAGGTCTGATTTATGACACAGTTTAGACATTGCTGGGATCAGATATTGAAATTAAAAGAGCAATGTGCAAGTGAGTGTGAATTTAGACCGAATCCATAGTGCTGGCAGCAGCACAAGAATTTGTGTAATATTGGCTTGCTGATGGTTTTTGTCTTGTATAAATGGTCAGTTTACTAAACTGGTAATTGTAATGTCCTGCAAGTGCCTTTCCGGCTGTGCATGTGTTTTATGATGAATATTGTCATCACTGGTATTGATACAATTTAAATTTTCAGTGTTTCTACTTCATTGCATGATAATAAGATAGTTGCATTTATTCACGCTGGACCTTCTTCTTTATCTGCAGGAAGAGTGTTTCTTGAATCTGGAAGCTCCAATAGCCAGAGTATGTGGATATGACACACCATTTCCTCACATCTTTGAACCATTCTATACCCCTGATAAATGGAAATGCTTTGACGCACTGCGGAAAATGATTAAGTACTGATTAAAGCAACAAATTTTTATGTAAGTATTTTACTTGTGTTTTCTGCCTGAATAAATTATCTGGTCTTCATCTTGCTTGATTCATACACAAGAAAATTCTTAAAGGTCATAATTTAGAAACTTCTTATTTCCCTGTATTCACTTTAAATTGGCCATACATCTGTCTCCTGAGTTTATATAAAGGTTTAAAATGAAAGAAAAGACTGATGGTTTATGCTGTACATAGTAGGAAGTGTGTGTGAGAACAAATTAATCCACTTGGACATTAAAATATAACACAATCTGGATGTGTTTATTCTTCTGTGTGTTAGATGTGCCCGCTATTCTATTCATTAAAGAACCAGCTATTGCTTTGTAGGCAGTGGTGTTACTAGGGGGGTGCGGGCCGCACCAGGTGAAATTATCCAAGTGGGTGACACCAAAATAGCAGAGCTGCTCTGCTGTTTTCGTGTCACCTCCTCGGATGGTTTCACGAGCAGAGCTGCAGCAGTGATGGATGATGCATGTATGTTGTGCTGAGAGAGGCTAGGGGCTTCCCAGTAGCTCTCTGAGTGCTGAGCAAATCCCAGCGTGACTAAGATTGGAGCATGGTTACTCCCCCAAAACTGCATACATCAGGGGACATGGCCTCTTGGGTATGTGGTGATGCCACCTTAAATGTGTGTGAGAAACCATTGAGTCCCCTTCTGAGTTAGTTTAAAATTTATGAGTTGGTGGGAGGACCTCTGGAAGAGGTAAATAGATGACCTATTGGATAGATGAACAGCAACTGCAAGTGTTCTTAGAGCAAATCAGCAAGAAAGACACCCATCTTACGTTTATGGCCAACTACAGCAAACAACAAGTGGAGTTTTTAGATCTTGATATCCACATAAGAGACAACACCATACAAACCAAAACCTTAAAAAAAAGTAGATGTGAATAGCTTCATCCTGCTCAGCAGTTGGCATCACCAAAACTGGCTCAAATCCATACCCAAAAGCCAGTTCATTAGATTAAGGAGGAACTGCTCCAACAAGACAGATTATGAGACACAAGGCAAGGAACTAACCAAACAATTTTTAGAAAAAAGATACGATACAACCTCCGTAGAGGTAAACTGAAATGACGACCTACAATACAAAGAAAAAGGGGATACAGAGAAAGACACCAAAATCCTTTTTGTTACGAACTTGTCTACACAGTACAAAGACATACAAAAAATATTAAAGAAACATTGGCTCATACTATTAGAAGATGGGGTGCTGGCAGATCTTTTACCCACTTTTCCAAACCTAGTATTTAGAAAAGCTCCAAACCTCAATAGTAAGCTGGCACATAACCACATTCTCCCCAAACACGAAACAAACCACGATTAACAACAGTATACATAATAACTTTCTTTTATTGTGGCACATGTTCTGGGTGCTCCAACCAAAGGAAACAAGGCACAAAACCAATCGACACCTTCAAGTCAAATCAGACAGGCACCATTTATAAAATAAAAAACAGATTATCCTGCAACAGCAAAGGAGTTGTATACTTACTCGAATGCGGCTGCCACAAAAAATATGTAGGCTGCACGACAAGACAACTCAAAACTAGTATCATTGAACACATACGCAACATTAGAAATACCACAACTTATCTAAACATTTCAAAGAGTTCCACAATAGCGACCCCAGATCACTACAGTTCATAGGGATACAAGAAGTGAAACCCAACTGGAGAGTGGGTAATTTTACAAACTAGATAAATAAACTTGAATTAAGGTGGATGTACGAAATCAGAACTTTCAACCCACGGGGCCTGAACAAAAATAGTGAGGTTAAATCAATCATATGCAAACAAGTATGAGAGAGTCAGCATTCACATTATCTCACAATCCTAGACAATCAATCCACCATTATCACACAAGACAGAACTAAGACAAGATACAATAACTGCTATACCAACCCAACAACCTATCAAAGCTGGCCAATACATGAACATCTTGCATAATCAAAACGCTCGCCAGCCACCCCAATTCTACGTATTACTAATGACTTCTTACAGCCTTAGACATGAGTGAATTTGATCTCTATCATAAACCTCACCTCCATCATGGATCCCCCCTTTTTTTCTTCCATGACATATAAAGTAACTGTTGTTTGACGTAATACCAATAATTGTCTTGTTATACTAATACCAGCCTACTGGGATATTCCTACCATCCCTACCATAGAACCACAATATCTCTTATTATACGCAGCTCTTTAGTTCTTTTCGAACCTACTGAATTACACATTCATTCTATCTTCAGCACCCACTCTGGTACTCCCATTTTCTATTACAGCTGACCATACAACAGCAAATGCAACTAACCTAATAAATCAGTCCATATCCCTAGTGATTATTTTAGGTATAGAACAAAACAACCATCAGATACAAGGTATAGATTCATGACATAATAACTATTGACATTTAGACCCCATATACATACGGGACACCCTATAAATCCGATGAATCCATTAATGCAAGCTCAGTTATATATCTTCTATATATTATATGTCTCATTTCTGATTTTTACATGCATGAATACAGGACTTTTGTAATGATTCTAATATCTCAGACATATGATTAATTTAATAGACACTACAACACCTGATGCTTTAGGCTTGTGAGCCCATTAAGAAACACAACTTCTATATATTAGCACAGCTAATGAATCACTACCACTAAAGGGGCCTATCCATTTAACGACATGAAAGTCTGAACGTCCAGCGTTCAGACTTTCATGTCGCTGAAGTGCGGGCATCGCACTGAAAGACGTTCACTGAACGTCTTCAGTGCAGGAGCCCAACCTCCCTATCTATTAACATGTCGAACCTGACGACCGTCATCAGGTTGACGGGCATGTTCGATAGATAGTCTGGGTCGGCAAGGACCCAGCATACACGCGCATCGCTGGTCCTTGCCGGCTATCCACTTGCAGACTTTCTGCATGATTCGACCAAAACCTCCTGGTTTTGGTCGCATCGTGCAGAAAGTCTGCAAATGGATAGGCCCCTTTAGAGTAACTCAGAAAATGACCAACAGATGTGAACGGAGCACCAACCAATCAGACAACAATCTCAGATAGATTTGCATAAACTGGAAACACCTCTCAACCTTTAATAGAGGTCTCTGTATTCACCACACAATCTCCCAGAAGAAGGCCAGAGATGGCTGAAACGCGTTTCGTCATTATACCACTACAGAGAAGAGAGATCAAACCCGCAATCTAAACAAGCCGTGGTCACGTGACCAACCTGGAAGCAGCAGCGACCCAGGAAGATGGAGCACGGACAGTGAGCTGGCAAGGAGTGGGAGCAGACATCACAGAGGGGAGTCCCCCCACCCGGAGGGGGTGCCCGGCAACCGGTTTAATTGAGCCCTAGCTGGTAGATTCCCTCCCCAGGCACCAACGAGCCACCTTTGAGTCACGGGTCTCGGAGTGCGTCTGGCAACAGATGCACCACCGGGTTTCCCATCCGAAGGGAAGCAAGTCAAGCCAGGAGGCCCTCTCCATTGCCTCGGTACCCCAGCCCCAGTACTTAGAAGACCACCCCAGGCACCGACAAGTTACGATCTTGCTACCCACCTGACTAGAGGCAGACTAGCAGGATGCCGCGGCCTGCCTAGACTCTTGTACTCAATTAACAACCTAGACTTTCCATCAATACCAACACACTATTACTATATACTGTAGACCCCACATATTAGCGTGGTATTCTCTTCATCAAGTATATTATTACTGGATGATTATATAGTACCAAAATTCTAATATCATCCACTATTTTTTACTGCTTTGCATTTATATACTCTATATGTGTTATGTTATATTAACAGCTGTGAGGGTAGCTATAGTTGCATGTTATGGAGCAGTTACGAAATACTTATTCCAAATGTATCTCTTTAACAAAGGTTTCTTGGAAAAGTCAGGATAAGACCAAGCAATATATATTACCCTTGTGTTTGTATCTAAAATCTAATGAATGAGGTCATAAGGAATAAAAAAAAGTTGGTCTTCTATGTTGAATACATTATAATCTAAAGTTCTATGCATTTTTATTGCCTATATAAAACATTTAAAAAGCAAAATTATCTAGTGAAATAATGTTTGCAGTAGTTTTAAATATGTTTTGCATACAACTTTTTTTATTTTTTTTAATTCATACAGTTCGATAACAATGAAAGGATGGTTTTGTCTGAGATCTTTTAATGATTTATAATGTGTTTTGGATTAGGAATAATTAAGTTTTTAACTTTGTGTTCTCATTATGTATGTAATAAAACTGTTACCAGTGAATAAAGAATAGGATTTTACTTTCTGGATTATGAATTTGGGCAGCCATGCAACTTTTTATTGGGGTTTTTATCATTAAAATTACTAGTTGAATAGATTTTAAGACCACTTTCTGTTAGCACTAGAACGTTTGTTTTTCTCACAAATAGCAGCAGTCTGAAATTAATATGTAGCATAATAGTAACCAAAGCTTTATGCTGCATCATGATTCTTTGTTTTGCAGAACTTTGCTGAAGCACAAGAAGGAAGAATCTATCAGGCGTTCTTACAAGTCACTTATCTTAAACACTGTTTTGGGACAATATTCTGGAGTCCAGACTACAAGAATTGCCAACATAATGAATTTCCAGTATCTAAAAATGACTATACATAAAATGAATTATCCATCCTGAAAGTTTTTTGTTTTTAATTGTACTCTGTATTTGATGATATAATAAAACATGCAGAAAAAAATGTGCTGATTCATCCATACATTTAAGATTATTTAATAAAGTGTCATGTTGAATAAAAATGTTTCCCACTAACCGTAGCAATTTATTTGTTGTCATAAGAATTTGGGAGTATAAACTTTATTAAAGACTAACTACATACAAATCTTTGTAAACTAAATTTTTTTATACAATGCATTTATCCTCTACTTTTTTGCATTTTATTTAATATAATTAAAACATAATTGAGCAATACTGTGGCTATCAGTACTCAAAACATAGTCTAGCCATATAGTTTTTAAGAATAGATACCTTAAGTGTATTGTCCTGGCCACTAGAAGATCAAAATCTATTGGAGGATCTGAAACTACGTTGACAGGTTCTGAAATGTCAAGAGTCAGAATGTAGACATGGTCATTCGGTCGGCCATCAATATGTAGACATGCATTTAGGTCGACATGGTTAAAATGTTGACATGTTCATAATGTCGACATTTAACATGTTACAACCAATTTGTTGATGTGATTTTTAGGGTTCGTCTAAAATAACAAAATAAAAACATGTCAACACACTCTCTTAGCAGAGTATCGCCACTTAACCAAAGTCAGTGACTAACATGAGGATCTGACCTGGGTAACCTCCTTTTAAACCCCACCAAATCCCCATAGTGCTAGTGTCCACCCAGAGGAGCTATACAGGGTCCTGATTGGTGGGGGTCCCTACCTCCCTACATCCTCCTCTTGACAACCCCAGCTGTGTCAAACTCTGAAATGTCTCAAAGTCCAGAAAGGAAAAATGGTGTGGCGTATTTGGTAAATCCAGTAATGACATTAGTTTTCGCGTGTTCCATGGCGGAACGCACTGCACTCCCCCTGGAAGCATTAATATAGTGTAATTATTCGTGCTCATGCGTTTCATCATCGCAGAGAGCAGGTTCTTTCAAGCGCTGTGTCTTCTGCAGGTCACTGATAAATACCTAACAAATGTAAGTAAAAGTGCTATTAAACGTTTCTATATAGATCATGCAATTCTAACTGTAAGCTTCATCATGGATCTATTAATAAAACATGGAATAGTTGATTCTGCTATCCCATGCAAGATTTCAGAAGGAGATCCCTGGCAATCTCCTGATGACATCACTGGGACATCCCATCATAATGCAATGCATTCATAATTAAATTCTGTTTATACTGTCACAGATTTGACCCACGACTGACAGCCATGGTTGGGAGATTGAGGTTGTGCTTGAGTTCATTACTCCCCATCTCTAGAATGATGATTTTGACTTTCAATTTGTGAAGTTTATAAATCTGTATTAAGAGATTTATATTTCCCTGTATGCTAGCATAGGAAGGTAGTGAGACCTGAGCTGAGACAAGTGAGGGAGTGGCAACTTGTTCAATGACTGTAATCGTCAACCACTATAGTGATAAGGTGCCAGCCAATCAGCTCCCAACTGTCATCTTACAGGCTGTGTTTGAAAAATGACAGTTGGGAGCTGATTGGCTGGTACCTTATCACTTTTCACTCTGTCTCCTAACACTGGTTAGTAAATAGACCCCTATATGTGTTATCTTAACCCATCTATACCTTAGAGCCCTATTTAATGATCCTTATTACAAGCTGAATATTTTGTGTAACATCACAATGATACTAATGAATATGCTGCTGGTATTTAACATTACCTAACCCTCTGGCAAGGTCCAGCGACATCCCCATCCTCGGTGGCATCCTCTGCTCTGTTTCTGCCAGCGACATGCTGTTGTGACATGCACATCAGTGATGGGCAGTCTGGGCATACACATTACACTTTCACCCGATGGGGACTCTACAATGCCTGGAAGTTTTAGCTGAAGCCGGAAGGGCTGTTGTTAGGTCCCTGTTGCCGGCAGTGGGAACCGTATCACTATCACCATCTACAGGTGGTGTAAGAGGTAGAGTGCTAAGCACAGCTTACCGCTGGTTTGTCAAAGTGTCTCTTTGGTAAATGGCCCTCTTCGTATCTACACTTCTCTCACTTATTCACCCCTCTTAACATCCTTCCTTTTTCCCTCATTC
This sequence comes from Taudactylus pleione, assembly GCA_031769625.1. Lineage (NCBI taxonomy): Eukaryota > Metazoa > Chordata > Amphibia > Anura > Myobatrachidae > Taudactylus > Taudactylus pleione. The sequence continues at coordinate 13,153,936 of JAUIMM010000014.1, forward strand.
TTAACACTATTCCATTCCAGTTAATTTACTTAAAGCAAAGTATCTCATTTGCTGTGACTATTTCTGTCACTGAGGTTATGTTCATATCAAGCCTTTGCAGGAAGATGTATGAACAGGTGATGATACTTCAAATATAAAGTCAGTAGCCATGTCTTAAACACCCTTAAGGCTTGAATGTTGATGGATACTGTGTACAGAGGAAATTGCGATTTTATGCCATGACATGCAGATATAACCTGGCCCATAAATAAAAGATATTTCTTTTTTTTTGCCTTTTTAAAACTGACGTATTCTAAGACACATCTTTAAATAAAACCAGATAGGTCTGTAAAATTCTATGTAATTTGACATAATTAAATGTAACCATTTTATCATGCTACAATTTACTGTTTTACTCTGTATGCCTACAATTTAAATACGTACCATGGATTTAAAAGGTTTGTTTAAGTGAAGACTAGCCCACATATGCAGGATGCAGATTTGCAATTATCCTGCTCCCAGAGACGAGAAGAAGCAGAAAAAAGAGATTTCTACATGTTCAAGTAGTGAGACATAATTACTTTGGTTATAAAAAAAAAACATTTTCATTAATAATGGCAAAACAATAATCTGTATGTTTACAACACATGCTATTTACAGTACATAATTCAACTCACTTCCACATAAAGTGGGAAGTGATGTACAAATCGAAAATAAAAAGAACCACAGCACACTAATGTGTTTTTCAGCTGTTGTGTCAGTTTGTACATACAGTATGTGTGCATGGGCCAGTACCTGGACATTACATTAATGGCAGGGTGAGCGCATTTTTGCTTCTTATGTTGGGAAAACTGGACTAGACATGGGTAGATTGGGATGTAGTCAACATTACAGTGTTGCCAGTTATGATGTTGACATCGACCATGTCGGCATGTGCAGAATGTAGACATGTGAAATGCTGATATTCAGCATGGATTGGCAGTGGAGGGTTACAATTGGCAATACTCACTGCTGACAGTGCCACTGGACATGCCAGAAGTCCACATTAGCTAACCACACAGGGCCAGGTAAGTGTCCACTAGACCACCACGGTTGTTTGTCAACATTTCATCAATGTTGACTTAATGAATGTCAACATGGTCAATGTTGTCATTGCGAGTATGTAGGCATTCTCATGTCAACAAAACATACCACACCTGATGAATCAGTGCGTCTCATGGGGAATATGTGCTAACCTAAGTCATACACCTACTTTGTAGTGAAAATCAGTCTGATTTATATACTGTGAGGTAGCAGTAAATTGATTCACAGTCACTGCTGCCTAGAGCCTTGCACACTCTTGGTGATTTTCAGAATGCATGTTTGTACGTGCATCTACAGTGAACCAATTACAGAAAATATCAGATGGAAATCTGACATACAGTACTTAAAGTATTCGAGATGTCCCGAAATGACTTAGTGAAGGGAAAACCAGTTAGTAAAGAGTGGCAACAGCCACTGTGGAACATTAATTATTATACAGGGTTATTACAAAATAAATACTGTAGTTTTAACAATTAATAAACTAACAACTATTGATGATGACGACACTCACACCAATTTGTAGAGAAACTGGAAGTTTATTACACCAATTTACAGATGTTCGATTTGTGAACCTTGGGACAGACTTCAGATATCAACACAGTAGTTGAATTCTTGCCAAACACGTGTTAACATGTTTCCATCAACTTCAGCAATAGCTATTGTGATACGTTGTTTCAGATCATTGAGATTACAGGAGGAGGAGGAGGGATGAAGACCTTGAACTTGACAAATCATAATAAAAAAACGTCATAGGATGATAGATTGGGACTTTCTGGTAGCCAGCGTGTTGCCGTCTGTTGCGTGGCCAATCCAGCATTGTGTAAGTGTTTTGTTGAGGTAATTTATAATTTCACGGTGCCAATTGATTGAAATTTCTTGTGCCAATCACGGTGGTAATTTCCTCAATCGCACTCAAAAATGTTGTTGCACAACTCTTAACAGATCTCGTTTCACTAAAGTTGAGCACACAAAGCTCCTTCTCCACAGTATTTGCAGCCATCGTGACTGTCTGGTCACGTTGTCTGGTCACGTGATGATCTTCCGGTTGCTGAAATCACCATGGCCTTCGGTATTTAAAACTTCCACAGTTTTTTTTATGCAATTGTGTATGGTACATGTCATTATTTTAAATATTTGTTAATTTATAAATTGTCTATTGCTTATGTAATAATCCTGTATTTAGAGAAACAGATTCTGGAGCTGCAGGATTTTAGGCATGCTTGAATATGAGTAGGGCATAGTGCTAAATACAGAGGCCCTTGTGGTGTTGGTTATTACCCCTTATACATCTATATATGTACGAAACCTCAAGTGGGAGGAATATTGGTTCAGGATTTAAGGTAGCCTGATGACATCATGGGAGACATATACTGTAGTGTTGGTTTATAGAGCATGTGTAAGTTTATGGTATTGAAATCTTATAATTGATTTTGTCAAGAAGAGTAAATTGCAGTGAACAGGAGCAGCAATAAAGGAGCAATATGAAAAATATGATGAACAGAGGGCCTGATTCAGACCCGGTCACATGCGCTGAGTGCTCACAACCGGATCGATGGTGGCCCAGAGCACATGCGTATGACTGAGCCGGCTCCGTCGTGTGCATGCGCGAGACCCTGATAGCGACTGGCAAACCGTTGCTCCGGGTCTCGCACCAAAGGGGGCGTGCTGTCGATGTTGAGTGACAGCACGCCCCCTTTGGTGGGCGGGCCAGGGGGTGGCTGCCCAAAAAGAGGCGTTCCCATGTGAACGCCTACTGTTTAAGGCCGGCCCCACTGACATCACAAGTGATGTCAGTGGAGAGATTCCAGCTCTGTTAGAGCCGAAATCTCTCTGGGGCTTGCGGCAATGAGACCCTACCACAAGGGTCTCGTCGCAAGCCCGGTGGTCGCTATGGTCTTGAACATCGCGGCCATTTTCCTGACGGCTCGCTATATCTGTGGGTGGTCACCCACAGCTATGCGAGCGGCCAGGAGGCCGTTCTAAAACAAAAAAAGAAAGACCATCCCTGATTCAGAGCGAGCGCTCTGTCAGAGCGACCGGCTCTGAATCAGGGCCAGAGCTCAGAGTTTGGGTTAGAAGTTGGTGATTAACTGTATCAAAGCATGGAATAAGTCCAAGTGATTTAGCAATGACTAATGACTTATAGCTGTGGAAGCATCACTGGAACCTTTTGTCAGAACAGTATCCAATAAAGTACATGGTGTAAAAACAAGATTGTAGGGAGTAAGGAGAAAGCGAATCAGAGCATCATTAGTCATATATGTAGACAGCTTCTCAACTGAGTCAACTGGACTCCCATTTTATTTTTATTTCATTACAAGGCAGAATACAAATCATATACAGTAACATTTAAAATGTGCTTTACATTAGATACATGCTTATCTGTTTGAACTGTGAATCTACAGTATACAGTATGTGGCTCACTTGATATGAGTGGTTGGTGCAGGTGTAAATCTTAAAGTTATGCAGTATTTAGTGACTTCAGGGAAGGGAAAACCAGCTAGTAAAGAGTGGCAACAGCCACATTTGTTATTAGGGCTAGACCAATCTGTAGCTAATCGAAACATTAATACTGACCAAACAAAAATTTACAGGAACAAAGTATAAAATTAGCAGGGATTGTCCAGGTCAACAACAGACTAAGATCAATAGACAGACAGTAAGCAAAAAATGTTGAGTTTTGACAGAAGTTGTAAGGTGGAATCTAAATAAGTAAATTGAGCATATCCAGTCTGTTAGCTGAACCTACAGTATAGGGCTGGGTACACAACCAACTAGTTGATTGGTTGGAATGAAAATCTGGTAAGGTATGAAAGCAAATGACAATCAGCAATTTGCTCCCAAACGCCGGAAAATGGACAAAAACTGTTGTTTGAACAAATTGTTTAGATCAAACATTTAACAAATGTGTCTGAATGACCATTTTCATCTGTTTTCTGGCATTTAGGAGCAAATTGCTGATCATCATCTACTCTCATACCTTACCAGATATTCACTCCAACCAATCAACTAGTTGGATGGTTGGACAGAAAATCTTTAGGTGTGTACCCAGCCTAACAGGTCCCTTATAAATTCAGAGTTTTTTTTATAAGCAGTGTGTAACAATAAAGATGGTTTAACCACATAAAAGCCACACCCAACAAAGTGCATATGTGCATATTATCATTTGCCCCCATACACTACCAGATTTTCATTTCAACCAGCCATATTGGACAGATGTCTGACAGATAATTGTATAGTGTATGCCCATCATTAGCAGAAATGTAGGTATGCAACTGCCTTGGACGATGATGGTGAGGAAGGCTCATTACAAGAACCAAGAATATACTATATATGAGAAACATCTCTGTATCAAATTAAATTTACAATGTTAATTTTGTATAATTTTGATGAAATATTTGTCTACCTATTTAGACACTATGGGGAATATTTAGTAAAGGTAAATTTTTGAGTACATTTTTATATCTACTTTAATCAACTGAAATCAACTCAAAATCGACTGTATAAATCACTGGCCAAATCTCTCATTTACTAACATTCAATTTTGAAATTGATTTCAAAATCAAATGTGATGTGGGTTGATATTCAAGAGTCTAAAAATGGAATGTTCACTGCAAAATCACCTACAAGAACAACATTGCCTTATGTACTCCTATTGGCCAAAACATACCACATGCACTGTAAGCCACAGAAACTCATTATAAAAAGGCTGGCACACATCCAAGCAAATTGAAATGGCGTTTTGTAGTAATATACACGGACCCTGTGTTCTGGTTCTAATTCATCATCAAGTGTTTTGGCTTGGATTCAGTTTTGGTACAGTTGTAGAATCCTTAAAAATTGATAAAAACACCTAAAATCATGTCCTTTGGGCCTGTTAACATGCAATCCAAAATTCTAGTTTGGTTTTTAAATCCGAGTTCCAAACTGACAGCGGACCTGAACTAGGACTTTGTTCTCCTCAGAATCCCAAAGTGATTCCGAACTGCATATCTCTAGTTTTGTGGAAAAAGAGGAGGAAGGAGTGTTTAGCAGGAGAGTGGAGATTTCATATACAGTAGGTGATTAAAAAGTGATTTCTGAGAGTTGACCATAAACAAAAGAGAGGAAAAAAAACACAGTATAAGCAACGATGGGCTATGTCCATCAGATAGCATAAAAAAATTTCAAAACACATATCGAATAAAGTAGTAATCAGGAATCTCTAGTTGGTCTATAACTGCCCTGGCACTCATGACATCATCAAATGTGTATTGTTGCCCATTGTTAGTTATGCAGAGCTTAGCCGATTAGACCTAAGTAAAACGGTCATGAGTTTCCTAGAGACATGGACAGAAAACTCTTGTAAACTCAGAACCTTGGGGTAATGCACAGTGACTGCTGGGGATTTCCTATATGTCCATTAAATAGCCTCCTTATCTCTGAAATGACTGCTCTATTTCTATAGAGATGGGGCAGCTATGAGATCTCATTGAAGAATATTTAGTAAGTCTGGACCCTACTGTCTATTCTCAAGTTCATCGACCTTTTCCTCTAAAGCTGTAATAGTGGAGGATTGAGATAGGAGATCATTTTGGAGGACCATTACTGAGTCCTCAACATCACTAACCCTTTGTTCCACAGCGGTAATACATTTAGTGTTAGATTCAAGGGCTATGACTGCTGGAGACATGGAGGCTTAAAGGAGTAAAATCTTTGACCAAACATAGCCATAAAGTGTAGCTCTAACTGACACTATGGGGGACAATGAAGGAGATTTAGGGTAGGGAGGGTCTCTGCATTGGGACTGAGAAGGGGTGGGAACAAGTTTGGTATTTCCTAGTTTATAAGTACCAGATCTATCAAGATATGAAGGTGTAATGCAGGAATCAACCAGGACCTGCTGTGAGAGGGGACAGCAAGCCAGAAAAAGGACAGTCAGCCCAAGCCTCAGCAGGCCCCATGGCATCAGAACACTGCTTATTCCAAGGCACGTGCTATACTTGCTGTCCAAAAAAGCACCAATATACAGAGAGTGTGCCACAGGAAAACCAGTTAACCAGCAGTAAGGAGACCACAAATGATGAGAGATGGGTAGCAGGCAAAATCAAAGGAAAGTTCAAATAGAATCATGGCAGTGGGCAAGGGGGCAAAGGAAAGGTCCTGAAGCCAGCAGCAAAAAACGCCTATATCAGAGCAGGAACTGTCCTCAAGGGGAAATATAGGAATGGAAAGATATGTCCCAGCCACTACATGGGGGTACACCCACAGAGGAAGTACTGTTGGCAGCAGATGCAGAGGCAGCAGGTAAGGCAGCAGTTGCAGGGAGGCTTCCCTTCCGCTAAACATGGCTCATGTGCAGGCTGACCGGAAGAAGTCCGCAACAGCAAGCTGGAATGATAGCTGAAGGAAGATATTCACTCCCACAGAGGAAGGAGGCAGAAAGTTCAGAGTCAGCAGGTAAGGCAGCAGTTGCAGCTGGGAGGCTTCACCTGCTCACCAGAGCATCACTGCAAGAGGGGGCTGAGAGAGGTATACTCAAGCCACCGGCAGACTGTAGGCAGGAGAGAAGGAGGTGGCCATTCCCAGCATGGTTGGACCAGGAGCAATCTCAGGGCTTACATAGACTCTAGGCCAGCTACAGCAATTTTCTCCTGGGCACCAGAGGGGAGCAGAACTCAGACACAGCAGGCAAGATGATGGCCATCAAAAAGCCCAATGGCGTGGGCCAGGACTCCTGGGAATCATGATGCAAGGATTTGAGAGGTATGACCAGATATGGAAAAGTGGGGTAGCTCTACTCCAAAACCACACAGTAAAGCTAGTATATGGGTGAGCACAGGGATCTCAGTAACAGTGCATACACCTAGGATGGCACACATACAGAATTGGTGTTATCCTTCTAATTGTAGTTTATTCTGAACTTATAACACACAATAACATCATTCCCCTTATTCAAATATAATGATTGAAATCCTGTGGGCTGTTCTCTGCAACATGTTTTTCCACACTCACAAACATACTGGGGCCGACTACGCCAGGTTGTGTAGCATATCTTGCATGAATTTTCACTGCACATGCTATAGGGTAATTACAAGTGAATACTGATGATGATGACGTATAGTAAACTGGGCACATATGCTGCTACGGAGGCGTATGGATCTTGAAATATGTACAGCTCAGCAGATGTACAGATATATGCTAGTAACTCTGCATCAGCCCTGCTATCAATAATAACAAATAGCAATATTTTGTCTTACCCCTTTGCATCTTATTGAGAACAAATTGCACATATGGTTTATACCTTTCATGTAAATTCTTATTTAAATATACCAAATTCAAAGAATAATTCAGTATTTTGCCAATAACAAAATTATATATATTTTTAACCAAGTATACACATACATTAACACTATTTGGTTTCCTTGCTTAAATAAACCTTGCCAGCAAGCCCTTATTTGTTTAGTACCTTAAAGTGCAGCATGTAGTGTTTTTATTGCTCATTTATTTGTTTCACTTGCCTGTAATAAGATTAATGAGACTGAACACCCAGAAGACTGGATGTAACCTGCAATCTGATTCTCCTGCAGCGCCCTCTACCAAACACTCCACAAACAGCAGTGCATTCCCCAGATCAGTTGTGATATACAGACAAACACAGTCATACCCTTTTCCACCTAAATTCCGGGTCTGACCCGGAGTTGGAACAAAGTTCCTATCCGGATCAGACCCGGAATTTTGACAGCGCCGACTCACACCGCAGTCGGGTCTACATAGACCCGGCTTTTGCGGAGTGAAAGTGGTCGCTTGGAAATGACGTCATCTCCAAGCGCCACTGAAGCCGGACCAATCGGCCGGCTAGAGTGCACTTCAGGTCATCGTGACCTGGAGTGCGCTGTTTTCACAGCAGGGTTTCACGGGCTACACCCGTGTTAAACCCTGCTAGTTACCTGGGTTGGATTGCCGGGTCACTCGACCCGGCGATCCAACTCTCTCTCCTTTTACACCAGGGAGCTGCAGGGTTAACCCTTCAAAAACCCGGGTTTTAGCTCCGGTGTAAAAGGGGTATTACACTGAATTGAGGCGGTGGAAATAATCATTTATACCCCTTTTACACCTAAATTCCGGGTCTGATCCGGAGTTGGAACAAAGTTCCTATCCGGATCAGACCCGGAATTTTGCTGGCGCTGACTCGGGATATTCCCGAGTCAGCGCCGCTCACACCGCAGTCGGGTCTGCATAGACCCGGCTTTTGCGGAGTGAAAGTGGACGGTTGGAGATGACGTCATCTCCAAGCGCCACTGAAGCCGGACCAATCGGCCGGCTAGCAGCGCACTCCAGGTCTTCGTGACCCGGAGTGCGCTGTTCCCATAGCAGGGTTTCACGGGCTACGCCCGTGTTAAACCCTGCTAGTTAGCTGGGTTGGATTGCCGGGTCACTCGAACCGGCGATCCAACCCTCTCCCCTTTTACACCAGGGAGCTGCCCGGGTTAACCCTTCAAAAACCCGAGTTTTAGCTCCGGTGTAAAAGGGGTATAATTCTCCCTTTGTTTTGAGCCTGTTTTGACATTTGGATTTTCCAAATGTCAAAACTTAAATCCCCCTCACCCTACTTGGCTATGTCTCTGCCTCTTGCACATTCATCAATGCTGTATTCCAGTGATTCACAAACTTATTCCTTATGGAGCACTAACAGTGCATGTTTTCCAGGTCTTCTCAAAGAATCACAAGTGACAAAATTAGATCCACATGTGGATCTTTTAAAATGTGTCAGTTGGTATTGAATACACCTGTGCACCAACTAGGAAAAATGGAAACCAGGAATGAGTTTGGGAAACACTGCAATCACTCTACATCACTCCTGGACTACATATAATCTTTACTAACTATAGTACCACTCCTTCACCCACTGAAATACCACCACTGTTATCTCACCTACTGTAGTACAATTCATGACCAGTTCCTGACCCCATAACTTACCCATTAAAATATCCTCACTCATCATCATGCCCTGGGAATCGGTATGATTGGAATCCCGACAGCAGGAGGCCGGCAGAGAAAGAAATCCCGATCGTCAAAGGTAAGTATATACTAACCTAATTCTAACCCCCTAACCCTAACCCTCTTTTAGGGTTATCCTTCCCCCCCAGTGCCTAACCCTAATACCCCTCTAAGTGCCTAAACCTAACCCCCCCTTCCCCGCTGCCTAAACCTAAGTCCCCCGGGGGGTGCCTAACCCTAACCTCCCCCCGGGGGTGCCTGACCCTCCCTCCCCCTAACCTAACCCCCCTAGGGGTGCCTAACCCTAAGTCCCCCCCCCCGGCGTCAGTAAAATGACAGGCGTCTATATATAGACGCCGGTCATTTAACCCTCGCTGGGATACGACAGTCGGGAAGCCGGCTGTCGGGATTACATCCGCCGGCTTTCCGACTCCATACCATGCCCTGACCCCATAACTAACACACAAATATCCTTTCCAAAATTTGACAAAAATAGAAAAACCAAAAGAAAATTTCATAACATTTTTAGGCCCAGATTTATCAACGAGTGATTTTTTTTTATAGATTTTTTTATAGATTTTTAAGAAATCCAAAAGTGGTTTAACCAAAACACGATGATGAATTAGAACCAAAAACAAAACATGGCGATCTCCGCACATCTCCAGTCTTTCTGCAGGTACATTCAGTTCTCATTACATCCAGGGCCGGCCCTAGCCCAAATTTTTTGGTATGCAAGTATATTTTTTGGCGCCCCCCTATGCAGTGCCCCTTTTACAGTGCCATCGGTAGTGGTCCCTCCTGTGCAGTGCCCCTTGTGCCCCCAGTAGTATTCCCCTTATATAGTGCCCCCAATAGTACTCCCCCCCCTATGCAGTGCCCCCGGTAGTGGTACCCACTATGCAGTGCCCTTTATATAGTGCCCCCAGTAGTGTCCCCCGCTTGTAGTGCCCCTAGTAGTAATCCCCCCCTTGTAGTGCCCCCAGTAGTATTCCTCCCCGCTTGTAGTGCCCCCAGTAGTATTCCCCCCTGTAGTGCCCCCAGTAGTAATCTCCCCCTGTAGTGCTCCCAGTAGTAGCCCCCCTTGTAGTGCCCCCATTAGTAGTCCCCCTTGTAGTGCCCCCAGTAGTAATCCCCCCCTTGTAGTGCCCCAAGTAGTAATCCCCCCCTTGTAGTGCCCCCAGTAGTATTCCCCCCCTTGTAGTATCCCCAGTAGTATTACCCCCTGTAGTGTCTCCAGTAGTATTCCCCCCCTAGTAATCCCCCCTTGTAGTGCACCAAGTAGTATTACCCCCTGTAGTGTCCCCAGTAGTATTCCCCCCTAGTAATCCCCCCTTGTAGTGCCCCCAGTAGTATTCCACCTTCCCAAGCCCCCCGCAGTAGAGACGTAATGAAAATAAAAAAAAAACACTTACCTGAAACCCGCTCCTGCTCCTGGTCCCGCCGCCGATACCAGCTCCTCCGTCCGCTGCTTTGCATTATGGGAGTGACGTCACGTCATGACGTCACTCCCATTACCCACTGCGGGAGCCAGAAGATGTCCGGCTCTGGCAGTGGGAGCAGCAGCAGCCGATGAGAGTCTGTCTGACTCTCATCAGCTGCTAAAGCAAACACACAGCTGCCGGCGCCGGCGGCTGTGTGTTTGTGCTGTGCAGCGCTGACCGAACTCCATCCGGTCAGCGCTACACACGCGGTGCAGCTGTGTCACAGAGACACAGTCTGCACCGCGGCCTGCATGGTACGCAGCTGAGGCGCCCTTCGCTATGTGGTGCCTTACGCAGCTGCGTACCATGCGTAACGGGAGAACCGGCCCTGATTACATCTCACATGCATACAGGGCCGGCCCTAGACCAAATTTTTGGTAAGCGAGTACATTTTTGGGCGTCCCCAGGCATATTGTTGCGCGTGCCCAAACAAATTAAGGGGCCGTGGTCTCATGGAAAAAGCCATAACCATGACACACACCCCTTTCTCGTCACTCTGGGAACAGTCCTTTCCATTCCATATGTACCTTAATGCAGTCCCCCTAGTAGTGCCCCTTTTACAGTATCCCCAGTATACAATGCCCCCCAGTAGTGGTCCCTCTTATGCAGGCCCCAAGTAGTGCCTCTTATACTTTGCCCCCAGTACTTGTCGCCCTTATGCAGGCCCCCAGTAGTGATCTCCCCTATGCAGTGCCCCTTATACAGTGCCCCCAGTAGTTGTCCCTCCTGTGCAGTACGCCTTGTGCCGCAGGAGTGGTCCCCCTTATGCAGTCCCCCAGTAGTGTCCCTTATATAGTGCCCCCAGTAGTAGTCCCCCCTATGCAGTGCCCCTTGTGCCCCAGGAGAGGTTCCCCTTATGCAGGACTCTAGTAGTGCAGTGCCCCTTGTGCCCCCAGTAGGAAGCCCCTAATATAGTGCCCCCAGTAGTAGTAGTCCCCCCTATGCAGTGCCCCCAGTAGTGGTACCCCTATGCAGTGCCCCTTATATAGTCCCCCCAGTAGTGGTCCCCCGATGCAGTGACCCCAGTGATAGTCCCCCCCTTGTAGTGCCCCTAGTAGTAGTCCCCCCTTGTAGCGCCCCTAGTAGTAGTCCCCCTAGTAGTAGTCCCCCCCTTGCAGTGCCCCTAGTAGTAGTCCCTCCCCTTAGTAGAACCCCCTTGTAGTGCCCCTAGTAGTAGCCCCCCCTTGTAGTGCCCCTAGTAGTAGTCCCTCCCCTTTGTAGAACCCCCTTGTAGTGCCCCTAGTAGTAGTCCCCCCGCCAGTAGACACACACGTAATTAAAAAAAAAAAGAACACCTGAATCCACGCTCCGGCTCCTGCTCCCGCCGCCGCCATCTGCTCCTCCGTCCGTCCTCCTGGGCCGCTCTGCATTATGGGAGAGACGTCATGAGATTATGACGTCTCTCCCATTACCCATTGCGGGAGCCGGAAGATGGAGCTCATGAGTGAGCTCCAGTCCGGCTCCGGCAGTGGACGCAGCAGTCAATGAGAGTCTGACATTCTCTCATTGGCTGCTAATTAAAACAGACTCACTGCTGCCGACGCCGGCGGCTGTGTGTTTTTTACTGTGTAGTGCTGACTGAACTCTGTCCGGTCAGCACTACATGCGCGGTGTAGTGACAGTCTGCCAGCGGCCCGCATAGTCGCAGCTGAGGCGCCCTCCACTATGTGGCGCCCTACTCAGCTGCGAACCATGCGTATGCGTAGAAACAGTTCTGCCCGCATACACGCCAACATGATGACACCATTTTTTTATCAGTCTTTGGGGTCTATTTACTAAGCAGTGTTAGGAGACAGAGTGAAAAGTGATAAGAAAGTGATAAGGTGCCAGCCAATCAGCTCCCAACTGCCATGTCACAGGCTGTGTTTGAAAAATGACAGGAGCTGATTGGCTGGCACCTTATAACTTTTCACTCTGTCTCCTAACACTGCTTAGTAAATAGACCCCTTTGTTTTATAGAGTAACTATCGCAATCATAATATAAATTCTATTTAGATTATTCATTCCATTGCATATTTTTTTTGTCTTCTCTTTCATCCATCCATATATTGGTATGTTCTGTAATGTTCTCACATGCTGCACAAATCACTGGGAAAATGGCACAGCAGCCACTTTCCTAGCAATCTGGGCATGCTCAGTAAAAAATTTAGAAAATGGCCACTGCATAATTTTCCCGTAGACCTGCACATGCGCAGTAGACTATGGCACAGCGCTATATACTACTTGCTTGGGCCAACAACTAGAGAGGAATGGGCCCTCTCCTCACTTGATACGACCCTGTCTGTATGTTCTGTATTTTGCTCTCCCACTCATCTGTAGGTTAATTGACTGTATGTCAATTATTGTGCTCTCCTTGTATGTTTTGCATTCTGATTCCTCCGCCAAAGTAGCTAACTTACCTTCTCATGTTCCTCTGTTTTAAACACGCTGGGCTACGCAGGGACACAAGTGAGTTTTTACCAATCAAATGCACAAATTTATTAAGAATCGAGTTTGATTGAATCGTGTTTTCCGATGGTGAATGGAATCATGGCCCTCATTCAGACCCACTCGCAAGCGGGCGCACGTACGTTAGGCGTACGTACAAAATTATTTAAATTCAATGGCTCGCTCGTATTTTCGTTCGCATCTAAAATTCCTCCCTAAACTCAGGCGACCCCTCCTCTAACTAACGAGCGTGCGAAATAGCGAGCGTACATCCCCGAAATGGCTTGAAGGGAACGCACGCACAAGTGAAACCGGAAGTGGCCTTGTCAGATGTCGATTACCTGCTCCTTTATTCTGCCTACCTCCCTCAATCGTATCATGCCAATCAATGTATCAATTAGCTTAATTTTTTTTTTTTTTTCAACACAATGCAAGAAACTTTACTCTTGTCCGTGTTTGTGTTTACCCGCAGAATACGTACGGATGGAACATTCGCTTTTATTGTTCAAAAAACATGTGAACCACAATTAAACAATTGTTCTATTGCTGTGGATCCCCGCATATTTTCCGGGGTTCATTTCTTTATTTAAATTTGCAAACGCATGTCACTGCATCAAGCCTATCATAACTCTCCAGAGATTTCTGGCCCTGTTGAACACATGACTCATACACTAACCAATAAAATTGCTCCTGTTAATTTCCAAAATACATTAGCCAATCAGAAATTTTTGGCACACTTTATCAAAAATGTTTTGTATGAAAAACTCCATTGCCATCATGAGAGCCTCCGCATTCACCAGGCGCGAGCTGCTGGTGCTTACGGAGGTGATGGATAGGCGGATCACCAGCCAGCCTCCACCCATCACCAACCGGCAGAAGCGCTCCGCGTATGCGGAGGCACGGTCCCGCCTGCGGTCGTTGGGTTCACGCCGCAACATCGGGCAGCTGGAGCGCAGGTGGTCAGACCTGCAACGGCGAACGCCCCGCTTGCTGGCATGCTTTCGCATGCAGATCCTTGAAAGTAAGTGTTATGTATTGTGGTTTTCATGTTTGTGTTTGTGGGGCAAACTGCGTGTGCATGTTTTCCTGTCTGTCCTATTTATTACTTGTCCTCATATCTGCGTGTGCATGTTTTCCTGTCTGTCCTATTAATTATTTGTCCTCATATCAGCGTGTGCTTGTTTTCCCTCTATTTATGTTTTTTTCATTCTACTCCTTTTTGCATGTTTTTTGTTGCTGGTTTTTTTTTTTTTATTTGGGCCCCGGATTTGCCCAGAAACTAACCTCAATTTGTTTGACATATTTTAGGAGGACAGCCAAGACTACGCCGTCACCGTCCGGCCAGACGGCGTTCCCGGCCACTATCCCCAACCCCCAGCCAACACTCCACCCCAAATATTTCCCCTATACCCCACTCCTCCCCAGCCTTCCCAGACCCTCTCCCGGAACTGTCGGGCCTCCTTCCCCTCCGTCCCACTTCCCCCTCTCCTCCACCCACCCCTCTTCCAATTACCCCCTCCCCGGAGTCCATCATTACCCCTCCCCGTTCTTTGGGGAATGAAGGCTCCTCCGAGGAGGAACATGGAGGGACTTCCGGAGCTCCCGTTTTGGCTCCCGGTATGTTTTTCTTTCTCATTTTTTTTAACCACAAACTGTTTGTATGTAATCATGTGTCGTGCCTTTATTCGTGCTTGTTTGGTTTACTTTTGGTGATTTAGCAGTTTGCCTTTACCTCTTCCTGCTGATTTCAACATACACATATCACACCTGTGTGAATTTGTACATAGGCCTTGTATTTTTGGCAGCACCCCCTTTTTGTTTTGGTTTTTCTTTTTTCGGTTTAGGAGTGATTTCGTTGTGTTTTTGTTTTTTTAATGTGGATTCCCTATTGTTTTATTAATCCACACACTTTTCTCACCCACAGAGGAACAGAGGCGTCGACAAGAGGTGGACGATTGTGTTGGCCAGATGCGCCAACATGTCATTGGCATTCTTGTGGCCCTTGACCGGCTGTCTGGCATCCTTCGCCAGTAGTTTTTTTTGTTTATTTTCGTTTTGTAAATAAATTTTGTAGTTCTAATATACGTTCTGGCTCATTCTTTTTTTCAAAAACAAAAATAGTTTTCCCTGACATAAGTAGACTGTTCCTGCAAGGATTTCCCTTTTTTAAAAGTTAGATTGTATTTTGTATTTGTATGTTAAACAGCCACAAGAAACACATAACAGTAACAATGTCATTTCCCTTTTTGGGTGTAGTGTCAATTAGATATTTCGCCATTTTACAGGTTCCTAGTTGGTGTGCAAGCTGCTTAGGCCAATCTTCAAAATCCAAAGGTTTGGACAGGCTTCCTTTTGGTGTGGGTTGGGAACCTGCAAACATATTTCAGTTTACATCAACTGGTGTCAGTACTGGATTACCCCTTAGTCAAATGTAAGGTGTGTTAACCTGGTTACACTTGCTGTTAACGTCCAAAAAAAGGAAGACCATTTCACTCTCCAAACATTTATTCACAACATAAATGAGAAATCAAAGTGGTCAGTCCCAAAAAAAAAAAACAGTGATAATCTCAAATACAACACATACAAATAAAATATTTAATAAAAAAAAACAATCAAGAACTGGTTGACGAAGGACCATGCCAACATGATTCCACAAACATGGCGTTGCGATATGGGTTCCAGAATATATGGACAAAATCACCAGATCCAGGTTTGGTAAGGGTAGCAGGAAGTAGTGAGCGTTGGAGTGGCAAAGATTATGTGAACAAACAGAAGATGGTGAAAAAAATAAAAATAAATTAGATGTTCGCAAACAAACACAAACACATTAGGTATAAACACTGTAGTTTGGGTCAAACTTACCTAAAAAATCTGGCCACCACATCATCGCGTATGGCCCCCCCACATACTGACCTCCGACCAACCTCGGGGGGGCCATCCTCAGGTAAGGCATCCTCTGGCTGCATTGGGACACCACTCCTTATGGCGATGTTGTGAAATATCCCACACAGGACCACAATTTTCGACACCATATCCGGCAAATACATGAGCTCGCCACCAGAGCGGTGGAGGCATCTGAATCGGCCTTTTAAAAGGCCGATACAGCGCTCCACCACTTGCCTGGTGGCTGTAAGTGCGGAATTATACTCACTTTGTGGGCCTGGTGTGGGAGCCAAATAAGGAGTGAGCAGCCAGGACATGCAAGGGTATCCACTGTCTCCTGTGAAAAATAAGAGACAACATCAGGAACACTGTGTATCAAGCTTAACATTGTTATGTACTAAAGGTCTCCACTTACCCAGAAGCCACGCATCACCAGCTTGTAGGTTGGTTAATTTCTGCCATATCCCTGATTGCCGGATGACGAAGGAGTCATGTGCACTTCCTGGTAACTTAGCATTCAGGGACAGGATCTGGAGGGAGGCATCACATACCACCATTACATTCAGGGAGTGATAGTGTTTCCTGTTTCTAAATATTGCCTCCAGCCGTGCTGGAGGCTGAAGTGGTATGTGAGTACCATCCACAACCCCTATGATGTGTGGGAAGCCAGCTATTTGGTAAAAATTGGCCTTGGCCACACTAAGGGCACCCATATCCAAAGGCATTTGAATAAAATGATGGAGGTGCTTGAAAAGTGCCTCCATCACTGCCCTCAGGATCCGGGAAAAGGAGGATTGGGAGATGCCCGCCACTATTCCCACCGTTGTTTGAAACGATCCTGAGGCACAGAAATGTAACACCGCCATAAATTGCGTCAGTGGTGGTATTGCTGTTGGACTGTCAATTTGCCGCTCAAGATCACTTTCTATTAATGAGAGAGTGTCTATGATGATTTTGGGAGGTAGACGGTAGCGTCTTAAAACCTCATCATCGGGCATTCCAAAAAGGGTGACACGTGTTCGAAATATCTGGGGCCTTGCATGCCTACGATGCCTACGCCTGGGATGAGATTGAGGTTGGTCGGCTTCCGGGAGCATGGCCAGAACAATCCGCCCCAGATCAACCTGAAATTCAAAAATTTCAAAGTAAGGCTTTTGACCCACCCCAAAACTATATTAAAACAACTTAGCTTGATGATACCATCCATTGCTGCTTACATGCCGGGGTATTGTCATGATACGTCCAAACTGAAAATAAACAACAAAATTACTTGACACATTTCACTCTGTGCATTTTTGTTGATACATTTTGTGCTAGACCAAAGTTCAAATATGCCAAACACCCATTTAGCAAAACCGCAAAGCGACATTTAACACAGTACATCAAAACGGGTCGAAATGTTGGCTCAAAAAGCGAAAGCTAAACCATCCAAAAGTTAGAATGATTATTAAGCTGTTTAAAATGCGCTAATTAGTTCGCTAATACAAGTCACAAGAGTAACTACTAAAAATGTGCTAATTAGTTCGCTAATACAAGTCACAAGAGTAACTACTAAAAATGTGCTAATTAGTTTGCTAATACAAGTCACAAGAGTAACTACTAAAAATGCGCTAATTAGTTCGCTAATACAAGTCACAAGAGTAACTAATCTCCAACCTCCAACTCCTTTCTACGCAATCAATAAACTCCAGCCAAGATAACCTCCAACAATCCAAAAACGCCACCTCGACTTGAGACACACCAAGCCATAAATAGTGTTTCGTTTCCCGCACAAATTAAGGAGGGATCATAGGGCCGCACAATCAATGATGCGGCCGCAAAATAAGGACGCATGTATAAATACGTCACGAAAACACATTCAAATTCTGGTGTATTTCTTGTTTGGACCTCAGACATGGCGACAGACCAGGGAAAAAATGCACAAGAGTCAGGCGGTAAGTCTTTCATGCATTTTCTATCAACGATTAATTTGAAACATAAGATTAGGCAAGTTGTGATTTTGTGAATTCTGTAAATTTACACAAATAGGTGAGGAGGATGACATGGAAGAGGCTGCTGGGCCCAGTATTCCGGCCAAAGCGGGCAAAAAAAAAAGGCAGCCACATTTCACAAGAAAGGAGATGGAGGTTTTGATCCAGAAGTGTGTGGACATCCTGCCACAGGCAGACAGGAATATGAGTCTAAGCCAGAAGTGGAGAATGTGGGAAGAGGTAGCCGTTGCTGTCAATAGAGTGGGTGATTATGTCCGTCTAGCCCGGGATGTCAAACGGCGGTAAGTAAACCCTTGCCCCCCCTAAAAACAAACCCCATTTTAAACCAAAGGATAATGGCTTCCATTTTTCCCCACAGATGGGGCGACTTCAAATATCGCCTAAAGCAAAAACTCGCGGACAGGGCTAGGCATGCAAGGGGGACAGGTGGGGGTCCCACCCCTGTGTCATTGGAGTTGACGGATTTAGAAGAGCTGGCACAGGGGTGTGTGCAGCCTGTGGAGGTGTTTGGCGTGTCCAACATGGATACGGACATGCCAGACTTTGCGGCTCCTCATGTTGGCCCAGGTAAGTATTGTGATGTCACCAACTCTGAAATGCTATTGTGCCAATATGTAGATTCTAATGTGACTCTTTTCTCATTTTTCCAACAGAGACACAGGCGGATGAGTCTGCTCCAGAGGGAAGCCTTGGCCGCAGAATTTCTGCTGGCTCTGCAGGGGAGGAACCAGTACATCCGGCTGAGGACCCTGCAGAAGCCAGTCCAGGGCGTGCCCCCTCGCAGGCAGTGGGCCTCCTCACAGAACTCAATTTAAAATCGGATTTCCATACGGAGATTCTGCAGAGGATGGACGCCAGTCTGATACGGGTGGCTGAGGCCCTGGAGCAAAATGCTGCGGCCAACGTGACCATTGGTCAGGCCCTGGCGGAAAATACCAGGGCCAACATCCGCATCGCCGATGCCCTGGAGCAGCTCGTTCGCCAGCACATGGTGGAGCCGACCTCCCTTCCTGCCGGAACATCAGGATCCTCCACCTCTGGCACAACATCAGCCAATCCTCCAAATGTGCCTAGCCCTGTGCCTAGTCCAGAGGCCACAACATCTGCCTCTGGACAGGCCAGCCCGATGGCATCCCGGACCCGGTCTGGCGCCCACCCTCCCCCATCCAAACGGGCGAAAAAACGGTGACAGCAATGGCGACTTTTCCCACACTCCTTCTGTGCTTGGCTCATATTCCTTTCTGGTCAAAACTTCCCTCTCCTTTCTTGTGAAATGTTTTTAAGTTATTTTTGTACGTTTATGTTATCAGTTATTGATTATTTATTTTTGGCAGAAAAAAAAAAAAAATATTATGCCAATTGGTTTGTGTTTAAACAATAAATTTATGAAAAAAATCTGACATTGTATTGTGACATTATTGTACAAATGGGTTACATTTAATCCTGGCCCTAAAGGCAAAAAAGGACACAAAAAACCATTTCATTTGTATACAAAAAAGGCCTCTTGAAGGAACGTTTAAAAAAACACATAACGATGCAAATTCCACATTAAAAAAAAAAAGGGGAGCTAATTAAAACATGATGACATTATTGTCACAATAGGCCATAAACAACAAATTGAGGCCAAAAAAAACCCCAAAAAATGTACGCCAATTGATTGTGTAATCCTGACATTAGCAGGTATGATTTCCACCTGCGTACGGTTTTGTGCTATCCCAATAAACTGCTTTCCAAACACATACCAAGCCGGTTTTCAATACAACACTAATTGCTTTTGTGACCACCCGCGATTAATCGCTGCAACATCATGGAGTCCCGGGACGGAGAAGGCCATCGCCAATGTGGTCGAGTAATCCAGACCCTAAACTGTGCGAGCATTTTGAAGGGAAAGAGGATGTTCCAGTGACGTATGTGACGGTCCGAACACATTTGACGTTCGCATCTGCTAATGTATGTACGCCCCAAAAACGCCTCGCCACGCCTGCGTTTTTCCATCTCCACCCCCGTCAACACCCAAAAACGCCCTGTTCTGTCAATCACATTTGACATGTCACTTCCTGTACGCTATTTTAGGAACGAGAGAAAAAAGCTCGCAATCTGCCGTACGCACATGCGCAGTGTAACACCGACGCATGCGCGGTTAGTCAACATCGGAACGCAACGAGCGTACTGCTGTTTGCGAGTGGTTCTGAATGAGGGCCCATGTTTGTAAGTGTGTGTTCAGTCGTATTTGGTCTGAAAAGAGTAGACCTACCTGTGAGCTGCGTGTTTAGCAGAAGCACTGCACAGATCAGTGTGATCTGTGCATGCTTCTGTATAGTATGCTTTTGGGGGGGACCTCAGGCCATTTTTTTTAAAGTTAACCCTTTCTGCACATTATAAAACACAGAAGCATGCACAGATGACACTGATCTGTGCAGTGCTTCTGCTAAACACGCTGCTGAGGAGGGGGTCTATTTTAAACTTTAATTTTGGCCCGAGTTTACTCTATCTACAATCGTGTTTGCAGACACACTTCTTGGATCTTGGTAAATCCCTGTGTTCTATTCCCATCTATGAATAGTACTTGCAAGTTGGTTCAATGGTGTATTTAATTATATTTGTATTTTCAGCCTTGTTTTGCAGATAGATTTATGGCCCTCATTCAGACCCACTCGCGAGCGGCTGTCCGCTCGCAAGTGAGTCGATGGTCTGCACTGCGCATGCGCACGACGGAGGGAGCTCCGTCGTGCGCATGCGCGAGACACGACGAGCGAAGGACTTTCCTTCGCTCGGAGTGTCTCATCAAAGGGGGCGTGCTGTCGATGTTGACTGACAGCACGCCCCCTTTGGTGGGCGTGCTGGGGGCGTGCCTGCCAGACTGAGGCGTTCCCAAGGGAACGCCTACCGTCTGAAGCCGGCTCCACTGACATCACTAGTGATGTCAGTGGGAGTGATTTTGGCTCTGATGAAGCCAAAATCACTCCTGGCCTTGCGGTTGAAAACCTCAACCGCAGGCTGTTGCTCGCAGTTTCGATGGTCGCGATGGTCAAGACCATCGCGACCATCATCCTGCACGCTCGTATATGCTGTGGGTGGTGACCCACAGCTATACGAGCGTCCAGGAGGACGCTCCATATTAATGGAGGTGGGCCCTGATTCAGAGCGAGCGCTCTGGTCAGAGAGTCCGGCTCTGAATCAGGTCCTATGTTTTTACACCCATATATGCCTTTAGTAAATCTTCCTGTTTGAAAATCAGAGGAAGCTCTTACAGGAATGTTATCTCTCCAACTGCAGCGGGTCTCCACTAACAGGTGACATCACAATGTACAATGTTTTTACATCACAACCATAATATTGCCAGGAATGGGTTCTACAATTTAAAGTCTGGATCATGGAGCCTCTTCTGGCAGCCAGAAATGGGTGCTTATTATCGGGCAACCATGACGGTTTCCACATGGGGCCTTGTGCCCTGGGTGATGCCCCAGTTTCACCACACTAGTTATGACCCAAGGGGCATTTAATAACAATTTTTGCCTGTTAGCTACAGGCCAAAAGTACAAAGAGAATGCCAATGCCATGATTTAATTTAATAATGGTGGTATCAGCTAAATCGCTTACCACTTTTTTAATACCAATAAACGTCATCTGTGATTTGAGATTTTATTAACCAAACTGCTGGATAATTAGTCCACTGGCTTCAAAATCCCTCTGGTTTATAAATGTCTCCCATATCCCTACAGCTAGAATCTTTTACAGGTTTAGGATTTAGTTGCATGGAACTCTACATACTGAGAGGGAGAGGGAGAGAGATAAAGTGGAGAGAGACAAGGTACCAACCAATCAGTTCCTAACTGTCAATTTTTAAACACAGCCTGTAAACTGACAATTAGCAGCTGATTAGTTGGTACTTTATGTCTCTCCACTTTATCTCTCCCTAAGGCCTGGTATACCGCCCCCAAGTCTAAACTTAAATATATAACCATTTTATAATAATAAATAAAAATAATATTGAACTGTTTAAATTTTCAATCTCAGTTTTGATTGTATGT
Organism: Taudactylus pleione; assembly: GCA_031769625.1. Classification (NCBI taxonomy): domain Eukaryota; kingdom Metazoa; phylum Chordata; class Amphibia; order Anura; family Myobatrachidae; genus Taudactylus; species Taudactylus pleione. Next base: position 13,175,791 of record JAUIMM010000014.1, read on the forward strand.
GCTCAAGATGTTGTAGACAGAGCTGATGAATGTGCTTATGTAACTACAGTCACAAAATCAAAAATGTGTCATGCATCCTTTTTACCATCTGCTTTGAATTCTGTTTATTGGTTGTAATTATTCTCAACTTTCAATGATCTGCCTAATGAGCCATATGTGGATAAAATCAAATAGTCATAAATACTAAAACTGTGCCAGAGCACTGCTCAAAATGATGTGGTTACTGTGCAAAATAAATACATGAATTGGCAGCAATTATTGCTCTAGCTGGCACTATCTGATAGAAGAACCCATAATGCTATTAGGTATTTTATTCAAATTTTACCTAATTGAAATAAGATAAAAACATATATGGGGCTTATATAGAAATGGACATGTTTGCTTACTGCACATATGCAGGAAAAGGTGTGCACAAGAAAAGCACATTCACTTGCGTACAGTATAATCAGTTGGGCACATGCCAGAGATATATGCAGCTGGCCAACTGTAACATTTGCACAAGAGGTAACAAATTTGTATATTTACGCCTTATAATAATGGAAAGCAGTGCTACTTACCACATGCCCATGATTAGGGGAGGGCAGTGGGTAGTGTTGATTAGCCATCATTGTAAAGGTCACCACCCTAGTGACTTCTGCTCTCCAAGGTAGATGATTCATTTGACATCTTGAGCTTGTGGGTAATTTAAGTGTTTACTGTCAGTTGTTTTAGTTGCGTTTATTGTGTACTAGTGACATTATACTTCAGATAACAGAATGGCGGTATCATTCCAAGAGTATGATACGCGGAATTGAAGATGAATACTGAGAATTTCAGGGAGAGTGGGTGCATGACTATTTTCTTAATTAGAGGAATTAAAATGTATTTAAAATGTGTTTATTATGTCTTCAAATCATACTGGGAAGCAATCAAGCAAATGCTTTTATTTAAGCAGCAATCACAGAACAGTTCACTGCTATTTTAAGTAAAATAACCCTTGAACTTCAAACTGAGGGATGCAAAACTTACAAGCTCTTAAAAAGTGTATTTTCCTTAGTATAATGAACAAAAGCAGGCTAAAAACGTAAGCTTTGTAGCAAGTTACTAGAATTTAAAATAAATCTTTAATTATACCCGCATTACTTGCACAAAGAAAAATGCAGATAGATGCCCATATACAGAGTTGTATGCTGCAATAGCACTGTCACTATCCATGTGCTTGGTTTCATAGTCGTCAACATTATCGGTGCACACTTGCAACAGCTCTGGTGCAAAATGGACCAATGTACAATGCAGACAGAATTCTAGTGACCAATAAGCAATACAGGGAGCTTTCTAGTGACTATTAAACATCTAGTGATTTATATACAATACAGGGAACATTCTAGTAACCAATATACAATTAGAGATGAGTGGATCCGGTTCTCAGAGAACCGGACCCACCCGAATTTTAGGGATCTGAGACGATCCAAGCCACAGCTCGGATCTACCTGCCTGCCCCTGATCCCTCTCTGAGGCAAAACTTGCGATCCCGCTGTCGGAATGCAAGGTTTTGCATTGAGCGGGCTTAACGCTTATTGGCTGAGAGAGCCGTCTGTCACGGCTCTCAACCAATCAGCCTTAAGCCCACAGGAAGTTAGGTTTTAGGACGATGCCGCCCTTGCCTGACACTGCCAGCACCCCCTGCTGTCGACACCGTCGGCACCCCTGCTGCCAAACCCCGCTGGCAGCATCCCCCGCTGCCTACACTGCTGGCACCCTGCATTGAGGACACCACCGGCATCCATGCACTGCCAACACCATCAGGACTCCCACACTGATGACACCGCCGGCACCCTGCACTGAGGAAACTGCCAGCACCCGTGCACTGCTGCCGCACATACTGAGGATACCGTCAGAGAAACCACACTGCCGGCACTCCCACACTGAGGACACCACCGGCACCCCTGCACTGCTGACACTGTCAGCACAAATGCACTGAGGACACCGCTGGCACCCCCACTTTGCCGACACTCTGCACTGAGGACACTGCCAGCACCTCCGCACTCCCCACGTACTGAGGACACCATCAGCAACCCCACACTGCCGACACTGCTGACACTTCCACACTGTGGACACTACCGGCACCCCTTCTCTGACGACACTTTCAGCACACATGCCGAAATTGCCGACTGCACATCTTATGAGGCACACTGTGGGTAAGACCTATTATACATATGCTGTGTGTCAGTTTTGGGACTGGTATTGGGGTTCGGGGCTTTAAAGGCTGGTGTGGCTGGACTGCTTCATGGCATCATAATGTACATTTTTTCACTTCTTTAGTTGTTTTTTGTATATGTAGCACTTTTTACACTTTTTATTATAAAGAAACACACACAAAAAATTATCTCGCACCAAAATATATCTATTATTTTAAATGTTACAGAGATGAGTTACTAATTATTCTCCAATACCCCCAAAACTCCATAAGTATTTTCTCAAACGATTATGTGGTTGTATATGAAGGTGCTACCTGACAACCTAAAATTAAACTGTCAACAAAGAAAAAGTAAGGTGTCTTGTCTGGTGCACTTAGGGGATCACAATAGTTTAAATTCTTTTCTCTGATTGCATAATAAAATATAACTTTTATTTTTATTATTTAAAAGGTAATATTTGGTCCAAGGTAATAGAAGGCGAAATGTTTAAAATAAATAGAATAAGATATACGTGATATATATATATATATATATATATATATATGTATGTATATATATTATAGAGAGAAAAAGTGATTTAAAATAACACCTGTCGTCGGTCTATTGTATGCAAATTAATATGGGCCGGGATTCATATGTAATGCACTAATCTTTAATCATTTCCTATATTGTATTTCTTTAGTACCTCCCAATACTGTCTGAGTCAGTATTGTATCTCACAGTTTTGAATCAAGTGTCCGTTCTTTGGGCCTGATTCAGAGCCGCTCGTAAGCGGCCGCTCGTTCGCTCTGAGCGATGGTTTCCCAACTGCGCATGCGTACGGATCATTATACGCATGCGCGAACCAGTCAGTGTGGTCGAAATTCATGTGCTCGCAAAATAGCGAATGCCTGATAATTTGAGTGACAGAATGAGGCCTATGTGGGTGGTAACAGGGGAAGGTGTTTGAAAACGGGAAGTGGAGATCTGAACGCAGGTGTGCTTAAAGGTCAAAACGGGCGTTTTATGGGTGTGCATAATTAATACAGCAGCGTCATTGACCACGTCACTGGGTTATTTTATAGCCAGAACTGCTCGCAAGATTGTGGTAGCAAAAACCAACCACAAGAATAGCGAGCAGTTCATACCCTGGTCGATGTACTCGATTAATCTAATAAATAGCGGACATGACGTAGGATGCGAGCGGCCAGGGGGCGTATTGATCCAAAAAACGGCCGCATGTTTTGTTCGCTCGTTCAGACCTAGAGGCGTGAACAGACCGCAAAGAGCGAACGGTTCATTTGAATAGCCACCCCTATTTTCTGGACGAGCGAGCACTAATTGCGTCCGGCTCTGAATCAGGCCCTTTGTTTGCTATTTATTGACAATTCTCTTTCAAATAGATAAGATCTCACATGTGTATTAGTTGGTATAGATCACAAGAAGTTGAATTAGTTATCGGTTTAATACCTATCGGTACTAAAACCTTCTCTTTATACTTAACACACAAACTAATCTAACAATCAACCAGTGTGTTTATACTGGAACAATAATGTTTCAAATGTATCTTTATTTGTGTTCACTATAGACATTAGCCACCTTCAAAAAGGACTAGAATTTAATCAGTTTGATAGTGTCAATCATTGGAGCAATCATTCTGCAATTATGTTTCTATTTATGTTGATTCATGCATGCACCAATTTTGGATACAAATAATTGATTCCCTTTAGAAGTTACTGTATATTCACATGGAGAATTAGGGATTCTTAGTCCATGGAATCTACTTTCAGATGTCACATAACACTGTGATTAACTTATACAGCCATGTGTACCCGCTAATTTTCCTTCATACCGGCTTTAAATACACCGCTTAGCATATGTGCACATGGTCACCCAGACAGTAACAATACACCCGGACTAAATAATAAACATATATTGTGCGTATTCAGCATACAATTGTGCTGTTAAGACCGGCGGCAGCATGTGGTGCTGATGCGCATTTCGCCTGTAAGCGGCTTTATCAAAGCAGTGCAACCCGAATGCCTCCCGTATCCTGTTTATATACACTACTGAGATCTCTCCTGGGTCAGTTTAAATGTGGCAGCTTTATACTTCTATTTGATAGGTTCTCCTACCATCTCTATGGTAGCATACCTGGACTAGCGTGTCCGTCAATTAAGCATACTAAAGACAAAAATGGGTTTATTACTAATTGCCAGTACATCTATTTGGCTTAACTTATTAGTAATCTCATATCCTCATTATTAATATTTTCATTATCACATGGATACTGTTTCATATAGCTACATGGATATATGTTCCATTCGATCTCGTTAATCAATCAATTATCCGTAGATGATTGTACATTATTAAAATATAAAATTTTACTTTATTACCACCCTGTAATGTCTTCATTTTTATTAATTCAAACAATCTTTATAAATAATAAATTATGCTGTTATGTCCATATTTTATATATTCCATCTGCAGGAATATTAGGTTCTGATTAGACCCTCTAATTTTGTTCATTTATTTATTAGGTACACAGACATCTGTTTCTGTATATATCCTACTATATTACTATGTAGTATTACAACAAAAATTAATTAAGGCATCTATTTTTTATTAGTGTAAAAATTCTTATTATAACAGAATATACAGAGTTATGTGTTAACCCTATCAGTACCATTTATTTATAACCCTCAAATATAATATCATAAAGAACTCTTTATTTTAGGACTACAGTCATTTACTAACTCCTATAATTAAAGTGCATGTACCCTATAGTGATGATATAAATCATTAAGGTGCAATAATATTATTAGTGATCTATTTTGTGCATACATTAACTAATAAAATCATTATAGTGCATTAATATTGTTCCCACTAGTGAAGTGTTTAATTTATCAACTGTATGATAAAATATAAGTGTAATATCATTAGGCATACTTTTCTACAAAAAATTAAATATGTGAAGATGTGGAAAAAAAAAAAAAATATATATATATATATATAAAGAAATATAATAAAAAGATAAAAAATTATATACATTTTTAATCTTAAATTATATATTCCATGCTTGTGTCATACTCAAACCAAAGTGAAAGTGAGGTGTCAAGTAATTACCAAGGTGTAAAAATAAATTGTGGATTTTTATATCAAGTTAGTGTACTTAATTAATACAACTCCCTATCTCACATATAGTCTGAATTGTCTATTATTGTGAGAATTTTCTTTTACTATGAACCCGTATTGTCCTAAGAGGGATATCAATGTATATTAAAACATGTAGTATCACTTATAAATGAATCAACACTTTTTCTCTTATTCTTGATGTCCATTATATCAGTCATTTTATAAGGACCATACTGTGTTACCCTATAGTTTCTGTCCACTTAATAGTTGAATATATTGATATCTTATAGGATATCATTACAAGCTTAAGATACATCTGATTATTTTGCAAGAGAGCTTAAATAATGTCCAGTCTATTAAATATGTTTAAACTATTATTGTAAAGACTGGCAAACTTAAAACAAAACCAATATTATTCAATGAATACAATTACAGTATATTCAAGCATATAGATGTTCTGGTGAGTATATTTATCCTTAGTGTCTTAATTGTCAATATTTATAATAATTGAGGTTATGATATACTTCTCACTAATTAGTTTCTTATGAACGATTGAATATGTCCATATGCCATAAATTGTCATAGCCATCATTAGTTTCAAATCAAGATGTTTATATCATATGTATATTTTTTCTGGAACGCTCCATAATGGTTGAACTTATTCAACCCATGTGGATCCACACTGTTAATCTTGAATATCATTTTGGATTCTTTTTTTAATAGTTCTTTATTAATACATTGGTCATGCCAATGTAGTTTAGACTGCATGTACAGAAAAGGCAGTATATAACCCCTATGGTCTTACAGTTGATGAAATCTTTAATCACTATATCTTTACCATATCTGTTAATGGTCTTATCTTTTGGTATTATATATTTGCAAGTACTGCAATTCCCACATTTGTGGCATCCTGTAATTTTGGTCTTAGTATTTTCTTCTCTTTTGAAATGACTATGTACCAATCTTTTTTGCAGGTTGTCAGATCTTCACCAACTAACATTGATCTTCTCCCCAAGTATCTTCTCCAGATCTCTATCCACGGTAAGTATTTTCCAGTGCTTTTGTAGAATATCCTTTATTTGCCTCCATTCATTACAGAAGGTGCCGATATATCTAATTTTCTCATCTATCCCTTTATCTTGTTTTGTGGGAAAAATCAATGTCTCCCTGTTTCTTCTTTTAGCTTCATTATAACCTGTTCTGATGATCTTCTTGCTGTAACCCCTCTTTTGTAATCTTTTTGTTAATTGTGCAGATCTTTCTTCAAATGTTGTTATGTCTGTACAGTTTCATTGAGTTCTCAGGAATTCCCCTTTGGGGATACTTCTGATAGTAGCAGGAAAATGAGAGCTATTAGCATGAAGAATTTTATTAGTTGCTGTTTCTTTTCGATAGATGTCCGTGACTAGTTGTCCTTCTTCTGTTATCCTAATTTGTAGGTCCAAAAAGGTCACCTTCTCCTGGCTCATATCACTGGTAAGTTTTAAATTGATCTCATTTTGATTTAACGTTGCTATGAATTCCATTAACATTTCTTTTGTTCCTTCCCATATTATTCGTATATCATCTATATATCGATACCAAGATGTTATATGGTCAGTATACTCATCATTTTTCAGAGAGAAAACCACTTCTTTCTCCCACCACCTGAGGTACAGATTGGCATACATTGGTGCACATGTTGTGCCCATTGCTGTACCTCAGGTTTGTAGATAGTATCTCTCATTAAAAGTAAAGAAGTTTTTAGTCAGAATAAATTCTAAAGGTGCCCTCACACATAGCGATATTTTACACGATTTGGCCGATTTCGACGAATCGTGACGACGAATCGGGTAAAAAAAGTACAAATCGTGAGTTTATACTCACGAGCACGATGCCAATGCGCGTCCCCACTCGTCGTACATCGCATCTTCTGATCTGCCATGCTGTAGGGCAGATTAGCCAATCTGGGATACAATGCATTGGCTGCAAGATGGATCTTTAGTCAGATTGGACATTTTTAACTCCAAATCGTGATCACGATGGCAAGGGAGCTCCCGTGAAAGTTCATGAGGAAATTGGCCAAAAAATCGTATCGTGAGGACATCATTATGTGTGTGGGCACCTTTAGAGTTGTATGATGAAGATGTTGTGATCTTTATCTTCTTCTATGTCAAGGAAGTACTTCACAGCTTCTATGCCATTTATGTGGTTAATACTGGTGTACAATGACTCCACATCACATGTACACAGCCAGGTTTCTTTAGTCACTGTTGAACTGTGAATATTTCCTAAAATATCCAATGTATCCCTTGTATAGGACGGTAATTCAGTTACGAACTTTCGAAGGCATTTGTCAACATAGATGCTAGCTTTTTCCGTTAGTCCATTAATACCTGATACTATTGGTCTACCAGGTGGTTGCTGCAAATTCTTATGGGTTTTGGGTAAAATGTAGAATGTTGGAACTTTGGGATATTCCACCCACAAAAAATGTTTTTCATGTTTGGTAATGACACCCAAGTTTAGATATCTCTCAATTAGCCTCTTGTATTCACACAGAAAATTTGCAGTGGGATTAAAGATTAGTCTTTTATAACAATTGGTGTCATTTAATTGCCTAAGGACCTCTTTAATATAATCATCCTTTCTCCATAGGACTATGTTGCCCCCTTTGTCTGAGGGTTTAATTTCAATTTCATCCCATTTTTCTATTTCTTGTAAAGGAAGAAATTCTGGCTTAGAAAGATTGAAAGTGTTCTTTTTATTTTTCTGCTCATATAATTTATCCAGATCTCTTGATACTTGTTCCATGTATATTTTCACTTGGGGGCAAATCTGTGGGTTCGGGAAGAAGGTGGATTGTTTTTTAAGGGTTGATAATCCTGAATTCTTATCTCATTGAGAGTCCTGATTTTTCTCAAGAAGATCTTCCAAAATATTCAAGGCTTGTCTATCCATTTCATCCATAATTTGATCCACCTCGTTGGTACATCTGTCTTCTCTTGATCTCTCTTTGTTGATGAAACACTTTTTTAAAGTTGGATTTTCCTTGAAAAAAGATTAAGGTCCTTCTCTACTTCGAATCTATTCATAGATTTAGTAGGGGAGAAGGATAGTTCTTTGGAGAGGACACTCAAATGATGTTCATTGAGTTTTTTATCTGTCAAATTAATAATTTGTAAGTTTTCTTCATTATTCATTTCCTGAATGTTCTGTTCCTTCTTTGTACAAAGGAACCCCATTCTCCCCTTTCCCTCTTTCGTTGGTTTTCTCCCCTTTCCTCCCCTCCTTGTCCTCCTATATAATGCGTGGGGTCTATAGATGTTTTGTGACCTAGGCCTAAAAAAGGTTGTCGATTTCTTGTTCCCTTGTTGGATGAGCCTGCTATTGAGCTGTCTGATAATTCTCCTTCAGATGTTTCTATCTCAGATGTGGAGTATTTGAAGGAACTTCTCTGGTTTCTATTTTTTGGATTTTTTCTCCATTTGAAAACATTATCTGTAACATAATCATTCTTATCCCTTAAGTATTTCTGTTGTTTCTTTTCTATTATATTCTTTTCAAACTGTTCTATCTCCATTTTATGTTTATGATAAAGTTTCTGGAAAGCATCCAGATTCTCGAATTCCTTCAATTTCTCCCCAATTTGTACAATTTCTTTGTTATATTGTTCTAGTAATATCTCATCATGTTTGATGAGGATATTAATCAGCTCTCTTGAACATCTTAAGAGACTTTTCTCCCATTCCCTTCTCAGATGTTCGTCTAATTCAAAGGCTGGAAAGACCTTGGGTCTAAGACCCCTTGGAGTCATATTGTTTTGTTGATAATTGTCAAACATAGTTTTGTTCCAAAAGGTATTTGTCTGTTTTAACATGATAAATTTAAGTTCAATTAGCTCATTATTCCAATTCGCTCCTGCTGATATATCATCTTTATTGGATATTCCTCCAAATATGGAATTCGCTTCTGTCTTCCATTTATCCTGTCTGTTTAATAAATCCTGACTTAGACTAAATGAGGACATTCTCAGTTTTAAGGTTGCACCCTAAGTAATTATGTTAGTGTTATGGACCTTTCCTCTATTTATAAATTGTGCTGAGATCATGAAAAACTGAACTAGTGTCAGTCAATTTATACTGAAACACACACAAAAAATGATCTCTCACCAAAATATATCTATTATTTTAAATGTTACAGAGAGGAGTTACTAATTATTCTCCAATACCCCCAAAATTCCATAAGTATTTTCTCAAACAATTATGTGGTTGTATATGAAGGAGCTACCTGACAACCTAAAATTAAACTGTCAACAAACAAAGAAAAAGTAAGGTGTCCTGTCTGGTGCATTTAGGGGATCACAATAGTTTAAATTCTTTTCTCTGATTGCATAATAAAATATAACTTTTATTTTTATTATTTAAAAGGTAATATTTGGTCCAAGGTAATAGAAGGCGAAATGTTTAAAATAAATAGAATAAGATATACGTGATATATATATATATATATATATATGTATATATATATATATATTATAGAGAGAAAAAGTGATTTAAAATAACACCTGTCGGTCTATTGTACGCAAATTAATATGGGCCGGGATTCATATATAATGCACTAATCTTTAATAATTTCCTAAATTGTATTTCTTTAGTACATTTTATTATCTTAGGAGGTATACCTCCCAATACTGTCTGAGTCAGTATTGTATCTCACAGTTTTGAATCAAGTGTCCGTTCTTTGTTTGCTATTTATTGACACAATTCTCTTTCAAATAGATAAGATCTCGCATGTGTGTTAGTTGGTATAGATCACAAGAAGTTTAATTAGTTATCGGTTTAATACCTATCGGTTCTAAAACCTTCTCTTATACTTAACACACAAACTAATCTAACAATCAACCAGTGTGTTTATACTGGAACAATAATGTTTCAAATGTATCTTTATTTGTGTTCACTATAGACATTAGCCACCTTCAAAAATGACTAGAATTTAATCAGTTTGATAGTGTCAATCATTGGAGCAATCATTCTGCAATTATGTTTCTATTTATGTTGATTCATGCATGCACCAATTTTGGATACAAATAATTGTTTCCCTTTAGAAGTTACTGTATATTGACATGGAGAATTAGGGATTCTTAGTCCTTGGAATCTACTTTCAGATGTCACATAACACTGTGATTAACTTATACAGCCATGTGTACTCGCTAATTTTCCTTCATACCGGCTTTAAATACACTGCTTAGCATATGTGCACCTGGTCACCCAGACAGTAACAATACACCCGGACTAAATAATAAACATATATTGTGCATATTCAGCATACAATTGTGCTGTTAAGACCGGCGGCAGTGTGTGGTGCTGACGCGCATTTCGCCTGTAAGCGGTTTTATCAAAGCAGCGCAACCCATATCCTGTTTATATACACTACTCAGATCTCTCATAGATCAGTTTAAATGTGGCAGCTTTATACTTCTATTTGATAGGTTTTCCTACCATCTCTATGGTAGCATACCTGGACTAGCGTGTCCATCAATTAAGCATACTAAAGACAAAAATGGGTTTATTACTAATTGCCAGTACATCTATTTGGCTTAACTTATTAGTAATCTCATATCTTCATTATTAATATTTTCATTATCACATGGATACTGTTTCATATAGCTACATGGATATATGTTCCATTCGATCTCGTTAATCAATCAATTATGCATAGATGCTTGTACATTATTAAAATATAAAATTTTACTTTATTACCATGCTGTAATGTCTTCATTTTTATTAATTCAAACAATCTTTATAAATAATAAATTATGCTGTTATGTCCATATTTTATATATTCCATCTGCAGGAATATTAGGTTCTGATTAGACCCTCTGATTTTGTTCATTTATTTATTAGGTAAACAAACATCCGTTTCTGTATATATCCTACTATATTACTATGTAGTATTACAACAAAATTAATCAAGGCATCTATTTTTGATTAGTGTAAAAATTCTTATTATATCAGAATATACAGTTATGTGTTAACCCTATCAGTACCATTTATTTCTAACCCTCAAATATAATATCATAAAGAACTCTTTATCTTAGGACTACAGTCATTTACTAACTCCTATAATTAAAGTGCATGTAAAGTGACCCCTATGGTCTTACAGTTGATGAAATCTTTAATCACTATATCTTTACCATATCTGTTAATGGTCTTATCTTTTGGTATTATATATTTGCAAGTACTGCAATTCCCACATTTGTGGCATCCTGTAATTTTGGTCTTAGTATTTTCTTCTCTTTTGAAATGACTATGTACCAATCTTTTTTGCAGGTTGTCAGATCTTCGCCAACTAACATTGATCTTCTCCCCAAGTATCTTCTCCAGATCTCTATTCATATTCTCCAGTGCTTTTGTAGAATATCCTTTATTTGCCTCCATTCATTACAGAAGGTGCCAATATATCTAATTTTCTCATCTATCCCTTTATCTTGTTTTGTGGGAAAAATCAATGTCTCCCTGTTTCTTCTTTTAGCTTCATTATAACCTGTTCTGATGATCTTCTTGCTGTAACCCCTCTTTTGTAATCTTTTTGTTAATTGTGCAGATCTTTCTTCAAATGTTGTTATGTCTGTACTGTTTCGTTGAGTTCTCAGGAATTCCCCTTTGGGGATACTTCTGATAGTAGCAGGAAAATGAGAGCTATTAGCATAAAGAATGCTATTAGTTGCTGTTTCTTTTCGATAGATGTCCATGACTAGTTGTCCTTCTTCTGTTATCCTAATTTGTAGGTCCAAAAAGGTCACCTTCTCCTGGCTCATATCGCTGGTAAGTTTTAAATTGATCTCATTTTGAATTAACGTTGCTATGAATTCCATTAACATTTCTTTTGTTCCTTCCCATATTATTAGTATATCGTCTATATATCGATACCAAGATGTTATATGGTCAGTATACTCATCATTTTTCAGAGAGAAAACCACTTCTTTCTCCCTTTTACTTTGGCTTGAGTATGACACAAGCATGGAATATATAATTTAAGATTAAAAATGTATATAATTTTTTATCTTTTTATTATATTTCTTTATATATATATTTTTTTTTCACATGTTCTCATATTTAATTTTTTGTACAAAAGTATGCCTAATGATATTACACTTATATTTTATCATACATTTGATAAATTAAACACTTCAGTAGTGGGAACAATATTAATGCACTATAATGATTTTATTAGTTAATGTATGCACAAAATAGATCACTAATAATTTAATGCACCTCATCACTATTGGGTACATGCACTTTAATTATAGGAGTTAGTAAATGACTGTAGAATAAGAGTTCTTTATGATATTATATTTGAGGGTTATAAATAAATGGTACTGATAGGGTTAACACATAACTCTGTATATTCTGTTATAATAAGAATTTTTACACTAATAAAAAATAGATGCCTTAATTAATTTTTGTTGTAATACTACATAATAATATAGTAGGATATATACAGAAAAGGATGTCTGTTTACCTAATAAATAAATGAACAAAATCAGAGGGTCTAATCAGAACCTAATATTCCTGCAGATGGAATATATAAAATATGGACATAACAGCATAATTTATTATTTATAAAGATTGTTTGAATTAATAAAAATGAAGATATTACAGCGTGGTAATAAAGTAAAATTTTATATTTTAATAATGTACAATCATCTATGCATAATTGATTGATTAACGAGATCGAATGGAATATATATCCATGTAGCTATATGAAACAGTATCCATGTGATAATGAAAATATTAATAATGAAGATATGAGATTACTAATAAGTTAAGCCAAATAGATGTACTGGCAATTAGTAATAAACCCATTTTTGTCTTTAGTATGCTTAATTGATGGACACGCTAGTCCAGGTATGCTACCATAGAGATGGTAGGAGAACCTATCAAATAGAAGTATAAAGCTGCCACATTTAAACTGACCTATGAGAGATCTCAGTAGTGTATATAAACAGGATACGGGAGGCATTCGGGTTGCACTGCTTTGATAAAGCCGCTTACAGGCGAAACGCGCATCAGCACCACACGCTGCCGCCGGTCTTAACAGCACAATTGTATGCTGAATACACACAATATATGTTTATTATTTAGTCTGGGTGTATTGTTACTGTCTGGGTGACCATGTGCACATATGCTAAGCAGTGTATTTAAAGCCGGTATGAAGGAAAATTAGTGGGTACACATGGCTGTATAAGTTAATCACAGTGTTATGTGACATCTGAAAGTAGATTCCATGGACTAAGAATCCCTAATTCTCCATGTGAATATACAGTAACTTCTAAAGGGAAACAATTATTTGTATCCAAAATTGGTGCATGCATGAATCAACATAAATAGAAACATAATTGCAGAATGATTGCTCCAATGATTGACACTATCAAACTGATTAAATTCTAGTCATTTTTGAAGGTGGCTAATGTCTATAGTGAACACAAATAAAGATACATTTGAAACATTATTGTTCCAGTATAAACACACTGGTTGATTGTTAGATTAGTTTGTGTGTTAAGTATAAAGAGAAGGTTTTAGAACCGATAGGTATTAAACCGATAACTAATTAAACTTCTTGTGATCTATACCAACTAACACACATGTGAGATCTTCTCTATTTGAAAGAGAATTGTGTCAATAAATAGCAAACAAAGAACGGACACTTGATTCAAAACTGTGAGATACAATACTGACTCAGACAGTATTGGGAGGTATACCTCCTAAGATAATAAAATGTACTAAAGAAATACAATTTAGGAAATTATTAAAGATTAGTGCATTATATATGAATCCCGGCCCATATTAATTTGCGTACAATAGACCGACGACAGGTGTTATTTTAAATCACTTTTTCTCTCTATAATATATATATATATAGATACATATATATATATATATATATATATATCACTTATATCTTATTCTATTTATTTTAAACATTTCGCCTTCTATTACCTTGGACCAAATATTACCTTTTAAATAATAAAAATAAAAGTTATATTTTATTATGCAATCAGAGAAAAGAATTTAAACTATTGTGATCCCCTAAGTGCACCAAACAGGACACCTTGCATTTTCTTTGTTTGTTGACTTTTTATTATAACCTCCTACTTATGTAGGACTTAACACATAGGCTTTCTTCTTTATTATTCTTTAACCCTCACTTTAAATCTCACACTAGTGTGATGCCATGGGGCGGTTCTGCTGGGTTGGCCTGGGGAGTCCTGTGCCCTGTATTTGTTCCGTAGGAGTGTTAGGGATCTGCCTGATAGAGGTCACCTGGATGAGGTGGTCAGGCCCATAATTATGGCCATTATTATGCTAAGAACCTCTTGGATGTAATTTAGCAGTATTATTATTAGGTTCAGCATAGTTAGAGTGCGCACTTGTATCTGTCTCTTTTTCTGCTTGCAGCACTACAAGTCTCAGCAGGTAGCCCCTCACATTGTGCTTAGGGTGTGCAATCTAGTGCCCCTCCCCCTATGTATACTGTCAGCACACATGCACTGAGGACACCGCTGGCACCCCCGCTTTGCCAACACCATGCACTGAGGACACTGTCAGCACCTCCGCACTCCCCACGTACTGAGGACACCGTCAGCAACCCCACACTGCCGACACTGCTGGCACTCCCACACTGTGGACACTACTGGCACCCCTTCACTGACGACACTTTCAGCACACATACCGTGAGGACACCGCTGGCACCACCAGCACCCTGTACTATGGACACTGCCAGCACCCCACCACTACTGCCCCACATATTGAGGATGTGTCAGCGACCCCGCACTGCCACTACGCCTACACAGAGGGCATCCCAGCACAGCCGACACTGTCAGCACTCCTGCACTGAGGACACCCCTGGCACCCCCATTCTGCGGACACTCTGCACTCAGGACACTTCCAGGAACCCCACTCTGTCAACACCTCTACACTGCCAACACCGACAGCACTTCCGCATTGAGGACACCACTAGCACTTTCGTGTTGAGGACACTGCCAACACCCCGCACTGCTGACACTGCTATCACAGTAAGTGCACTATTGGTAACACACTGTATAACACACTGTATCCATGTTGGAACCTGGAAATTAAACTGCCACATGTTAGTGCCGCCCACTGCTGTCGCTTAGCTTAGTCAGCTAGCTAGCTAACCTAAACTGGATAAAATAATCAATATTGTGAGGTGGTCAAATTGATTGGAAATTACTGGAAATAAATGTTATTGAGGTTATTAATACTGTAGGAACAAAAACAGGCCCAAAACATGCGATTTTAGCTGTTTTTATCATTTTTTTCGAAAAAATACAGATTCAAAACCAAAAAATAAAACACGCAAGGGCGGTCCGAAGTCATATTCCAAGTTCTTCAAGTTCATTCCATGTTACTCCAGTCCGGAGTCATATTCCAAGCTCTTCAAGTTCATCCCATGTTACTCCAGTCTGGAGTCAAATTCCAAGTTCTTCAAGTTCAATCCTCGTTACTCCAGTCCGGAGTCAAATTCCAAGTTCTTCAAGTTCAATCCTCTTTACTCCTGTCTGGAGTCAAATTCCAAGTTCTTCAAGTTCAGTCCTCGCTACTCCAGTCTGGAGTCAAACTCTAAGTTCTTCAAGTTCATCTACTTCCAGTCTACAGTTTCTTTTCCGAGATCCATAGACTTTGTCCTACAGTCATATTCAGCATCTTCTAGTTGCGTTATCTTTGCACAGAGGACTTTATTATATCATCTTATATCACAGTCCCCTCTATTACTGTATGAGCAGAAACTACATTAAACCATCCCGTTTCAAACTACCTATTGGTTCAGGTGTCTCTGTCTAACAACCCGGTTCAGGTACACAACTCCAAGTTCCTCAGTCTGTGACAGTTTGCACTGGCCACATGGACCTGTCTGGTACTCAGAGCCCTGGATCTGGTTCCACCCAGGACATGTTGAATCGTCTGGGCAGACAGGAGTCTGCTCAGGTGCAGTTGATGCAATGCATTCAAGATGTCTGTACTCATTTGGACAATATCCAAGCTCTTCTCTCTGGAACTTCTAGGACAGACCTCCAGTCTAGTAATCCTGCCCCAGCATTCGCTCCTTCAGTAGTCTCTCCTCCAGTACCCCATCTTCAGCTTTCTCCTCCTAGCAGGTTTGATGAAAATCCAAAGTTTTGTAAAGGTTTTCTAAACCAGTGTGAGATCCAATTTGAATTGCAGGCAGCAAGCTTTCACACTGCAAGAACTTGAGTGGCATATCTAATATCGTTGTTAACCAGTCAAGCCCTGGACTGGGTTTCTCCGCTCTGGGAGAAGGCTGACCCAGTTCTCTCCAACTACACTGAGGACCTCATTCAGAGCCGGTCGCACAGAGCATGCAGTCGGTCTGAATGAGGGGAGGACGTCTTGAATTTTCAAGACGTCCTCCTTTGCGGTGGTAAGGCTGTGGGTTAACACCCACAGCCTTACGACCGCCTAAGGTGATGGTCGTGATGGTCAAGACCATCGCGACCATCGGGGCTTACGACGAGACCCTAGGGTAGGGTCTCCCTTGTCGTAAGCCCCGGAGAGCTTTCGGCTCTGTCTGAGCCGGAAGCTCTCCACTGACATCACTGCCATCACTGCCACCCTCCACTGCTCTCCACTGACATCACTGCCACCCCCCGGCCCGCCTTCCAAATGGGGTGAGCTGTCAATCAACATCGACAGCTCGCCCCCTTTGGATCGAGACCCGCTACGACCAGCGCTGTCGGTCGTAGCGGGTCTCACGCATGCGCACGATGGCACCAGCGGCGTCATGCGCATGCTCTGTGGGGGGCCATCGACCCGGTCCGAGCGCAACGGCGCTAACGACCGGGTCTGAATCACCCCCTGAGTTTCTATCAACTTTTCGAAAAATCTTCAATGAACCTTGTAGAACCACATCTGCCTCCAGTCAGAGAAGATGTCTAGGAAATCTCTGTCTGTACTATGCTTCTCTGCAGTCTTGTTCTTCCCATCTGGGAAACATTTCCCTCTTAACTTATGATAGAGGGGTTAAGTTAGGAGTATCCATGGAATCCCATGAGAAAACTGATCCTACCCTCATTGCCTTGTTGGAGGTGAACCAAGTCTATCTAAGTGTTCCTGCTCTGCTCGACTCAGAAGCTGCTGGGAATGTCTTCACTGCTGACTTCGTTCACAGACATCGCATACTCAATGAACGGCTGCCACATCCAGTGTCCTTAATGGCTATAGATGGTAGTCGAATTGCCGGTGGGAGAATAACGCATTGCACCCAATCTTTGAAGCTCAAAGTTTGGGCGCTCCATGTAGAAAGTTTGTCTTGCATTGTGATTCCAAAGCCTCTCACAAATTAAATCTGGGCCTCCCGTGGCTTCAAAGACATAATCCCCGTATTGATTGGGCTTCCTTGCAGATTACCACCTGGAGTCCATTTTGCTTTCAGAATTGTCTTCATCAAGTGGTTCCTTTACGAAACTCTCTTGTGAAAACCTTAGAAGGTCTCTCCGAATTTTACCAAAATTTTTGTGATGTGTTTAGTAAGCAGGAAGCCGACACTCTTCCTCCTCATCATGAATTAGACTGTCCCATCGACCTAGTTCCAGGTAAAACTCCACCTCATGGACAAACCTACACTCTTTCATTGCTGGAGACTCCATGTCTGAAATATCAAATAAAACCTGGAGAAAGGGTTTATTCATCCTTCCACCTCACCAGCTGGTGCGAGGTTCTGTTTTGTAAAAAAAAAGATGTGGACTTCGCCTCTGCATCAACTACTGTGGACTTAACGATATCACCATCAAGAATCGGTAGCCACTCCCGCTCATGACCGAGCTGTTTGACAGAGTTAAAGGTACCTCCATCTTTACCAAGCTCGATCTAAGGGGGGCATACAACTTGATCTGCATACTTGATGGAGATGAATGGAAGAATGCATTTAACACCAGGGACGGGCACTATGAATATCTGGTTATGCCCTTCGGCCTCAGCAATGCCCCGGCAGTGTTCCAGCACTTTGTTAATGAGATCTTTAGAGACCTGCTCTACAAATCAGTTGTAGTCTAACTAGACAATATTTTAATCTTCTCTCAAGATCTCCAGTCACATCGCTCCCAAGTCAAGGAAGTTCTTCTCTGGTAAGGAAGGAATTTGCTTTTCTGCAAGTTGGAGAAATGCATGTTTGAGACTCCGTCCATTCCATTCCTTCAATACCTCATCTCTGGAACCAGACTTCAAACTGATCCACTGAAACTACAGGCCGTTCTTGACTGGTCATTGACTACCACGTTAAAGTCCATTCAGCGATTTTAGGCTTCACTAACTACTATCGCAAGTTTGTCAAAGGATTCTCTTCCCTGGTTGCTCCTATTACTGTTCTTACCTGGAAAGGAGCGAACCCCAGTATATGGTCTCCAGAAGCTACCTCTGCATTCCATAAGTTGAAACAAGCCTTCATCTTAGCACCAGTGTTGATACAATCCGATTTGACTTGCCCCTTCATTTTGGAAGTAGATGCCTCTATGGAAGGGGTAGGAGCTGTTCTCTCCCAATGATTCAACGATGGGAAGTTACACCCCTGTTGTTTCTTCTCCCGAAGATTCCTACCTGCAGAGAGGAACTACTCCATCTGAGACCAAGAGCTTCTTGCGATTAAACTGGCTCTAGAGGAATGGCGTTATCTATTGGAAGCGGCTTAGTATCCCATTTCAGTCTTCACCGATCATAAAAATTTGCTCTATTTGCAAACAGCTCGCTGTTTGAATCCCAGACATGCCAGATTGGCAGTTTTTCTCTCGCTTTGATTTCAAACTCTCCTATCATCCTGGTCCTCAGAATACTAAGGCTGATGCCTTATCTCGTTCTTTAAACTCAGAACAAGATCAAGTCCAGGAACTCTCTCCTCCAATTCTAGATCCTACGTCATTTGCTTCTACTAAGCTCACTCCTGACCCTCCTCGGGGAAAGACCTTCGTTGCACCAGATCTATGTAAGAAGTTACTTCATTGGGCGCATGCTTCTCGATTTTCTGGACACACTGGTGTGGAGAAGACTGTCAAGTTTATTCAATGGTAATATTGGTGGCCTACTCTGAAAGCAGACGTTCAAGACTTTATTGCTTCCTGTATCAAATGTGCCCAACACAAGATTTCTAGATGAATTTCTACTAGTCTGCTGTATCCACTGGCTGTTCCTCAATAGCCCTGGTCCCACTTATCTATGGACTTCATCATGGAATTACCTCCATCTCAGGGTCATAATACCATATGGGTCATCGTTGACAGGTTCTCTAAAATGGCTCACTTTGTTCCACTTACAGGTCTGCCATCTGCATCCCAGCTTGCACAATTCTTTATTAAAGAGATTTTCCATTTACATGGCCTTCCCCAAGAAATTATCTCAGACAGAGGAGTTCATTTTGTGGCTAAGTCTGGAGATCCCTATGCTCAGCCCTTCAAGTGAAACTCAAGTACTCCATGGCCTATCATCCTCAGACTAATGGGCAAATGGAGAGGGTGAACCAAGATCTTGAACAGTTCCTTCGTTTGTTCATTTCATCCTCTCAAGATGATTGGCTGGAGCTTCTGCCATGGGCTGAGTTTGCCCATAATGACCGTTACCACTCTTCCACTGACAATACCCCATTCTATACTGTGTATGGTCATCATTCTCATTGCCTGGTTTCCCATTGCTACTGACTATTGATGTACCAGCTGTTAAAGATACTCTTCAATATTTCACAGCTATCTGGGGTAAGGTGCATTCTTTGCTGCTGAAGGCTTCTGTGTGCTACAAGAGATTTGCAGATCAAAAGAGACGGGCCACTCCAAAGTTTCAGCCTGGAGACGGAGTATGGTTATCTACTCGGAACCTCAGACTTCGGATTCCATCCATGAAGTTTGCTCTGCGATTTATTGGCCAATTTCCTGTAGAAAGAATGATTACTCCTGTGACTGTCAAATTGAAATTACCTTCTGTTTTGCGAATTCTTTGAAGCCATTAATCTTGAACAAATGTCAGAGAGTTCTCCCCAAGTCTCCTAGTGTCCATACTCAATGTGGACAAGAATTAGAAGTAAAAAAGATCCTGTATTCCCGCTGTCATTACGGACGACTCCAATATCTCATTGATTGGAAGGGCTATGGCCCAGAAGAGAGGACTTGGATCTTCGCCACCGATGTTCATGCTCCTCATCTCATTAAAATCTTCCATTCCAAATTTCCTCACAAACCAAGAAAGTGTCCAGAGTCAACTTTTAAAAAGGGGGGTACTGTCACAAACTGTGCTAGAGACCTCCGCCCCAGACCCCTGCATCTTCCCATACATCTGTGCCATTGCTGCCCACTGAGCCATCAGCCTGCTGTTCCAGTGATCTCCGATGTGGGGCCTCTGCTTGAGGATCATCTGCAGCATCCCCACTGTTGCCTGTGTCCCTCTGCCGCAGATCCATGCGCGCATGGCGCGCCAGTATACAAGTTTCCCGGAACATGGGCGCAGCCATCTTGGGCCAGGTCAGGTGATACTCCGCATCCAGTCAACAGCAGTCTCAAGTTGCTTCAGCCAATCCTCTTCAGCCTGATGGTATAAAAGACCTTTCTGTAACACACGCTGGTTGCAAGTGCAACAATGTCCATTGCTGTTGCATGACATGTTCCTGAGCTCCCAGTGTGAAACCTATGCCTCCTAGCATAGCAAGGCTGAGTCTCAGTTCTTAACCTATGTTCCTGAGTTTCCTGTGTGTTACCAGTGCTACCCAGTCCGGAGTCATATTCCAAGTTCTTCAAGTTCATTTCACTTTACTCCAGTCCGGAGTCATATTCCAAGTTCTTCAGGTTCATTCCACGTTACTCCAGTTCGGAGTCATATTCCAAGTTCTTCAAGTTCATCTCACATTACTCCAGTCCGGAGTCAAATTCCAGGATCTTCAAGTTCAATCCTCGTTACTCTAAGTTCTTCAAGTTCATCTAGTTCCAGTCTACAGTTTCTTCCTACAGTTCCTTTTCTGAGATCAGTGACTATCCAGAGACTTTGTCCTACAGTCATATTCAGCATCTTCTAGTTGCGTTATCTCTGCACAGAGGACTTTATTATATCATCTTATATCACAGTCCCCTCTATTACTGTATGATCAGAAACTACATCCAGTTTCAAATTGCCTATTGGTTCAGTTGTCTCTGTCTTACAAGCCGGTTCGGGTACACAACTCCAAGTTGCTCAGTCCGTGACAGACTCACAGATACAACAATCTGGATCAGCTGGTTGTGATGCCGGCGCACATCGGTCACTTACCAAAATACACTATTCTTATGCCACCACGCAGATTTTTCTGGAGTTCTGCGATCTCCAAACAGATTATTAATAAATGCCATTCACTTACACACAGATATGTAGCATGGGCCTCACAGGCTCGCAAGTTCAATAAGCATCACAGAGAATATGCTAGATTACATGTGTTTTAAGCCAAATAATATTTTCAAGGCTAGTTACAAAAATATTAATAAAATGACAAACAGATTATAATGCAAAAAATGTCTAAAAATAAAAGAGAAATAACTCAGAGTTCCTAAGACAACTTACAATATAGCACTGCTGATGGGGCAGGGGATTTCACCCACAAGAATATCCTGGTGCACTCACAGCACTTTTGTCTGATCCCCAATGAGTAACAAGCTGATTTGGAAGAGCTGCACTCTTATGGTCCTGTAAGAGCCCACCTAGCCCCACCTTTCTGATTTACTCTCCCAGTACCAGCTGCTAATAAATTATGTGACTTATACACATTCTGCTCTCCAAATAACACAAGACAATTTCACATTTTCCTCAACTGGTCAAAGGACCGCAAAACTGTCTGTTTAGGAAACAAGGCACAGTTATTCCTTAAATTGCAGGAATTGACATAGATCGTTGTCAACCCCTCTTCCTGGTGTTGCTGGCTTCAAAGGGTGTTCCAGTCGTAAACCGCGGAGCATCCATCAGCCCCTCTGGAGTCTGGACACACACACATTAAAGGACATAAAATGCAGCTGCTTCATTACACATAGCTCCCGAAAAATAATTTCTGGCGATTGTTCATGAGATTAAACCTCACAATTGTCAATACATTTTTTAATAATATTTGATAAGTGCCCATTTATTAGTTTGAAAACATATCATAAGAGGTGATGGGCAGTGTAGCATATATATCTAAGGGGGTGATTCACCAATGGGGAGGAATTGTAAAAGCCGCACACAAGCAGCTTTGCAATTCCATCCTTTCTAATATGCAAATGCAGCAAGGTGTCTGATACACCCTGCTGCATTTGCTATCCCAGAACTGCGATCAATGTCGCAGGCTGGGATAAACATCGCAACCATTGGGTCGCAATGGTCGATGGTGCCGGCCAGCTGAATAAGCCTCAGTTTATGCAGGATGGCCGGTTTGCGAGGCCAGGACACTCTGTCTGTGGACACAGCCCCTGGCCTTGCCACTCCAAGAAATGAGGCTGACACCCCCCGTTTCTGGGAACACCGGCCGTCTCTGCCCCGCCTTTGCCTGTCAGTCAGGCAGAGGCATAGCAGGGGCTGCATGAAATAGAGCAGATTCTCGATAATCAGGAATTTGTGTTCAGCATTGCACCGCTCCGTAATTGGCTCTGCCTATTAATCAAGCAAAGGCATAGCAGGAGATGCATGCGATCGCGCAGATGCTGAATCAGCCCTTAAGTTAGAATACATCTGTTTGTGGCATACTTGCCGACAATCAGCTCCAGCCTTCCGGGAGGGAGCTGATTGTCGGCTAATAGTGGGGGGCGGGGCCGGCCATTGGGGGCGGAGCGGCCATTTTGTGTCACACTGGCGGAGGAGCCAGGGGCGGGGCCGCACTATCGCATCATCGTGACTCCGCCCCCTTATCACAATGCCGTGATTTTCGGCATTGTGAAGCAGGGGGCAGGGCCACGATGATGCGATTCTGCGCGAATCGCGTCACCGGCCTCCCGCTGCGGGTATTTCTGTTTTTTTCAGGGGGGTGGTGGGGAGGGTCGGAGACTTCCGGGAGGCTTGCCTGCCTTTCCGGGGGGCCGGGAGCGGCCCCCAAAAATCGGGAGGCTCCCGGCAAAATCGGGAGGGTAGGCAAACCTGGTTTGCGGTCACAGGACAGCACAAGCTCAAATTTGACCTAATTATAGTTAGGGAATGGTCTGAATTTAGCTAATTAAACTTTTGTCAGCAAACAATATAAAAATTTTATTTTAATTGTACTGTATCTCTCTATTTGTGAATTAAAAAATCATAACTTATATCTGTGGGCCTGATTCAGAGCCGGACGCTCTGACCAGAGCGCTCGCTCTGAATCAGGGCCCTCCTACCTAAAAATGGAGCGGCCTCTTGGACGCTCGCATAGCTGTGGGTTACCACCCACAGCTTATGCGAGCGTCCATGATGATGGTCGCAATGGTCAAGACCATCGCGACCATCGGGCTTGCGATGAGACCCTGCGGTAGGGTCTCGTGGCTGCAAGCCCTGGAGTGCTTTTGGCTCTATCAGAGCCAAAATCACTCCCACTGACATCACTAGTGATGTCAGTGGGGCCGGACCCAAACGGTAGGCATTCCCATCAGAACGCCTCCGTCGTGCGCATGCGCATTAGGGCACCATCGACCCACTTGCGAGCGTCCTACGCTCACGAGCGGGTCTGAATTAGGCCCTGTGTCCCCCAACACTTAAAAAACAGACTACAGATTTATGGGGGCTACCCCCAAACCAAATTACTCACCCTTCCCACCATTCCTTGCCATCTCATGGGATCCTCACACTTTTCTGAGTTTGATTGGTGGATAGCTCCATACATCTACCAATCCTTAAGTGGAGTCCTCCTATCTCTGTTACTGGAAAAGTGCCATCAACTGATCAGTATGCTAGAGGTCTATTACTGGGTATGACAGAATCCTATCACATTATGCAACAGCATATAGACACACTGCATGGATGTAATTAGCGGCCTGGTAATCAAGCACATGAGGCTTGGCAGCCTCTCCAGTTGTGTTATAAATATAATCCTTGCAGCTACCAGCCGCCAGACATGTGCCTGCAGCCCCAATGCCCTGGAATGATGTCTTCCTCTGCTAATTGTTATCATTGACAATAGCAACAAACTGCAAAAATAATTTAAATGTGTGAATAATGTTTGAGCATACACATTGTGCGATCCACATTATATGTCATTCCAATTAGCCTCAAAACCATATATTGTGCCGATATCGCTCTAGTGTGTATCCGGCCTTAAACAGATTTACAATCTAAGGGCAAAATTTTGTAAGAAGCGAGTTCTAAACCCCAGTGTTTTGGTGGCAGTTTGACTGTGGGTTCTCAACCCCAGCGGTTTGGTAGGGGTTTGGTGGTGGTTTCTAAATGACACCAAAACCGCCGTTTAGTAATTCTAGCCATAGCCCTGTTCTATTCTATTCTAAAATGAGTTTAGACTGTGGTTTTGAAGCAGTTTTGCAGTGGTTTTGGCTTAATAAAATCTGTGGATAGCAAAACCGCTGCCAAACTGCAGCCAACGGCCACCAAACCGCCAGGGTTTAGAAACCACCACTTAGTAAATTTTGCCCTAAGGGTCTGATTCAGATTTGGGAATAGAGTAAGATAGAGCTGTGCAACTGGAAGGGGTGCATACATGGCCAGCCGGCCCATTACGCCAGGTACGCAGGCGTGTATGGCTCCAAGCTGTAAGGGCGCCGTGTCTGGAGTCCCACCACTGTCCACCACAGCAGCGCCACTGCACTGCCCGCTGGCGCAGCCAGTGCTGCAGCCGCGGCCTGAACACTGTCGGTGATTGACAGTACAGTCTGTACTGTCAATCACTGACAGTATTCAGGTTGCGGCTAATTCGACGGCACCTTGATGACCACGGTGACTAATCACCGTCAAAAATCCCCACTGCGCGGGGAAAGGCTGTACAATTAAATAGCTTTTTTCTCGCGCCAAAAAGTCGGGATTATTTCACTAGGGGGGCCAAAATCTATATCCGCTTACAAAAAAAATTAGGCTCGGGAATGCCCTGGGTGCATATACATACATATTTTTTGCATGCGGGGTAAATACTGGCTGCTGTTGCATGTAGCCCACAAATACTGGACAACTTTATGTTTACACTGCTATCAAGATTTCAGTTTGGACACAACCCTCCCAAATCTATGTCTCTCTGCACGTTACATCTGCCCACCTGCAGTGCAGCATGGTTTTACCAAGATGCAGTTACTTGCACTTTCTTAAACTAGAATTTTAGAAAAGATACTGTATAGTGGAATATTCCAATTTAGGGAGCGCATTTGATATCAACCATCAAACCATTTTATACAAATTTATTAAAACCATAAGCATAGTTAAAATTACTATACACTCACATATATATATATATATATAATATTGCCACTACTTGTCTCCAACCCTTCAAATATTGACTGTATTAGTCCTTAGTAGATATTAGTCGGACAGAGCTACCAGGAATTATGTGAATTGGGACTTCAGTTTATAGGTGTATTTCCCTTTAAATTTGAAATGAAAAGTTTTTCCTTCTCCGCTGGATACCTTATGCAGGGGAGAGCGCTGCTCCTGCATGTGCTATACTCGACCCTTGTCAATTATTGCTGGTACCATACATAAACCTGTCTGTGATGTTAATAGGAGGGAGAGCGTCTGCTCTATTTCATAAACACCCGGCGCTATGCTCAACCTCTCTTGAGTATTTGCCGAGTTACCGCAGTTAATTAGGGCTTATATGGGGGATGATTGCATTCTTACCCTGATGCCATGCGTCCTTATGAAGTGCGCAATAATGTAACTAGAGGTGAAATCCAAGCACCGCTATTAGTGGGTCTTTACGCGTTTGTCAACAGTACATATGACGGTTTCATCAGAAGATAAGGTTTCTTAAGCTATTTACACACTGTAAGATTGTCTATCCAATCTGTCTGATTGGGAAAAAATCTGGTAATGTATGTTCCCAAACACTGGAAAACAGACAAATATGGTCATTCAGACAAATTGGTTAAATCCGTTTGAAAAAATGTATTCCATGTAGCAATGTCTGCAAAATGAATGTATGTAGGGCAAATACAATTAACATTGTAAAATGACACTACAGTTTGTTTATGCTTCATGAATTACATTTTAAAATGTTTCTTAAAAATTGTAATTCCTGCTGTTATGAACAATAAGGAACACAACCTACTTTTCTTCTTTTGCTCTTGTGATCATTTTGCTCTCTACTTTAAGCTATGCATGGTGCACTTATTTATATAAGGAATGCAATTGAATTTTTTGCAAAAAAAATAGTATTTGTAGACTTGTAATTTACTCTGACTTCTTACACAATAGAATCATACAATAAATATTATTTCATCAAATTATTTACCGTTTCTGCAGTTTGCTTGGAATGGTGCAACTCTCAGAAATGTGTTTCTTTTGGTATGGTGACTAAGAAAACTTAGTTTTTAGCAACATACAGGGGGTGCTTCAATTGGGAGCTAGGTAAAAAAACCTTGTGCCCAATTTTGGATTACCACGGGTATGCGCGCTCCTGATACCCATGGTACACTCCCCAAAAAAGGCGTTGCAGGGTTTTCAGAGCTGAAAACCCTGCGTTGTGTAAAAAAATAAAAATAAAAAATTATACCTGTCCGAGGGTTTCAGGTGGTCTCCATGGCACCCAGTGGCCTCCCCTCCATCTTGTCACTGGGTAGGGAGCTGCTGGGAGGTTCTCCCAGTGCCGGCTACAGGGGGGAATAAACTCACATGGGGGGGTCACTCACACACACACTCATGCACATACACACTTACAAACATTAGACACACTCACACACACACTCACATACTCACCCTGCTACAGAAGACCCAGCTCCCGACGAAGCAGAAGACATCGCTTCTGAAGGTGAGTAATTAATGACTAACTAAGGTAATTGGAAACCTCCAATTGCTTAATTAGTCCTCAGGTGGGGGTGGCTCTGGGGTTCCAGAGCAAGTCCCGCAGAGTTTTCCTAAACTTAACGACTTTATGAAAAATCAGACTTGCTCTGGAGGTGCAAAAAAAAAAGACGCCCGCAATTGGATTCCCCCCACAATTTTTGTTGAATGGCAGAAGCAGTGTGTTGCTGAGTTCTTAATAAGCAATTTCAAACAGAAGTCAAGTCCCCTATTTGAATTTTGTACTGCGCAGCAGCCCTACCTCTGTAGCCGCCACTGGTGGCATCATTAGGGGGTGTGGGCCGCACTGGGTGACACCATCCAGAGGTTACACAATAATAGCAGAGCTGCTCTGCTATTTTGGTGTCACCCTCCCGGATGGTGTCATCGAGTGGAGCGCCTCATCCATTACACGGCCCCCTGTGTCAGGAGAGGCTGGGGACTGCTTCTATTTCAAAAAAATTTTTTAGCAAATGTTGTGTTGTTATAAGATGATTTAATTTAGGAATTAGCGGTTCGGATTCTGTGGAATCCGAACCGCTGCGAAAACTGGGGACCGAGTCCACTGGAGCCTCTGCTCAGGTGTTCCCGCCAGACTCGGATCCCACTTCAAGGCCGAACGTCATCCTTCCGACGTCGGATTCTCGCGAGAGTTCATCTCTACATAAGGCGCCGTAACCAGGACTCAGCGCTATTTCACTAGCACGCTCGCACGCTGTGCACTGCTCTGCTGGTAAAGTGACTGTATAGGGGCACTGACTGCACGTTGATGTATGCTGCGCTATACTCTGCTGATTAAAGTGGCTGTGTCCAGACTCACTAGTGACTGCGTGTTCATAGCACATAAGTACTATGACAAGTTAACGCAAGTAAAGTAAACAAAAAAGTTTAAAAAAGTTAAATTTTTTTTATAAAAGTAAAAAAAAAAACGGATTAATTGTGCTGTACCCCACTGTGTACTGTATATGAGTATGGTGACTGCAGGCCGTAGCCCACTGTGTATACAAGCACTGTGACTCTTTGGACCTTAGCCTCTGTGTATACAAGCACGTAACTCCTTGAGCCTTAGCTCTCTGTGTATACAAGCACCGTAACTCCTTGGGGCTTCTGACAGTTCCCACGTGGGCTGGTCAGTGAGTCAGGAACCAGAGCCAATCAGCGTCCACTCTGGCTGCTGGCTACTGACTCCCCTGGATGCTATGGACACCAGCGCGATGGAGGAGGTGAGTATAGCATCTATATTGCAGGTACTCCTTATGGAATTCTACATTGGAGAAGGGGACGTGATCACCTGGCAGCAAGTAAGTATGTGTGAGTGGGTAGGTGTATGCAATAAACTTTTACTTGTCACAGTGTGTGTGTACTGTGCTTTTTTAACTATTTATTTTACAGTGGGGGTATGGGTGCCGCCCGTCTGCTTGCACTTGTAGTTCCACAAGTGCCAAAGGGCAGACATGCTGGCACCTGTAGTCCCACTGTAAAATACAATAGTTTACTACTATTTAACCCTTTATTACCCCATACCCACAGCACATAAGTGCGTGGAAGAGCCCCGGGCTTCAGACCAAGCCTGGGGTTTTGGGATGACCCCTTTTTTGGGGGGGCAATTCCCCTGAGATCCCCGGCTTGACCTGACCATCTTGGGGTTGTAATGCTTTGACCACTGAGCCCTGGTGAAAGGATCTCCGGGCTGTGGCATTACACCCCAGTTGGGTTGGTCTGGTGCTGGTTTTAAACAAAGGAGGACCTCTTCGCATTTTTTCCCCATTATATTAAAAACCAGGACTGGCCCTGCAGCCAGGTGCTGGTTCCTAAATTACGGTGGAACCCTACTTGTTTTGTTCCCTGTAATTTTAGGAACCAGGACTGGCTGACAAGTACGGGGCTGGTTGTGCTTTTTGGGGGGGACTCTATGTCATTTTTTTCTAACATTTAACAATTTTTTAACAGGTTCAATACACAAGCAGCTGTCACATATTTCACTGATATGTGCAGGCTGCTTGCTCGAGTGAGTTTTACAGAGAGAAAACACTGCAATCTCGAGTAAGTAATCTCATCTAAACTCTCATCTAAACTCGCAATTTTGGGGAATAAACTCTCTCTGCTTCACCATCGGAAAACTCACTTTCAGCTAAACTCACTTCTTAGTAAATTTGCGAGTTTTAAAAGGGAAAACTCATCTGAGATTTTGTGAAGCAAAGTGAGTTGAAAAATATAAAAACTTGACCAAACTCGATTCTTAGTAAATTTACCCCTAAGTGTGGCCACGAGTGCTATTTTATATCCTGACCTTTCAGAGAAGCCACCTTCCACAATTTCTGCTCCCTCTGTATTTGTGGGGATGAGCAGCATAAGTATTGCTGATGACATTGAGGATGCCAACGTGTAATTGCAAGAGGATGAGGGGATATTTCTGTAGGTGATGCTGGCACTAATGAGGATGTTGTTTGTGTAAGTCAGGCCCCAGTGGAAGCAGATCTTGGCCATGATAAGAAGAAGGCCATTGTCATGACAGGGCATAGGACCAACAAATCCACCTCTTATGTGTGGAATAATTTTTACCCAAATCCTGACAACATTTGTTTAGCCATCTGTAGCCATTGTGGATCCACAGTAAGTAGAGGTAGGGATGTAAAACATCTAGGAACCTCCACACTATTACATCATCTGAGGTGAGCAAGAGGTGGTAACAAGGTAGAACTCCACCCTTTATATGCTTCAGCAGATGGAGGAACAGCAAGAAGCCATCCATAGCTATACAACAAGCCATGGGAGATGAAGAAGAATGTACCTTAGCCGAGCACAGTGGAGAGTATTTTCTGTCTTGTGCAAGTGCTCAAACCATTTGAAGCAGCCACATGTGTAGTGAGTGCTGATACTGCTAGCTTGAGTAAGGTGATTCCCCTATTTAGCCTTTTGGAAAATCAGCTGGAGAAATTGAAGGAGATTAAACAAAGCGAATCCGCAAAGTATGCTGGACTTGTAGATCAAGTCCTTTATTCGCGTTATACATATGTGAGAACAGCGCTGGATAGTCGCAGTGATATTGTTTGTAGACATATTTAATATAATTACTATATTATATTGTGACTAAATATTAAGCTTGCTGGTCTGGCTAGCACAATCTCGTGTTTGTGCTTTATTTGCTTTGTCAGGATCCACGGGTGTCCAATATTTTGAAATCTGACCACTACTTTATAGCAACCATGCTTGATTCTAGGTTTAAGTTGTATGCTGTGTTTTTCTTTCCAACTGACTCAGATCTTAAAAGATGCAAAGAGCTCCTGGTGAGCAAGTTGGCAGCTCAAGTTACACATGGCACTACGATGTCTCCTCATTCAGTTTCTTCAGCACCAGCCAGAAAAAAAATCAGCTTTCCCAAAAGACCAAGTGGTAATGCAGATAAGTCAACAAAACATTTTGGCATCTGGTCGGGTCTAAAAGAATTGCCCAACATTAGTGACATCTCTACCATAACTCCATCTGATACAATCACCATCCAAAGAGTGGTTGAGGATTATTTTCAATACACTGTACAAACAGATATGTCACAGAGTCCCTTTGAGTACTGGAAGGAAAAAAAATGCAATTTGGAGGCCCTTGTACAAACTGGCTTTGCATTACTTAAGCTGCCCACCCTCCAGTTTGTAATCAGAGAGAGTTTTTAGCACAGCCAGGAACCTTGTCAGCGAATGGCATAAAAGGCTACTTCCTCAAAATGTGGAAAAGATGATGTTCATCAAAATGAACTGGAAGTTCCACGACAATTACTTCACAGTACAGAAACTTCTGTTATGGTGGATTCCAGCGGGTAAGAATTAATATTGTGTGAGGATGATGTACGCACTGATGAGGGGGAAGATGGCAATGACGGTGACATCTTGCCACTGTAAAGCATGTCCTTTTATATCCAACCTAAGGGTGGGTGGGAGGGCCCAAGGACAATTCCATCTTACACTGCCTTTCATTTCTACTACTGCTGTGTGGCAATGTTTCATAGATGTGCTTTAAACTGCGGTGTCTGTGCCACTGCTCTGTCGCTTAGTAACCAGCCAGCTCACTGCAGCCTTTGGCCGATAATGGTGAAAACAATATTGTGAGCTGTGAGGTGGTCTAAATTGACTGTAAATGACTGGAAATTAATGTTATTGAGGTTAATAATAATCAAGAGGAGCAAAAAAGCCCAAATTATGATATTTTAGCTTTTTTTTGTAAATTTTTGTAAAAAATCCAAATCCAAAACCAGTCACGGCAGTTTTGCAAATCCAAATCCAAAGCCAGATGGCAAATCAGAGCCGAATCCAAATCCAGCAAAAATGGTCCGGCGCACATCCCTAATTTAATTATTAAAGTTTTATCTGTATGTGGCAGCGCTCTCCTTTTTGTACTTTTTTTAATATAAATATCCTAGGATGATTAGCACTTCTTATATGAGGAACAGCAGTCCACAGACAGTAAGAATAGAAAAATATTGAAGGATTCATTTTCTAGTCTATTAGGGTCTCAATTTTCCCTTGAACAATGATAGGACTGAGGGGGTTATTTTTCATTTATACTCCTTGGCGGGACTATGTTTAGTAAAAATCATGGTAGCCACCTCCTGCTATGTAATGATAACAGGCAAAGCAGAGGCGACTATTTTTCCATGGTGAGTGGAATACTAGTACATGGGGATGGTGTCACAGAGAGCTGTGGAATATAGGTGTGAAATATATAGTGTGTACATGGCCAACACTATCACAGGTGGCAGACAGATCAAAGAGGATGCGAATAGTGACCCTTGGATTTGACTGTGAGGTCATTTGTGACTATGGTGAGGGAAGTTTTAGTGGAGTGGAAGGGGTAGAAACCAGATTTAAGTGGATTGAGATAAAAAAAAAATGTTTCAGTAAAGTACTACAGTGATTTACATTAAATGGCAGCACAGTGTGTCTGTCATCAATTTAATGGATATCCCTAGGAGGGGGGAAGGTTAGGTTTAGGCACTTACCGGGAGGGTTAGGGTGCGGGGTAGGGAGGGTTAGGGGTAAATAGGACAGGGGAACATTACTTACTGTTCCCCTGTCGGGATTCGAACCATCGGGATGCTGCTGTCAGTGTACTGACAGCCAGCATCTACTATGTCCGTATTTCATACTGATTCCATCTCGTAGGAGTATCATGGGAATGTCGTGGGTGTGTAGCAAGACTTCCATGCTCATTTGGAGCATACATGCACTCACAGATGGGATGACTGTTTCTAAAGTCTCTTTTGCACCCAGCATGTTGTGGATGTAAGTCCTAACACTAATGAAGATGACTGCAGTCATGTACGGATAAACAGTGGGTGGCCCGGGCTTCTGTATGAGTTGAAAGAATATCAGCATAGACGGGTGGATACTCACATTAGCAAATGGCAGTAAGCAGCCTGTACAGCCGATGGAAAGCGTCAGAGGTTGTGTCCAATTTGCTAAAACTAGCAAAAAAATGTTCAAGTACAGATTTTATTATGAAACCCAGTGTATATAGTCCAGATTTTCACTGTCGGAAAGGTGGATTAATACAGGGTAAGAGTTGCAAGTATTTCTCGGTGGTGGTTAAGGGAAAGAAAATAAATGTTTGCATTGAGCTCACCTGCAATTTCAACAAAAATACTGTCTTGGCCATTTCGGTGGATTTTATTTGCCTTGTCAGAAGACTATTGGCATTTTCTAAAAATTCAATGTCTTCTGAAAAAAGAAAAAGTATAATTTCTGTAACGCCTTCTATAAATAATCACTATATTTGAGCTGTATTCTGACCAGCGGCATCCTGACAGCTGAGATTTCATACCCAACCCGATCTGTACACATCAAACACATTTATGCCCACCTGCGCCTGAACAGGCAGCACTGGGGTAGTGGACAGGCGCCCTAACATAGGTTGATTGTAGTAAGTTAGGGGCATGATTATGCAAATGCAGCTCTGCAGAAACAAACATATACGCCTGTTAGGAGGCAAATCTCTTTCATCTGCTACATGGTAGGTGCAATTACAGCATTATAGATGACTTGTAGTACACCAGGCACATACCGTATGATGCCAGTGCAGATGCATACACAGCTTAAGATGTGTGCGGCTTTGCTTCTTTTTTTCACATCAGCTCCTATGTGAGGATAGGTTTTAGTGATGAGTCAAAGTGCATGGCAGTGCAAAGAACGGAGAAGTGAGTAACTAGATACGATTAGGCAGGTGCATTTCTTGTAATTAGCACAGTACTACATTTTAGGGTTTGGTACGGTATGCCGACACTCGGGATCCCAGTGGTCAGAATCCTGATGCCGGCATCCCGACCAGGTTACAATCCCGACATGGAGAGGTGAGTATCCTAACCTAACCCTCCCTCCACGGAGCATGACCCTAACCTCCCCCTACCTGGTGCCTAGCCCTAACCCTTCCCCTAGTGCCTTACCCTAACTCTCCCCCTAAGCCTGCTACTTACCTTCGTGATGCCGTGCCAGTATTCTGACAGGTGTCGGGATTCTAAGCACCGGCACCCCGCACGTCGGGATACTGAATGTATCTCCAATTTTAAACGTAACTAAATTGATGTTTTTGTTAAATAGGTAAACCTTCACCATAGGGACCTGCCTA
The DNA here is from genome assembly GCA_031769625.1 of Taudactylus pleione. Taxonomy (NCBI): domain Eukaryota; kingdom Metazoa; phylum Chordata; class Amphibia; order Anura; family Myobatrachidae; genus Taudactylus; species Taudactylus pleione. Next base: position 13,209,647 of record JAUIMM010000014.1, read on the forward strand.
TCAAGGGCTGGGGCTTTATTAAATAGGTGCTTTTCCTTTAATTAATAGGTTACAGCAGTGCTTCCCAAACTCGGTCCTCTAGGCTCACTAAGAGCACAGGGTTTAAGGATAACTATGCTTAAGCACAGGTGATTTAATTAGTACCTCAGTCAATTTGATTATACCATCTGTGCACAAACATGGATATAATTGAGACCTGGACTGTTATACCCCTTTTCCACCAAAATTCCGGGTCTGACCCGGAGTTGGAACAGGGTTCCTATCCGGATCAGACCTGGAATTTAGCCGGCGCCGACTCGGGATATTCCTGAGTTGGCGCCGCTCACACTGCAGTCGGATCTGCATAGACCCGGCTTTTCCGGCGTGAAAGTGGACGCTTGAAGATGATGTCATCTCCAAGTGCCACTGAAACCAGACCAATCGGCCGGCATGCGGCTCACTCCAGGTCATCAAGACCCGGAGTGCGCCGTACACACAGCAGGGGTTCACAGGCTACGCCCGTGTTAAACCCTGCTGTTTACCTGGGTTGGATTGCCGGGTCACTCGACCCGGCGATCCAACCCTCACCCCTTTTACACCAAGGAGCTGCCCTGGTTAACCCTGCAATAACCCGGGCTTTAGCTCCGGTGTAAAAGGGGTATTAGAGTGCCTTGAGGACCGAGTTTGGGAAACGCTGGGTTACAGAGTCAAATTGGAGTTTTTAAACATGAAGCTGTAATCACTGTCCTTGGAGAAGACCCCATCTCTTTCGTACAGTAATAAGGACAACTAAAATTTCTGCAATGTTTCTTTAGAATGCATATTATAATTTTTCTTCTCCTATTTCAAGGGAAAAAGATACACCCTTCCATAGTTTATTTACACAAACAAAGCAACATGAAGATAGCAGCGGAATAATCTCCAAATGACAGAATTATAAACATTTTATGGGTGTTTCTCCTTTAGTAAATTGATTGGAATCCTCAGTCCATTCCATTTAGAAGTTGGTGGTGTTTTCAAATCCACAGCTTCTTCTGATCCTGCCATTTACACTGATTCAAGGTAATACACCACAGAAGGCGGCCAGGATTAATATTGTATGCTCATCCTAATAAAGAAGCTTGAATAGAGGCAATCCATCCTGGCTGTCTTCTGTGGTGTGTTGCCTTGAATCAGTAATAGATTGCTTTTCCTTGTGACTTTTAATTGGCTACTAGACAAGGCCTACTGAAGTAGAGGCAGTCATAGCACCAGTATCCTACCCTCCAACATGACCCATTCCATTAGGTACAAAACGCTCTGCTCATGGACTTTCCACCTAATGTATGATTGCAGTCACCTGTGTTGAACTAGTTAATTGATGAAACAGGTGTTTCAGCACAGGTGACTGCAATCATAAATTAAGAAGGAAGTCCAGGAGCAGAGTAGTTTGTACCTAATGGAACGGGTCATGTTGGAGGGTCTGCAGTATTATGTTGAGGATAGCACTCTGACCTGTCTCCGCATAGCTGCTGCAGTTTATATAGTAACGTACTGTAGGTGCACTACTCGGTATGCGCGACCTCCCACCCAATGCACTACCATGTATGTGCGGCATTACAGCGCAACTTGTGCAGAGTGTCTGCTAAAAGATAATAAATAAATAGTGACTGTGCTAATATTTAGCAGCTCACATGGTAAAAAAATGAAATATATTAAGGGGGGGAAATTAGCACTTGGCTTAGTGGCACCTGTAAAGAAAAATATATATTTTTTTATTATTACATTTATAATGTTTATAGTCTTAAAATACTTTTTTGTGAGAGCCAGGTGCAGCTTTAAAGAACAGTGTGGTTCCAGCATCTGTGGTGTGGTCAGGTAGGTAGTGACATCACTCAGGCTACTTCTTGCTGCTCTTATGGTGGTCCCGGTGGTCACTTTCTGCTTTACCTCTATTGTGTTTTGTGCCCTAAAGGCACTTATTCAAGGATCTTTGATAAAAGTGCCTTTAAAATGCACTGGAGGTAAAGCAGGAAGTGACTGCTGAGACGACTTAAAAACATCGATGGTCAATGTCAACTAGTTTTGCCATCGATGGCAGAGAACCAATGGTTCTCTGCCATCGATGGATGACTGTGCGCCGATGTATTTTTTTTCTCTGTACAGGATGGAGAGGGGGTGCAAACCATTGATGGTTCACCACAGATTGTTTGTGTGCCATCGATGGTTATCACTGATGGGCCCATCAATGGTCACCCCACCGATGGTCATCCCTACCACCGGCCAGATGCACCAGAGTGCCCAATGATTTTAGTGAATGTACAAGGAAAGAAAAAGTACTATAAGCAGAAGGAAAAATCTCTTTCCTAATATATATATCTTTTTCATATTTTTCGCCACCTGCCTGACTAAATGGTGTCATAACTACCACGTTTGATTTACCATAATCAGGAACTCAGAGATTAGATATTATTGATCTCTCTGATTCAAGTGAGTCAGCATTTTATCTACTGGACCTTATTGTGGCCAGATTTAATGTGTAATGTCTGTTTTTTGTTCTATGTTGTCTATGTACAGATGTCTTGTTGATATCACACGTTTAATCATTTACAGATGTATGTTTTTAGTGGCACACCATTAAAAGCTAAGTTTTATACTGAATAGGTAGTTTCAGTGCCTCACAAAAAGGTTGTACTTTTTCTTTCCTTGTACATGCTCAATATAACTTTCAAGGGTGCACCTCCACAAAGAGATTAATATATATATACTTCTCTAAAATCTAATATATTTTGGAACACACCTGCCTCCAAACCATTTTTTGAGTGTTCATCACCAATGCTTAGGATATCCCCAACCCCTTTTCCTTACTTGTTTCATGATTTTAGTGAAGCAAGTCACGTAAAAAAATCTTGCCCCAAGCTGCCAGGAGCTGGCCAAGGTGCTGAAACAACAGGAGAGCATCTGAAATAAAGACTTGGAATGAAGCAAGTCACAGAAAACTGTTGTGCTGTGTGAGTGACTGACTGCTGCCACCGCTGCAGGGCTAAGGGCTGCACTCTGATTGGCTTTTTGAGACAGTGAGAGCCAATCAGAGATAGCAGTGTGCCCTTTTGTTTAGCAGCTGCCTAGAGAGGAGAGGGAGTCATGCCTGAGGCAGACAGAGAATGAGAGACAGCCTCTAGCAAACCCATGAAGATGCTTTGATGCAGATACAGTAGCCAGGCAGGAGTCAGGGGAGGCATAGCTATCAGGAATTTAAAAACACAAAAACATCAGAACAACATCAAATGATTTCCATTTGATGGTGGCAAACATTGGACTGCCACCATCAAATGGTATAAACACTACAATCGGAATAAAAACATTGATGTTAATAACTGTCGGATTCCAATGTCCATCCCTACGCTGAACCTACAGGCAAACTCTGGCCACCACTCCTCCACTCTGAAGTGTTCCCTCTCCAGCATGATATTCCTGCTCAGCCACATGCCCTCGGTGAACAGGAAGCACCTCCCATGGAAGTCAACACTGTTCTTGATCAAGTGCACCACAGCCAAGCCCAGGAAGCAAGCCCAGGAAACACGAGGTACATTATGCAAAGAGGACATTGCTCATCGCCATGTTTGGCAGCTGGTGAGGGGTGTGCATGGAGGTTGCAGAAATATGCACAGGTGCCCCAGCCCCGGGAACATGGTGCTTAGGGTAGCTGCAATATTAATCTCTTATCCATGATCCTCCAGAATGTGAACTTGATAGGACAAATAAAGTTATTGATTTTGTCCATGTATTCAATAAATACATTTTTTGAACCAGTCCAAAACAACAGTACGTTGTCTATATAATGGGTGTAGAAAGAGATCTTCTACCGCATCTCAGATGGAAAGAATAATTGTAGTTCAACAAATGGCAAGTAGGCATTAGCGCACGAGGGTGCGACGTTCTTCAAGTATAAAAAAGTCCAGATCAAGATCTTCATAAAGGGGACATGTCTCCAAAAAATGTTTGGTAGTCTTCATTCCACCCTTGTGCGTACACAAGGTGTACAAACTGGTTATGTCAAGTGAACACAAACAGATTCCTATCCTTTATATGTTTTAATTTATTAAAGTAAGGAAGTAGTATATTTGAGATATGTTTGGGTATTTTGAATATATGGCTGTATAAATATAAAGTGGTCTAAGAACTTGGAAATAGGATTATATAATGAGTCCCGAGCGAAGATAATCGGCCTTCCTTGGCACTTAGTCAGGATTCTGTGAATTTTCTGTAAATAATATGGCACCAGCACGTTAAGATAATCCGTTTTTAGTGATAGGACCAATTATTTCGGTATTAGATTGTCCATAACAGCCGAATCCAATAGGGAATCCTATTCATTTATGTTCTATATTCTAGCAGTGTCTTGCTTTAATTTAGTGTTATTGGGGGAAAAAAATGGTTGGAAGGCACAAAAGATAATTTTCCTTGTTCATATTGCAATATATGCCAGTATTGCCAGAAATAAAAATGTAGTTTATCTGGTATGAAAAATTAAAAAGAGCGAAAAATAGAAGTTTTATGAATTGCCAAACCACATTCATAATACATATGATTTAATATGGTTGTGGCAAAAGATACGTTATAAAAACAAAAAAGCAACTGAAAATATGGATTTTAGAACATGTAAGAAATATAAAGAATAGTGGACCTGATTCAGACCCGCTTGCTAGGATGCGTTTGCTCATAGCTGGCCAATTGTCGCTTTCTGTGCATGCGTATGCATCGCGATGCGCGTGCGCAAACCAGTGCAAGAGATCGGGAAGCGTTCACTGCGCATAGTCAGCCCAGCAGAGTGAGTGACAGGAGAAGCCGTTTGTGGGTGGTGACAGGGGCTGGCCACTAGAAATGGTGTAGGGGGTCTCCGTGGGACCCCCTCCGAGCCCCGGGAACTTCCTGCTGGTGACCTGTGCAGGCTTCTCCTCCTCCTCCCTGCACCTGGAAGAAGATTAGGAGGAAGAGGAGGAGGTGGAGGACCCAGGAGGAGCATGGCGAGTAAGGTGAGTGGGGGCCATTACTGGGCGACTGCGGAGTGACGACAAAGCGCCAGGTGTGGGATGCGGTAAGAAGCCCATAGGCTTCTATTGGGTAACGCCAGGTTACCCTCTGCACCGATAAAAGGGCAGCCAAGGCTTAATACATATGGAAATGCAGTAAAAACCCTGATTGGTCCATTGAGACTTGAGTCCACAACTGAGCGAACAAACAACTTTAATGCCCAGATGAAACCACCTTGGACATGCCAAATGAATGTCTATCAATTGAATTACATTATTGCACTGTACATAGGTTATACTATTGATAGTATTCTATCATAAAATTTGAGAATCGTGTTAATAAAATCATGACAGTAGCTAATTTACATAAATTATCTGCAAAAATAAGGGAAAGGTACAGTAAGGGCCTATCCATTAGAAGATTTTTTTTGTAAAAGACCAGAGACCAAAGACTTTTCCTGCCAACAAAAAAGTCTATCATGCAAAAGTCGTTCACAAACAGTCTTTCATGCAAAAGTCTTTCACAAACATGATAGACTTTTGTGAACAATTTCTTTATAGACCAAGGACCAAATTTTTAATGAGTGCAGTGAATATTCATTAAAGAAGTCGTTTGCTGTTCACCGTTGGTTGTTCACTGCATATCCACTGAACAACTTTCTAAAGTCGTTCAGCTATATACAGAAATTGACCAGCATGTTCGAACAGCAAATGACTCCGACAGTTGTTCACGGGAGTGTGCATCGCAGGACATTTGTAGTTTATCCATTACACGACTTTTTACACGATCCGACCAAAACCTCCAGGTTGTGGTTGGATTGTTCACAAAGTCGTGTAATGGATAGGCCCCTTACCTTTGGATAGTATTCGTCTGATCTTTGGCAAGACAAGTAATGCAACTGAAAATAAGGACACATTTTTATATACATTGAACCTAATAGCCAAACCAATACAAATGTGTAAATTGCAAATATTTTGCAGAATGTGTCTCATTTGCTGCGAGGTAAGACGTACATTACTCTTAGCGATTGGCAATCGATGAAAACACAGCTAAATTACTCTAAATTACAAGATAGATTTTTTAGCAGACACACGAAAAAAGCTTCATGCTGACATTTTATAGTTGCAGTACTTTTTATGTCAGTAGCCTGCTGAGTATTCTTTTATTATGAGTGTTTACATTTAATCAGATTACAGTTGTCAGTGCTTTTACTTGCCTGCAGAGTTAATCTTCTCTGTGTGAGCAAAAAAAATCAGTTACTGTTTTTATAACTTGAAAATGTCTTATTACTAAATTAAACATTATGGAAATGGTAGTTTCTATGCCATGTTTGTTATTTCTTTAATTAAATCTTTTGTGCTGTATACATAGCTTGAGATGTGCTCTATTAATATAATAAATTGTGGGTTTAGAAAGCAATAGGATTTGCAGGTAGCAAGGAGCCCATTAAACTAAAGGTACTGTATCCACTTCTCCACTTGTCATGCAATATAAATGATTATGGTGTCCATTTATTAATTATCACGTTTTAGACCCAATAATATGAGTTTTTATTCACTGCTATTCTCTGCAATAAATAACCAATTCAGTACTGCAGGGATGTATTAGGAAACCCATTCAGGAACAGGTGCTCTGATAAGAGCATGTTCCTGCGATGTATAAAATAAAGTGATCACATCAGCGATCACATTACTTTGTGCTGCGAGACCCTGGGTGGCCTTCTGTGCATGTGCAGTCAATGCAGGCATGAGCGACTAGAGGATCCCTCTCCCAGTAAAATCTGTGATATGTACCATCTTGCTACAATATAGCAGCCCCCATAGAAAGCTATGGGGGCGTCTATTGACATTGTAAATGGTGGGAACAGCAGTAGATTTATCCAATATATCCTGCTGAACCCCTGTAATACATCCCTTTTATGCTTACATAATGCTGGTATCCTGCAAATATATATATATATATATATATATATATATGCCTTTGCCAGCCTGTTGTTCACTCACTAATTTAAATATTTATTTGCAGAAACCAATGAACAGCAGACTGTTTTGGGTTCTGAGTGTCCTTAAAATACTTTAGGAAGGGCCAATCAAGTCTTTAAACATATTGGTATTCCTTCTCTATAGTGAAGTCCTAGCATCATTGGTATCAAAGAGTTTATCCCAATCAGATAATTTGGATTTGTTTTTTGAGTGTCTGCATAAGCAAGATGTGACCGCTCAAGATAGTTAGCAAATGTGCTTCCTCCCCATGCAAGTAACAAGAGCTGATGTACCAGGAATACCAGCAGGCGTCGTAGGTAGTGAGTACAAAAGATGCTAAAAATAGCTCTACAAAATGCGTACACATTTCAATAAATTGCCACAGAGTGCAGAAAATCAGTACACAAATTAGTTAGAGCATGTAAAATGCTACCTGAACAAAACTAAAATAATAAATAATAATAAAATAATTTTTTATTTTAGTTAAAACTAATAAATATATGGGCATTCTTCCCTTTCCCAACCTGAGCGGAAACACTTTTTGTAAAACGAGTATTCAGTACAGTGTAATCTTTCTTTTAAATAACAATTGCAGCACTTTAACTTCATTTGCAATAGTGGGTGTGACTTAAATGCTTTAGACCAATCAAATGGGGACTGCAGCTGTCTTCATTATCAGTTCACAACTTGCACCAGGGTTTAAGTAGCTGCAAGTCACGCCTCTTCAGTCAGGTGATTTTTTTTAAATTTTGCTGACCAATTTAGGTGCAGTTCTCATTAACATACCCACAACGTGCACTTACTGTACTTTGGCCACTTCTACACGTTCCCCCGATCCACCATCCTGGCCCCCTTGTTATAGGGAGGAGCAAGTGTCAGGGAAAATAGATGCGCATCATCTAAAGATGAACATGTGTACTTAAAAAAGGAGCACGTTGTGGCCAAAAAGAGACACAACTCTGGATGAAGTCCATAATATCCACGTGTGATCAAATAAAATAGCTCTTCCTCACCATACTGTATATTATAAATACATGGATAAAAATCAAGGAAGAATCCAGAAAGTTAACTACAGAAGAGAAAATGTGTACAAATGAATAAATGAAAGTCAACTACGGTTCCGCAATAAGAGGGTCTACTTCTTACTAGCTTTACAGGGAGTGCAGCCTACTACTGAGCCCGATGCCCCATAAGCTCAAGCTGCATATAGTTTCTTTGTGCAACACCATTATTTATTGTCTGCATTCATCCCATGCATGAACATTTTGGATTACATATTATATACCTTCTATACAGTGGTTGTAAAAAGTATAAACTATCTAATGGGCGATGCCCCATTTAACCACCTTGTACCAACTCTGCTCCTAACCTTAACCAATAATAAACATAATCATAATAATTATGATTATGTCCTGCAACAAGTAAGCACTCACCAATACGAATTATTAGGGCGGATGCTCTTTCTTGAATAATAATAATTGAAGAGTATTGACATTTTTTTTTATCAATTTTCTATTAAAACTGTATGTTTCTATCCCCAGTTACAACTTCAAAATAATATGTGCGCCTCAAGAAAATAATTCAAGAGTTTAGATGATGTGTAATCCACAGGATGTCAGCGGGAACATCAATGCTCCGGTATACTCTGGAATGCTGTGGATACCCAATAGTGTGCACAGAAATATTATGATAGTGTAGTATGTTTAAACAAAGCGAGTGCAGGGAGTGATTTGAAGTTGTATTCTTAATATATCTGCTAGAGTGCAGAAAGGAAACCTTGAATATGTGTGTACCAGAAAGGAATTTTTTAGGTAATATCATGTGGAAAAGATAAATATATAGCCACATAGTGCAGTAATTTTCATAAAACCAATCATTTATTATAAGTAAATTATATACACTAAAAATGTACAGGAAAAAAGTAAATTCAAGGCTTATCTTTGGTATTGATGCAGATCATACATTATATTGCATAGACAGTCTTTGGAGTCCATAGACATTCCACATGAAAGCCACTAATAGACAGTGCACTGGAAGCGCTCGGCTAAGTGATATAGGGACTTATATCCAATTAATGGTGGTGAAGCAGGCTGACCCAATGCGTTTCATCCTAATAGATTTCCTCAGGGCCATTGTGTGGTACACAGAATGGCACCTTCCTCACTATTGGAGGTGGAAACCATGAGTAAAATCTAGCAACAACCACCCTGACATTGTTTGATCCAGATACCATGTAAGCCATGGAATCCAGATGAACAGATGACTAAGACATCTTTGAGTCCCCGTTTCAATGGCCCGTAAGAAGCATTATTAAACCGGAAGCAGTCTGGATGGGTACCCCAGAAACAGAGACAGAGATGCCAAAAATGAAAGGTGTAACAATATCCTGCAACTGGTTGTGTAGCCACCATCCTTGCATGCAGAAGAGCTTTGCGAGCGCCAATGACTGGTTGCACCACGTCCAACCAGACCTCTACGTCTTTAAAACCAAAGGCAATGACAGGGGCTCTTTTACACCTAAACTCCTCATCATAAGCCCTCCACATATTACCCCTGAAAATTTTGAACATACCATTCCAGAGGACATGAAGACAAACATGCTCCCAAGCCAGCTGACATAAGAATGGTATGCATCCTCACCCTCCCTGCCCCTACGCTTAGCAGTGGCCAACTCTTTTTTCACCATATATGTAAATGCAAAGATGTCAACATACTATACTTGCCTTTCCGAATGCTCTCATGCAGTCTACAGTGCAAGCCATGCAGCACAGCGGTATTATCATACCGTACCATGTCACTCAGGTGCTGATCTGTGCTATTGCTTCTACACTTGCTAGAGGTACTAGAGTGCCATGCGCACTTATGGGCCTTACGCTTCCTTAGCTTTTTACTTTTAGAACTCTTAGACACATGATCCTGCAAAGAGCTTGGTTACTCACTAGTAGCAAGTGTATCACCTTAAGTAGATGGCGGATCCACCATCAAACATTGATTGACACAGTCCACGACCAGCATATGCCCAGAAAATGTAGAATCAATGTAAAGACCTAAAGGAAAAGCAGAAGAGGGATAGAGGGATAGGAGGGCTCCCTCATGTGACAGGCATGGAAAAAACAGGAGCACTTGAAGGAAGTGACTGGGTCAGAGCAGGGGGAGGAGGAGGCAAGAGCAACCACAGGCTAACAACCTGCAACATTTACCCAATGAATGGGGCTAAAGGAGAAAAAGGAGAAGGAATGGGGAAGGACTAGCGATGCTGCAGAAAGCAGGTTAAGTACACTTGCAACCACCACTAATGTGTCTGCCGCTGATAGGGACCTGCCAAAGTGGCCATCAGCTGGGCTTGACTGACAATGGGTACCACAGAGGAGTATGCAAGGCCCATGGAGGACATTCTGAAAACTAAGGCAGACTACCCCGAGTGCCCTTGTAGATGGCGTGGAAGAAAAACTTTTCATGGCAATAGAAGGGACATGCCATCACTTAGAACAAGATATAACTAATGTTGTGACAATCCTACATTGACACTCCAGACCCAAGAGGCACCTCAGACCTAACAAGACCTCGTCTCAGGGTACCACCCCTACAGCAAACATTGCATGACATAGATTTCAAAGATGCATCAGCACACTAGACAAAATCAAAGAGTGCATGGGCATTCACCACTAGGGTTCACATGCCCGCTATCAACTACAAGGGGAAAAGTCCGTACCACAGGCAACAACAAGCATTCGATCAGTCCCATCAGTGCCCAAGGTGTATGCTCAAAATAGGTAATGGTACATGGCCGCTAGTGCTAGTGGAACTGAATCTTGTGATGCATTCCTTGACTCCAGCACTCCACTGACACCCCTCTGACATGCCCACCCATGTGCCCAACAACTAAAGCCACCTACTCCAGTCACTGCCCAGAATTGCATGGAACTGTGTCCCCCAGCGGTAACCATAGGGATGTATGTGTAGATTTAAAACATTGGGCCCTTTGTTAAATTTAAAGCATTGTGCCCTATGTTACATACAAGCTGCTGAATATATATGGGCAGCCGCAGTACCCTGTTGCGGCAAACAGAGCCGTAGCTAGGATAGTGCGGCCGGTGCCATAGCACAGGGCACCACAGAGAAATCACAAGAAAGGGGCAGACAGCGCTCACAGAAGAGGGATATGTGTTACCACTAGCTGCTCACTCTGGAAGTGTCCCAAACTTCCCTAATAGCAAAAATACAAGTAAAGAGAGGAAAGCGCTCTGTGGTATATAGATATATGGATGTGTGGACAAAAGGAATTAATTAATTAAATGTATATATAATCAATTCCTAAGGTTTCAATGCTGTATATGCATAGGATATAGAAATGTTTATACTAGACAAGAACTCCTATAGGAGTAAAATAATTGGCAACAGGTGGGCAATAACTTGAGGCTGGGTATTGGTGAAATAGCGTCAATGTAAAGTTAATCCAAATATGGGTACAGGGCACCACAGGTCAGGGGGCACTGTTTGGGCCTGTCAAATTTCTGTTTATTATCATTCTTGCTTGTAGCTTCCTCTTATTTCATCCCCAGCATCTCCTGGCCTCTTCTATCGCTTCCCTGGCCTTTCCCCATGAAGCCATGGCCCTTTTTGGGTGCATTATGTCCCTTTGAAAAATGAGGGGGGCGCCAATGCTCTTTGTCACAGGGCACCAAAAAGTCTAGTTACGGCTCTGGCGGCAACCCTAGTGCTCAGCCGGGGTGAGCAGTCACCGTCCCTGGCCTTGACACATCTCAGCTGCACTTCCCTGCTTAGGCATATTCATATTTATTATCTTACATCTTGGAAAAAAAATTGTTTTATTCAGGAGTTCATAACACTTATCAACATAAAATATTCAATACTCAATACTGTCAAGTTAAAAGAAACTATAACGCTTTTATTTTGTTAATTGCATGTAAAAACAGAACATAATACTGTAGATTGTCTATGCACCCTTTTTGCTAAAATATACTTAAATGTGGAGTACAATTTAGGGCTTTTTACCCAATGGTGTTTCAGTTCTGCACCTGCCTGTGGTTTTAAGTGTACACCATGCAAATATATGTAAGCATCATTCTGTTCTGTGTCCATACCCATTTGTGTACAGTTTTGCACCTCAGTGCATATTTCAGGTCACTCAAATATTGTCACTATACTTAAAAAACTCAATCAAAGTCTACGATAGCACAATATGGAGCCCATTCAGACCTGATCGCAAGATGCGGCCGCTCGCTAGCAAAAAGGGGCCGTATATGTAAATGAAGCGATCGCACTGCGTCGCGTAAGGACGCCCTCTATGTCTTAGCGAGCTACGGCCAAGTGTGCTCGCAAGTGTATAAAGACGCCCCCTTGCCAGGACCATCTCTTCCATTGGGCTTGTTGCATGTGTGGGAGGTCTGATGGTCATGCAGGAGGGTTTAATTTTATTGACCATTTTATTTTTTTCCCGTGAATGGATGGGTAGGGGCCCCAGTACATTGCTTTGCCCAGGGCCCACACTGCTGTTAAGACAACCCTGCCCCTTGCCACTCGCAACACTCGTCATCTCTGGGAACTGTAGGAATAATCGGTAACATCGAGAGCCATCGGAGCTGCTCGCAGCCCTTGAGGTGACCTTTCCCCGCCGCAAACACTGCGATCAGTGTGGGCTGAAATACATGCAAGTGATGTGTACAATGACGCTACTTTGCTAATTATGCACGCCCTTTAAACAGCATTTTGACGGCCTGATACGCATGCACAGATGGGCGAAAATCACTCACAGCGAGCGAGCGCACCTTAAAGACCAGCTCTGAATCAGGTCCACTGTCCATAAGGCCTGATTCAGAAATGGACTCAATGCTGATGTTTACACAGTTGAGTAATTATCAGTAATCTGCGCATCCATCAACTTTCAATTTTGTTGTCGCTCGCAGTGAGAATTTATTCGTGAAATGATTGACAGGCAAAGACCATTTGTGGGCGGCAATTAGGGGGCGGCGACTTAAATGCAGACAGGATTTTGAGGCATGTCTGTGATTGTGAACCCATACACAGAAAAAATGGCTCCGCCATCTCAGTTCCTGTGGTCATTCTGTGCGATCATAGGGTTACTGAGGAGGCCGATAATCGAGTGATCTGTGACTGATGCTACATCTTTGTATACAGGGCCTGATTCAGACCCACTTGCGAGCGCACAGCGCTCGCAAGCGGGTCGATGGGAGCCCGGTGTACACGCATGCTGCGCGTGCGCAAGACCCATAGCGAGTGAGAACTTCACTCGCTCCGGGGCTCACACCAAAATGGTGCAGCTGTCGATGTTGATCGACAGCTCGTGCCGTTTTGTAGGCGGGTAGGGGTGGTGGCTGCAGAAACGGAGGTGTTCCCAAAGGAACACCTGCCGTTTGTGGGCGCCCTACTGACATCACTTGTGATGTCAGTAGTGGACTTCCTGCTCTATTAGAGCAGGAAGTCCACTCAGCATTGCGAGTGCTGAGACCCTACCTTAGGGTCTCCTCGCAATGCCGATGAATCAGGCCCACAGTCTCTTAGATTTGTGAAACCACCAGTGGGCATCTCAATACAAATCCAGGCGGATGTGATATTTGCATATTTTCACACAGCTATTGCTTACAAATTCACGGCTGCAGTGACATTAGTATACAACTCTAAATCAGGAATATAGCAACTAGAGATTAATATAAATGATTAAACCAGTCACAAGAACAATGTTGTGAATCTTCATTTACAGTATGTCTGTGCCCTACTCATTTCAATGGATTTGTTTTGCATATTTGAAATAAAATAAAAAAAATAAAAAATAAAAAGGCCATTTAAATGAATGGGCTGTTGACGTGAATGTAACGTTACAACATTGTTACTGAATTGATGTGTGAGCAAAGCAGGGAGTACCTCAGAATCCCTTTGTGGCCAGCTGATAACAGCATGGTAGCATGGGAAAGTGTTTGTGATAGTCTTATTGGCTTTAGGGAAAGTCCTGGTCAATTCAGTTCAGTTATCACTTTGCTTCTAGGCCTTCGCCAGAGCAGAGTTTTTGTTTTTCGGAAACTCTATCCCATAACCCCAAATTTGTCTAATGCAAGTAGTAATTTACATTACTGCAATGTGAGTTGGGGCAATAGTTTCACAACACACCTACTTTAATTATCACCATCGTTTTTTTTTTTTTGATACAAGCATGACACTGGTATGCTAGTCAGTAGATCGTCATCAGGTGGGAAATATTCATCTGATTATTCCATATGCACTGATATTACATTGACTCGATTTTTGTGATTGCAAATTAACAGGCTTTTGTAAAAAAAAAAAAAAAAAAGGATCATATTAATCAATAAAGCCATATTTGGTTATATAATCTTTAAAATAAATGACATGCCATAAATGTTAATTTCTCTGTTATTCCTGGCTACAAAAAGGATTTCTACATATTGAAGGGCTGAGAAGACTGTATGTAAATCTCAGAAACCACATCAGTAGAAGTATCTAAATCACAGATCTGGGGCATATGTAGTATAATTCTAGAAAAGACCAGGTTATGGCTCCACTTTGCACCATTTAATTATATGCTAGTTGTTTTCTCATATAGTTTTATTCTAGTACAAATGTGCTTTTGTTTCCACTCTAGGTCAAGGCTGTCCTTTTTAAAGCAATTTGCTGCGTTTTCTGGTGATGAGGTCAATGTGAAATAGACTGCATAGACCAGGACTCTCAAAGCTCTTTTTGTGGCCCCAAGCATACCCAACACCCTCCATAGACTCTGCTGTACACTGTCTAACATAATGTTTGTAAAAGTATTCCAAAGCACGTAGTGCTAATATGAATTCCTCTTCATTGGGATGAAGCTTAGACAGCACTGGAAGGAACTGAATTAGTAAAATAATAAACAACAAGTAGATTTGTGTTTTTACACACACAAAAAATCTAACAAGTTGCACATGTTTAATTTTTAACAATTGAAAACATGTGTTACTATATGATGTTCGCAATAGACATTGGATGTCTCAAATTGCCAAAAGCACCATATTGGATGGTTGTCACGGTCAACGACTTGTGTGCCTTCTGCACCCTGATACCGGTTACCTAATTTACACAGCTACTGTGAAGCACCTGCTGTGTACAGTGTACATTCTCTGCCTCGTTTACAAATCACATTGAAAAATGTCTTCAATTTGCACCGATCCACCTAGATCAATGGCAAGTGCATTTCAAGGCTATAATTGCCCATGGGGAAGAGTTTCCCGGCTCCCAGGAAAGTAAGAAATTCTCCTGCATTCTACAAGTGCTGCCACTTCTCAGATGAAGTGGGTGTGGGAGTGATTATGCAGTTCACTATGAATTGTGTGATCATGGTCCTGCCCCCAGTGATGTAATTCCATGAATCATGGAACAATTGGGGAGATTTATTATAGTGGCACAGATCGTGCCGCTATAGCTCTACCTCCTTCGCCTCTTTACTGAGGCAAAGCAGGAAGCAGTACTGACAAAATGTATTAACATTTAGTGAAAACTCCCCCCTTCGGCGATCCCTGCCAGACTCCACAGTGCATCAGCCTTGTGCTGTCTCACCTCCCGGCCAGCTCCAGTGGGCATGCGTAAGAGCTTGCAAACATAGCGAGATCTCCCATGCACAGCCCGGAGCCCAACAGCCGCCGCAGACAGGGACAGTGTTGTGCATGTGGCAACAACAGCTGAAGCTGTCGAAATCGATAGCTGCAGCTGTCAGAACGGTCAGTGCTACTGATCATTCATACATTGGTTGGCAGATGAGCGTGCTATCTTGTAGATAGCAACGCCGATCATGACGGGGGCACATAATGTGTGCAGATACCGCTAGCATCATATTTTTACCCCAGTATTGCAAGGAGCCGGACAGTGATGACTCGATTCGTGGCTCCCCGTCCACCTGGACCTTTGTCTTCATGGACCTCCCAGAGCTCAGCAGTCAGTAGTACAGTAGGCCCTACATTCAGGAGATGCCTTTGCAAACCAGAAGTGCATCTAGGTGTGTGAAGTTATGGAAAAATCTAAATTGCATTGTGCAAATTAGTAAAATACAGCTTGTCTTAGCATTATTGATATTATTATTTAATCATGAGAGTGAGACATACACATGGGATGTAGTCTGGAAGCCGACGGTCTAAATGCCTACCGCCGGCTTCCATACTCTCTAATCCCGGCTTGGTACTAATGACAGGTGTCGAAAACTCGACACCTGTCATTAACCATACGCCGGAAGACCGGCGCCTGGCATACCGATCGAAGGTAAGCCGGGCACTGGGCGCGGACAGCCGCGGGGGGGTGGGTTAGGTTTAGGGCTCCCGGGGGGACTTAGGGTTAGGCACCCCCCTGGGAGGGTTAAGTTTAGGCTAGGGGAAGGGGGGTTAGGGTTAGGCACCCCCGGGGGGGAGGTTATGGTTAGGCACCCTCCCGTGGGACTTAGGTTTAGGCAGCGGGGAAGGGGGGGTTAGGTTTAAGCACTTATAGGGGGGGATTAGGGTTAGGCACTTAGGTGGGAGGTTAGGGTTAGGGATTAGAATCAGGTTAGCGATACTTACCTTAGGGACGATCGGGATCTTCACCCTTGCCGGGCTGCCGCTGCCGGGATTTGAACCTACTACACCCATACACATTGGGATTGTTTTATTACAGGAGTCACTTTTGTTTGTGCAAAGATTTTATTACATTGCTCGTCTTTCTTTGCTGAAATGCAACATGAGTGTACATTAAACTATAGGACAAAATATGAAGACCAATTCAGCATTGCACGTACTGTGGACCTGATTCAGAGCTGTTCGCTAAGGCGCGATTGCTCGCTGCCGTGTGATTGTTGCTCAGCGCGCATGCGTATAAGTCGCAGTGTGCGGGCGCAAGCCAGTCTCAGCGATGGGGAATCGTGCGTTCATAGTACACAGACCTCCTGCTACTTTGAGTGACAGATAGTGCCGTTTGTGGGTGGTAAGAGGGGAAGGTGCTTGTAAACGGGGGAGTGGTGTTGCGGACGCAGGCGTGTCAGGCCGACAAAACGCCATTTAAAGGGCGTGCATAATTAGCAAAGTTGCATCATTGTACACGTCACCTGCGCCCATTTTCCGACATTTTGTGCAGTGCAGAGACACCCGACGCGAGACCTCGGAGAGGTAAGTATTAGATAAAATGGGTGCAGGGTGTGCGGTGCGGGCCCCCTGGGGGGGGCGTGTGTACCGCACACCCTGCACCCATTATCTATACACCCCTGCACATTTACAGGAGTCAGACCTACATGGAGACACATACTGTATACAGTGTCAGTGATCAGTGCCCAGATCACGTGCCGGTACCTAATGGCTACATGCTGAGAATGGTGATGGTGGCCAGCTATAGCTGACTGTCTCTGCTTGGTGATTGTGGATTGATCTCTGCAGCTCGTGCCTATATTATATGTTTTTGTGGGCATACTGTAGAATTAATGGATAATTCATATACTGTATTAATTATAACTTTGGAAACGGGTAATTCATATAATATTTACAGTTTTATTTAGACTACAAATGTCACAGATTATTTCCCAAGAAATGAAGAGTTGCTCCTAGAAGTATAAGGGATTACTGTAGATTGCATGCTTTTTATTGTTCTTCCTTTCTAGAGACCACATAGAAATTATCTTGACCATTGTAATGATACTGCTAGACAGAACCCACACTTCACTTCCAAGGCCTAGTAACACTTTTATCAGACAAAGTAGTGCTTAAATAAAATAAAACAAGATGTGACACAATAAACTGTACTGTTGAGTAATGTAAACTAGAGATTAACAGGTTCGGATCTCAAAGATCCGAACCCACCCGAATTTTGAGATCCGGGACGAGAACCGAACGTGCGTTTGGCTCCTCTGCCGGCCCCGGAACTCAAACTGAGGCAAAACCATAGAGGCGAAATCTCACAGCTCGCGAGCTTTCATCTCCTTGTATATAACGGACCCCGTGGCGGCCGCCATTTCACTCAGGCTGTGGAGACTGAACAGGGAGGGTGGGTAGTCTAGGATTGGGAGAGGTAGTACTTACCTGTGTTGGTGCTGTGCTGGTGCTGTGCTGTGCTTTCTGCTGTGTCCTGGGCTGGTGCACTGCTGATCCATCTGGTGCTGTCACTGCTGTGCTGTCTGCTGTGTCCATCTGGGCTGGTGCTGTTGCTCATCCATCTGGGCTGGTGCTGTGTTGTCTGCTGTGTCCATCTGGGCTGGTGCTGATCCATCTGGGCTGGTCCTGTGCTGTCTGCTGCGTCCAGCTGGGCCCAAGTTCTGGACCCGAAAAAAAAATGAAATATTGTCTTTTTAAATTTATTCTGTGTGTGCGTGTTAGGCCTAGCCACACAAGATACAGCAACGCAACCTAGTGCTGCCCGACTCCAGTCATCATCAATCTGTGCTGTGGACCCAAGTTCTGGACCCGAAAAAATAAAAAAAAAAGTGTCTTTTGTCTATTTTTTTTCTGTGTGTGTTAAGCTTAGGCGCACAAGATACAGCAGCAACGCAAGTAGCAACCTAGTGCTGCACGACTCCAGTTGTCTTCAATCTGTGCTCTGGACCCAAAAAAACAAATAAAAAAAAAAACCGCAATGCAAGTTACAACTTAGTGCTGCCCAACTCCAGTTATCATCAATCTGTGCTCTGGGCCCAAGTTCTGGACCCGAAAAAAAGATAAAAAAAGTGTCTTTTGTCTATTTTTTTCTGTGTGTGCGTGTTAGGCTGAGCCGCACAGGATACAGCAGCAACGCAAGTTGCAACCTAGTGCTGCCCGACTCCAGTTGTCATCAATCTGTGCTCTGGGCTCAAGTTCTCGACCCGGAAACAAAGAAATAAAAATAGTGTCTTTTGTCTATTTTTTTTCTGTGTGTGCATTGTAGGCTTAGCCGCACAAGATACAGCAATGCAACCTAGTGCTACCTGACTCCAGTTGTCATCAATCTGTCCTCTGGGCCTGAAAAAAAAAATAGTGTTTGTCTATTTTTTTCTGTGTGTGCATGTTAGGCTTAGCCGCACAAGATACAGCAATGCAACCTAGTGCTGCCCGACTCCAGTCATCATCAATCTGTGCTCTAGGCCCAAGTTCTGGACCCGAAACCGCCCCAGAAATGAGTGTCTTTTGTCTATTTTTTTTCTGTGTGCGTGTTAAGCTTAGCCGCACAAGATACAACAACGCAAGTTGCAACCTAGTGCTGACCGACTCCAGTCATCATCAATCTGTGCTCTAGGCCCAAGTTCTGGACCCGAAACCGCCCCAGAAATGAGTGTCTTTTGTCTATTTTTTCTGTGTGCGTGTTAGACTTAGCCACACAAGATACAGCAGCAACGCAAGTTGCAACCTAGTGCTGCCCGACTCCAGTCATCATCAATCTGTGCTCTGGGCCCAAGTTCTGGACCCGAAAAAAAAATAAAAAAATACTGTCTTTTGTCTATTTTTTTTCTGTGTGTGCGTGTTAGGCTTAGCCGCACAAGATATAGCAAGTTGCAACCTAGTGCTGCACGACTCCAGTCATCATCAATCTGTGCTCTGGGCCCAAGTTCTGGACTCGAAAAAAAAAAAAAAAATAGTGTCTTTTGTCTATTTTTTTTCTGTGTGTGCGTGTTATGCTTAGCCGCACAAGATACTGCAATGCAAGTTGCAACCTAGTGCTGCCCGACTCCAGTCATCATCAATTTCGTGCTCTGGGCCCAAGTAGTGGACCCGAAACCCCCCCGCCAAAAAATTGTGTCTTTTGTCTATTTTTTTGTTTGTGCATGTTATGCTTAGCCACCACAAGATACAACAATGCAAGTTGCAACTTAGTACTGCCCGACTCCAGTCATCATCAATCTGTGCTCTGGGCCCAAGTTCTGGACCTGAAACCCCCCAAAACACTAGTGTCTTTTTCTATTTTTTTTCTGCGTGTGCGTGTTAGGATAGCCGCACAAGATACAGCAGCAATGCAAGTTGCAACCTAGTGCTGCCCGACTCCAGTCATCATCAATCTGTGCTCTGGGCCCAAGCTCTGGACCCAAAACCCCCCTGCCCAAAAATTGTGTCTTTTGTCTATTGTTTTCTGTGTGTGCGTGTTAGGCTTAGCCGCACAAGATACAACAACGCAAGTTGCAACCTAGTGCTGCCCAACTCCAGTCATCATCAATCTGTGCTCTGGGCCCCAAGGTCTGGACCTGAACCCCCCCAAAATAGTGTCTTTTGTCTATTTTTTTTCTGTGTGTGTGTTAGGCTTAGCCGCACAAGATACAGCAGCAAGGCAAGTTGCAACCTAGTGCTGCCTGACTCCAGTTATCATCAATCTGTGCTCTGGGCCCAAGTTCCGGACCTGAAAAAAAAAATAAAAAAAATAGTGTCTTTTGTCTATTTTTTTCTGTGTGTGCGTGTTACGCTTAGCCGCACAAGACACAGCAATGCAAGTTGCAACCTAGTGTTGCCCGACTCGAGTCGTCATCAATCTGTGCTCTGGGCCCAAGTTCTGGACCCGAACCCCCCCCAAAAATAGTGTATTTTGTCTATTTTTTTCTGTGTGTGCGTGTTAGGCTTAGCCGCACAAGATACAGCAACGCAAGTTGCAACCTAGTGCTGCCTGACTCCAGTCATCATCAATCTGTGCTCTGGGCCCAAGTTCTTGACTCAAAAAAAACAAAACAAAAAAAATTGTGTCTTTTGTCTATTTTTTTCTGTGTGCGCACGACTGCACGTGTGTGAATTTTGTAACCGCACCTTGGCTACACTATTGGTGCTTGTGACACTGCTTCAAGACTGCAGAAAATATGGAGGGCTGTCACATGACAGGAGAGAAAGACCAAGAACCACATGTTGTAGCTGCCGCTAGCAGTCATCATGATACTGTAAGGCCGTCAACTTCCTCGTCCTCTATGAAGGCCCATGCCCCAGGGCTTAAGTTATGCCATGGATATGGTAAAGCTACTTTTACTGTAGTAAAGAAAAAAAATCAAAAGGCAAGTTTCCTTTAGATAAACAAAAAATTGGCAATATGCCATTCACTACACGATGTGGCAAGGAAAGGATAAGGCCTTGACCTTTATTTATGATGACTGCTGGTTCTGATAGTCCTTCTGCTTGTAGTAGTAGTGGTGGTGGTACCATAAAAAATGTAAAGTTGTTAAGAACAGTAAGACAGCTCCGGAAAAACAAACTGTGTGCCCTCAGAAATCAAAATCACAAATCCCCGAGGAGAGTGCAAGTGTGTCCACGGTTGCCATGTGTGAGCCAGTCCTAAATACTAGTGTACTGGATAATCCTCCAAGTTCCAACATTTGTGTGCCCTCTGTAAATGTGGGGAAGGGCAGTCAACATCTTGCAGACATAGTCAGTGAGGATGCTTCTGTGGAATTGCACATGGAGGAGGAGGATATTTTG
The DNA here is from genome assembly GCA_031769625.1 of Taudactylus pleione. Classification (NCBI taxonomy): domain Eukaryota; kingdom Metazoa; phylum Chordata; class Amphibia; order Anura; family Myobatrachidae; genus Taudactylus; species Taudactylus pleione. The sequence goes on from JAUIMM010000014.1 coordinate 13,231,008, forward strand.
CTGGTTGAAGGCACTAAGGATGATGAGGATGTTGATGATGAAGATGTTGGTGATGAGGATGGTGATGCTGAGGATGTTCTTTGTGTAAGTAAGGCAACAGCTGTTGCCCATGGATTGAAAAAGCCAAAGCTCATTGTTGTCATGCTGGGGCAAAAGACAAAAAAATCCACTTCTCACATGTGAAATTATTTCCATCCCAATCCGGACAACAGTTGTCAAGCCATATGTTACCATTGCCAAGCAAGAGTGAGAAGAGGGAGGGACCTAAACCACCTAGGAACCTCCTCCTTGTTACGTCACTTGGAGCACATACATCAAATATCAAAGTGTATGTCACCAAGTTCCAAACTCAAAACGTAACATGTCCAGTGTCATCTACCTGCTCCCTCTCTGTGGGATCCAAGCGCCTTAGATCTTTACCACCAACACCTGCATCATCAACATCCTCATTAATCATCGGGAGTAGTCCTGCTGAATCCATTGTTGATATTCGAAGCATGATTGGCTCCTCTCTTATCCGTGATTCCTTAGAAGGATCCTTGATGACTACGCCTGTTGCTGCTACTGTTGCTGTGAGTGGATCTTCATCCCAGAAGGGGACCAGGAGGAAGACTACTTGTAGTGTATCCTCCAAGAAACAATTAACTGTCAAACAATTGTTTGCAAGGGCAAACAAGTATGACAGCAATCACCCTGTTGCACAGCAGATTACTGACGCCATAACAGCTATTCTCGTATTAGATGTGTGTCCAGTATCCACCATTACTGCAGTGGGTTTTCAACAGTTAATTGAGGTCCTGTGTCCTCGCTACCAGATCCCTTCTAGATTCCACTTTGCTAGAACAGCAATTCCAAGTCTGTACAAGGACATTAAAAAAACCTTATTAATGTCCTCAGAAATGCCATTGTACCCACTATCCACTTGACCACTGATATGTGGACAAGTGGGACAGGGCAAACTAAGGATTACATGACTGTGACAGCCCACTGGGTAGGTGTATTGCCTATAACAGCAACAGCAGCAACATCTACCAAAAGGCAGCTGATACAGAGGCAGGCTACTATTTGTATAACTGGTTTCACTAAGAGGCATACCGCTGAGAACCTCTTAGAAAAACTCAGGGAAATCATTGCTAAATGGCTTACCCCACTTGGACTCTCCTCGAGATTTGTGATTTCGGACAATACCACCAATATTGTGAGAGCATTACATGTGGTCGAATTCCAACACGTCCCATGTTTTGCTCACACAATTAATTTGGTGGTGCAACATTTAAAAAAAAATGACGGGCATGCAGGAGATGCTCTTGGTGGCCCGCAAAATATCCGGACATTTTAGACATTCGGCAACCACTTGTCGAAGATTGCATGACCAGCTGGTACTGTTAAATTTGCCCTGCCATCAGCTGAAGCAAGAGGTAGTAACTCGGTGGAAAATTCTACCCTTTATATGCTTCAGTGGATGAGGAACAGCAAAATGCCATCCAGGGCTATACAACGGCCTATGATCTAGGCCGTGGAGGGGGAATGCACCTTACACAAGTGCAGTGGAGAATAATTTCTGTGTTGTGCAAGGTTCTCAAACCCTTTGAACTTGCCACACGTAAAGTTAGTTCAGACGCTGCCAGCTTGAGTCAGGTCGTTCCTCTCATCAGACTTTTGCAAAAACAGCTGGAGAAACTGAAGGAGGAGCTGAAACAGAGCGATTGCGCAAGGTATGTCGGACTGGTGGATCAAGCCCTTGATTCAATTCACCAGGATCCAAGAGTCGTCATTCTATTGAAATCTGAAAAATACATTTTGGCGACCATTCTGGATCCTAGTTTTAAGTCCTATCTTGTGAGTTTTTTTCCAACAGACCGAAGTCTAAAACTATGCAAAGAGCTGTTGTTAAAAAAATTGTCAGCTGCAGCCACACATGAAATGCCATAATCTCCTCCTTCAGTTTCTGCAGCTGCCAGGAAAAAACTCAATTTTCCTTACAGAATGCCTGCTGGTCATGCAGATCGTTCACCAAAAAATTACATCTGGTCAGGCCTGACAGAACTGCATACTAGTGACATGTCTACCGTGACTATGTGTGATACGGTCTCCATTCACATAATGGTGGGTGGGAGGGCCCAAGGACTATTCCATCTTGCACCTTTCTCCTTTCCATTATGTGATGGTTGGGGCATTGCTGCCTGACATTGTAAATTAATGTTATGGAACCAATGATTTGTTTTTAAATTAATTTATTATCAATTTAACAGCCAAGGGCTGCACCAATGAATTTCTTTTTATTAATTATTCAGCCAGGGGCTGCACCCAATGAATTGCTTTTTACTTTTTTAATTAAATTATTATTAATTATTCAGCCCGGGGCTGCACCAATGAATTGTTTTTTAATTAGTTTATTACCAATTTTACAGCCAGGGGCTGCACCAATGAATTTATTTTTATTATTAATTATTCAGCCCAGATCCAAAACTAGGGGAGATTCAGATCCAAAACCAAAACCAAAACACGGGGGTCGGGGCATATCCCTAATGTAAACATGATTTCCTATAGGTCGCTTTGGCTATCTGACAATTGTTCTGTGTATTTAACTGTCACACACTTACATTGATTACTGTGCATTCCATCCACCAGACCTGGATTAGTGGAAAGGCCACACAGATCTAGGTCTAGGAAAGAATAGGGGTGGCTAATTGTTCATATTATTGTAATGTTTTGATTTTCTTTTATTTGGGGAAGCATAGAAAATCTAATACAAACAATTTAAAATTGGACCTGCCATCCATAGACCTGTGCACTTGTATAAACTGTCACCCCAATTTAATACAAAAATTGCATCAGCGTATCAACAATATGTCTATTTTAATAACCCCCATATAGTATTCACAGCCAAATTATAATACATCTACTGGTATCCATTTTGCCTCTTCAGTGTCTACTACTATACTTTACTGTACTTCAATTGAATGTTTGTTGTCAGCGCCAGCTCCTACCTTGCATGGGGGGGAGAGTCTGTAAATGTACACATGCGTTGTGCGCCATTCTGAGACAACATCATTTCTGTTTGGTTATAGTTGTAAACAAACAGATTATAGTTTATTTGGTTATAGTTGTAAACGGGATGGGATTGTATTACCGCCGGTTCAAATCCCGACAAGGAGAGACCAACAGGCTGAAATCCTGACAGGCTCTTGTAAGTGCTCTAACCATCCCCTCTCCCCCCCCTAACCCTAACCTGCCTTTAGGGGTGCCTTACCCTAACCTTCCCCCTAGTGCCTAACCCTAATCTCCCCCCGTTAGTGCCTAAACCTAACCCCCCCTCCTCGCTCCCTAAACCTCAGTGGCAAACGCAGGATTTTGAAAGGGGGGTTTCCAAATACCGAATACAGAGCCAATGAAAAAAATAAAAATCCACAGACATATATATATATATACACACACACACGCCCCGCACAGTATATATGCCAATAGCCCAGCACTCCCACAATCTTACTAGTATCCAACGGTGCCCTCTGGAAAGAATTGTTATGAAACCAGATGAAAACAAGCAGCAGCACTCATTGTTTTTAATAAATATATATTTTTCCATTTGTTCAGCATTACACAAATGCACTGACACAGTGACAGACACACTCACAAAGACTACACACACACACTGACACAGACTACACACGGGCTGACATCAGAAGTTGTGGGACCCAGTACAAACAAAAAAAGCAGGGCTCCCCACCTCCTCTACCCACTGAGCTACACCTATATTAATTACACACACACATATTATATATATATATATATTTATATATATTATATACAGTGGTCAAAGTGGGAATTTTGAAGTAGGGGTATGGAAAATATAAGATTGTACCTATGCGTGCGTCTTCGGCGTGCGGCGGGGAAAGGGGGTGGCCATTTAAAAGGGTTGTGTCCTTAAGGTGTGCACCTTAATGTAGTGCACCACGCCATAGTACCCCTTATACACATTATGACACACAGTAGTAGTGCCCCTTAAACAATGCCCACAGTAGTAGTGCCCTTTGTACAATACCCACAGTAGCAGTGCCCCTATGCAATGCCCACAGTAGTAGTGTCCTCTATACAATGCCCACAGCAGTAGTGCCCTCTATACATTTCCCATAGTAGTGCCCTCTATACATTGCCCAAAGTAGTTGTGCACCCTTTGCAATGCCCATAGTAGTGCCCTCTATACATTGCCCACAGTAGTAGTGCCCTCTATACATTTCCCACAGTAGTAGTGCTCTCTATACATTGCCCATAGTAGTTGTGCCCAATATAGTAGTTGTGCTCCACATGAAGAATCAAGCCACAGATTTGCCACCCTCCCACACACACTCCCCTTATTAAAAATAATGCAGTACACACATGTTACAAAATGAAAAATAATGCCACAAATATCCCCTCATTAAACATCTGCCTTCCCTTTTTATTAAAATGTATGGTTCATATCTATTCTCCCTCTTTCCCTCCTTGCAAATAGTGTAATAGACCTCAGATCTATGAGGCGACCCAACCATGGAACCTGCTGTACTTACCCTGCCTGCAATCTCTTGGTTTCTAGTCCTGCAGCCTTCTGAATTCTGATTGGTGGATAGCTTCAGCCATCCACCAATCAGTGTGGGGAGACATCCCACCACTATGATTGGTGGATGGGACTAGAGCCATCCACCAATCAGCATTCTGCCAGACATCTTCGGATGCTGCGGCTGCAGGACAGTTATGTGACAAGCAGCAGGGAGACAGAGAGAAGAAGCTCCCCGGCCGCTCTGACTGAACGGAACGGTAGGGGAGCGTCTTCTCTCTGTCTTCCGGCTGCAGCCCGCAGGGCAGCGGCCCTTATTTTTAAAATGGGAGCGGCCAGGGGGAAGATGTCATCCTGGCCCCCCGCCCCACCCAGCCCACTGCCCAGCCCGGTCTTAGCAGAGGGGGGATCTGCTCGTGGGGGACGAGCACACTGGCGGGTGGGCGGCGTCAGCGGCACTAGGGGTTTGGGTGGTCCTAGGGGCTGTCCTCCACTGACACTGAGCGGTGTCATGCAGTGTAGTGGGCGGAGTCATGTACTGTAGCTTTCTATCTCAGCGCTGTGGCTGTAGCCATGCCTCTGCCCTTGATCTGTTCCTTCCAAGCTAGTTAAAAAAAAGTAGTGCTTGCTTGAAGTGCCGGTATGCTATAGCGTTGCATACCGGCACACTTCGAACACTGTATATATATATATATATATATATATATATATATACATACACATACACTATAAACTTGCCAAATAACGTCAATATATCCCTATAGAACATAGTATACAACCCGTCATATTACTATACCACACGGCACAAAATACTACTGCACAACCACCCAGATATACTACAACCTGTAACCTATCTCAATCCCAAAAAAGCTAGTAGTATATGACACCCCCACAATACAATACTACACACCCTACCCTACCAGATAAAATAGGTATACACACCCCCTGATATATTACATCCTTAAGCCTATCTCAATTCACAGATAATATATAAGTATACACCCCCAGATACATTACTATACCTCTCATCCCCCATCCCTGATGCATAACTATACACCCCCAGATACATTTACCTTACCCCTTCATACATTACTATACCCCCCAACCCACCTCACCCCCCAGACAATGTTTACCCCCATACATTACACTCCTCAACCCCCAGACAATATGCTTACCCCCCCATACATTACACCCCTCAACCCACCTCACCAGGCTCCAGGTAATATAAGTATATACCCCCACCTCACCCACATAACATGAATAGGTACATCACCCTAAGGTACTTACCTCTGATTGCATCATTATGTGTCCCTCACACACCGGCTGCTGCCTGCATTGGACATGGACAGGCCCGTCAAAGCAGAAGGGGGCGGGGCCTCGTAGAGGGGAGTAGGCTCTGGAAGAAGCAGGGAGACGGGACCTCACACTCCACCTGCCATAGAGACAGACAGGCCAGGCAGAGCAGGAGAGAGGAGGGGGCTGGACTCGGATAGGGGGGGAGAGGGGACTTAACTCATCCCCTGCAGGGAAGAAAGAACAGGTGGCCTTGCATAGACGCAATGTTGCAGACTGTGAATGAAGCAGAGCAGTGCTGGAGCCTTTGCTCTGCCCTCCTATGAGAAGGGTGCCAGCAGCTGCTTGCATGTCGCTAGTCACAGTAACAGGGGGCCCGCAGGGCGCTGCTGATCCTAACAGCAAACTGCTCTGTAGTTACAGGCAGACTTCTGCCTGTAGCAGTTCGCAGGCAGGATCATCTGCACTCTGTGTGGCCCCCTCTGAGCCCGGGCCCGGTACATAAGTTCCAGAGGTACCCCCCTGATTCACACACACACACACACACACACACTGATAGACTCTCACAAGACTACACACACACATACAGGCAAACAACGACAGCATCATTTATCAAAGAAACCCCCCGCCGGCAACCCCCCTCACCTGCGGCTCCAAGATAGAGCGCCGGGGAATAGAGAGAGCCTCTCAGCTGCCTCTCACGCTGCCCCATCGGAACTGACAGGGAGGAGCTGCACGTTGCCGCTACAGCGCCCCCTACATTCAGCCAGTAGCACAGCCCCAGCCAGTTGTAAGTTAGCTGAACTCCGGCTGCTCCTTCTCAAAAAAAATTAAAATAATATCATTCAGCTGCGCGGCGATGGAGCAGCGGCCAGGGGGGGTTTCTAGGTACTCGGAAACCCCCCTGCGTGCGCGTATGAACCTAACCCACTCGGGGGGGGCGGTGCCTAACCCTAACCTCCCTTTTCCCTAGCCTAACCCTAACCCTCCCAGGGGGTGCCCTAAACCTAACACTCCCCTCCCCCTGGGGCTAACAGAACGGGCACCCGTACTTACCTAGATTGTGCCCGCAGCGTTCTGTATTCCGGCATCAGGATTATGACACGTGTCAGTATCTTGACGCCTGTCATAACTCCTTAGCCAGCGTTCCGGCGTCGGGTTATATCACTACCACCCGTTATAAACAAACAGATTTGTAGATGTGTGCAACTCTGCATACACAAATGTACAGATTTTGCACTATGATTTCTTTTACTGCTTATGCGTCTAAGTTGTGCCCTGCATGTGTTCCGATTGTTTTCGTACAATGTAGCATTTGCGATTTCTGATGCACGCTTGGAAAAGTGTATTGGACATTCCTGGGTTGTGACTATTAAAAAGCAAGGAGATGGACCACCTTATGGGCGTGTTATGGGTGTGTCACTAAATTGTTTGCTTACACGGGCACTTAATTGCTTACATTGGAGTCCATACTCAGACTCAAAATCTGCACCTGCCATAGGACTGGTGTAAGTTCGATGGTGGGACCAATTGTGCATCTCAGTCCTTGCATATTCAGGTGCGTAGATGTACACCAGGGAAGGGGTTTGTAGCAGTATTTGCATAGAGTCACAGACGTACAACCGACAAAAGACCCAGGCATTACGTGGCTGTATCCAACTCAGAAGAAGGCCCAAAATGTCCATCTAAAGACACATACATTACATGGCTGCATCCAACTCAGAACTTGGCCCAAAATGTCCATCTAAATGTGCTTTGAAAAATCAACAAAACTGTCTAAGTTATTAGGAAGATGCATTCCATGATCACTAAGGTCTAAAGTCAGGTTGTAAAGTCACCAAAGGAAAAACAATTTGTGAGTCAGATAACATGGAATCTACTAATACTCTAAAGCTAAAACTTTACAGAAACACACAGATACAGTAGCAAGTATCTGCTAATATGTAAAAAATATTGTACTCTGAATTCTGAGCTGACCTCATTTTCTGTGATGTAAATTAATGGTGATATGATTTGGAATTAACTGCTTTCCTTTGGTACTTGTGACAGCTTAATTGTTTTTTTGTTCTAAAGTGTCAAGATCATTCTATTGATCTATCCTAACATGAAGGCAGAAGGCACTATATTTAAGGCAATGTGTGAGATTAATAAGTTTAACATTTTTTACAATAAATTTCATTTGTACAACATACTGTACAGTATCTTGATGAATGTGCATAAAGCTGAGACACAGCCTGAGATAACGTAATGAATGATCACATGCTATAATTTGAATGCATGCAGTTATGTTTAGTACCTGACTGCACCACTCAACTCTGTCATGTTGTAGACATCTATTGCTGCTTTACATATTAGCAGAAATGGGCATACAGTATGATGTACCAAAGAAAGTATGCATGGGTCACACCATAATTTCATATTCAGAGATGGCCCCAAGAAGGATAGGGTTTTTTTGAATTGCAGAATGTAACAGCTTGGCTCAGAAGGTTTACATTGTAGATTTGGATAGGTAATGCTAGATAGGAAAGGGTAAATGTTTCTAGTATTATTTTAAAAATTATAATTTGAAACACTTGTCTTAAGTAGCCATTGAGAAGGATCTGGACTTATGTAAGCATGTTTAGAATGACGTCTGCAATTACCCATGCATAGGTTAATGAAGGGATCCAGCAACAGAGTACATAACAATGTTTATACATTGCCACTTTAAAATGCTGTTTAAACAAAACTTAAAATGCTTTGGATATTCAAACTGCAATAATTAAAACCTGCACTGCACTGGCTAAAGACATGTTATTATATGGGGTCAGAGAGAGGCTACCTAATTATTTTATGACTAAATGCATTATTACCTCTAAAAGTTATATATAATCATAGTACATGTACGGCAAAAATAGTTTTTGGAAATAGGATAATGACCTTAGGGGATATTAGACAGCTGTACCTCAAGCACATGGTTAGGAAATAAATAATTATCATGAGATGTAAACAGCGCCGTAGCTAGACGGCAGTGCGCCCTGTGCAGCACTGCCGCCCCTCTCACACCCTCCCCCCCCCCTCCTGAGCGCTTACCCTAACTTCCAAGGGGAGGAGGGAGGGCGGGATCTTCCGCCGATATTCAATGTCCGGCGCGCACCACTGCCGGAGGTCTCTATCTGCAGACCTCCGGCACAGAAAAGTGTGTGGCCGGTGCCGCTGGAGGATTGCGCCCGGTGCACATGACCCTTCAGCCCCCCCTAGTTGCGGCCCTGATGTAAACAAACTGGACAACATGTATGCATCTCTTATCCAATCTATGCATTATTCTTGTATATCATCAGGGGCAGATGCAGGATTTGAAAGGGGTTTTTCATATATGTGTGGAGGGGGAGGGGCTAATATGACAAGATTAAAAGAACTGTGTGTGAGATATATAGGAATTACTAAGGCAGTTAAACTGAATACTGTGCATTTAGATGTCTTAGGGCACTTTCGCTCAGATCTGACAAGACCTCCACTGTTAGTTGTCCATACTCATGGTTGCTGCATATGGGAAATCACACTGATGTTGGCAGTGCCTGCGACCAGGGCTTTAAAGTGTTCCTGGAGAGGCATAGGCAAACGTAGGGGGTAGGGGGGGGGGGGTTCCGCCTGCCTGGAAACCACCCTACCCAGCACACACCATGACCATAATAGAAATAGTAATATAATAAAATGTTGCTAGCACTGCATGTTCTTCTCAGTATCACAAATGAAATGATTAGCACACATGTGGATCTTTTAAAATGTGTCAGCTAGTAATAAATATACCTATGCACCAACTAGGACATGTGGAAAACATGCACTGTTAAAGGTACACTGCTATAGACCATCAATAGGGTTAATTATTAATACTGTATAATAATACACTATCCAGTACATAAGGAGACCAATATGTACATATATATGTCCAGGGCAGCGCTAGATTCTTCTGCCACTCCCCCAGACTCCCGGACTTGCTCCAATGCTCTGGAATGATGCCCACATCTGAAAAAAAACATTCTGCTTAGACAGGATGGACCTACTGCCTCATCTAATAGCTTAGTGTGATTGCTGGTCCTGTATATGCTGGATTTATGCAACACAATATACTTTGTATGTACCATATTAAAGCTGGACAAGTACTAATTCTGCCCTCTTCATGGACTGGCCACACTCGCTCTAAAATCAAGCATTTGGAAACCCCCTCTAGAAATCCTGTGTTTGCCACCGAGAGGTGGTAGAACTCATCTCCTCTGCTGACACACCCCGCCACGTCAGGCGGAGCTATTCTTGGATGGTACCTTGCCAGAGGCTCAACTAGAGTTGATGGTGCCCAGAGCAGAGTAAATTAAAAGAAATTTTGCCCCTTGAAAACTGCTCTTTAAAATTCTGGCTGTATACTTATATTGGTGCTGGCATTGGGGTCGCTAGGCATCCAGAAGCTTTAGCGGCTATGATAGTGTAAAATATATTTCAGGTGCATTTTTTAACACTGCTGCCACCAGCTGAGACTACAATTTTAAGTCACTTAAGTCGTTTATTACCTATATGGTGGTTTCTCTGCAATGGGGGACCTCTGAAGAAGTTGAGATTCCAAAGGCAGACAGTGTCTTGAGCTGATATTCATTATGCATATACAGTAGGATATCATGTGAGGAAGGCTGGAGAGATGCAGGGAAGGGGGGTGGAGCAGGACAGATGCAGGGGGGATGACATGGGAGAGACAAAGAAGGATGGTGTGTCTACAGGATGTTTAACAAGGGAAGTTCACATTTTGCCCTGCCCCAAAATTTCTACTACTATGTATTATCTGGTTAGACCTCTATTGTGTTATTTTGATTTTGGATTCTTCCCAAGCTTTGCTGCTATTGATTACAGAACATTAGTTTACAATAGAATGCATTTTTATACTTGTTGAAACTAAAAAATATTCTGGAATTAAAGTAGTTTATCTACGGTAACTATTTTTCTTCGGTGTGGTTCTGCTCTACAGTGCTAGGCATATGCTGTACACACAGATGCAGTTGCATCTTGGGATACAACTCTGCATATGTATGAAACTGTGCACACTTCTGTTGAACACTGTACATTAGATTTACTTCTTTCTCTGCATCATCCCCTGTATGTTTGATAACTAGAGGAAACTGAAGTAATAAAATAGTTGAGCATACTGGGAAGCTACTTTTTAGCTCACATCCTCTTCCTATCAATGTAGACCTCAAAGGCTCAGACATGCCTCTAATAATCTAATGTCACATGTAAAACTGAGATACCGTAAGTAATTACACTAATTAAAGAAAAGTAATCAACAATACTAGTAATGGAAAATTAAGTATTTGTTTTGATGCTGTCTGGCATTCATAAAAAATAATTGGTAAAACTGTAAAGTAACTCAGCTGACTTTCGCGATATTGGCTAGGAACAGTAAAGGATAACCTACAGCTTTACCTGGTCAGAATAAGGGGATATGAGCTGGTCAGTTCATACAGGCACAGTAGAACTGAAAGCCCAGACTTCAGCTTTCAGTTATATTAAATAAAAATATAAAAAATAATTGTGAAAAATAGAAATAAAGCATTTTTTTCATTAATTTCAGTGATTTGGGTGCTATTAGCAACCTCATGATGTATACTATAGGCCAAAAAAGCCCTATAGCTGGCCAAAAAACACCTATTTTTGGAGGCATTTAGCGGCATCGCTACGGGGTGCGGACTGCATTGGATGTCAGTCTCCAAGGGGGTGACACCAAAATGCCGGTTCCTTCTCAGTGACCGGAAGCTGGGTGCTGCACTGTGAAGTTATTGTGCAGCACCCAGACACTGCGGAGCCAGCAGAGGAGCCAGCAGTGTGAGGAGAGTCTTTGGGGGGCAGCCTGGCATCTATTTGGAGCACTGGGTGCCAATGACCCCAGTGACGCCGCTGGGGGCATGGAACATTTCACCCAAGTATAAATCTGCCCATATGTCTGGCAACCATGCAGAATTATCCAGGCAGGGAGTGGTTAACACATCTCCTGTGTTGACAATCTGAATATTGCATTCCGAATGTCGAAATCATACCACACTCCTCATTTCTAGTTGGCATGTTGCCCTATATTTCAAGTTGCTACATTATCAGTTACTATTTTACCCAAATATTGTTACAGTGAATAAGGCTGTTAGTCTCAGACAATGTAAGCTAACTACCACACAGAGGGGAGTGAGAATGGCATACTGTGAGGACCCTGTACAAGCTGCAAAGGAGGCAAAGAGAGAATCCAGGTCCTGCAAAGGGCAAAGAGTCGACTTCCCAGATACACCCTACAGATCCAAAGAAAGTCAATCATAGCCAAGCTGCCTGCTTCCTGTCCTACAGTATTTGCCTGCACGATGGCCTTTTTGGGACAGAGGTGTTGCCTTGCATTCTCCTACACTCTTGGGACTTCTTGACTCTCACCAAAGTCTACCAAACATATAATAGTGACTATCATTTAAGATATCCGTCTGCCCCTTTACTATACATTTATCCCCAGCTGTAGAGGAACAATGTATGCCTACAGTGTGATAAATCTAACCTTATCCCACACTTTAAACTTGCTTTCTGATGCTACAGGAAAATTCCTCTCATGAGGAAAATATAAAGAATTTCACCCTTATTATTATTTCTCCTGAATTTAATACAGTATCCACCTTGCAGGGACATTCCTAAAAAATGCACTTTGTCTTAGCCTGATACAGGTTGTGCGTTACTTTTGTTACTTTGCATTTGTATCATTATTCCTGCAATATTGTCTGCTATTGTTCATTTTACATTCATTGTATTCAATTGTTACTCAAGTTTGACAATTTTAACCAACTTGCATCTTATTGTGTCAACTTTTGTTGCACCTAACCTACACAATTTACAGTAATACTGCTCAACAACTTTTTCCATATATTTTTTTTACAAGAAACGATTTATCTCCCAGGTAAACGGGTGCAGGGTGGTGCTCTGGGGTACAGGGGATACACAATATTAAAGGAAACACATCAGTTGAATATATTGTTTTTTGTGATTTACATATAAAATATAACAGCACAAGTTTATAATTAGAAACATGATCTTAGCATTGTTTTATTTAATATAGTAAAGTTAATATAATTAAATTACAGTGTAGTATATTCTATTATTAGACAGATGCAATGAGCTGTATATAAAATCCAGGTTGTGACATCATTTCTAATTTGACAACACATTAAAATGGAGTTGATTGACAGCAATTATAAAGTGTCTAAATGTCCTATAGTTTTTTAACTTAGAAAATTTGAATGTAATAATGTAACTGTGTAATGATTGGCTTGGACACTCTGATAGCTGTCAAAACAGGAATGTGAATGCTCCTGAATTCACGCATAAATGATGACATTAACATTATATCCTTGTCATGCTACTGTGGGAAATTAACCAAACATCAAGGTTGGAATTGACAAAAATGACTGACAATCGTTCACTTTGGTCCTATTATTTATTTATTTATTTATTTTAGTCAAAGAATGACTAGCTTTAATATCTGCCAATTCCTTGTCAGAAGAAAATAGTTTTAGACTTGACTAGGTAATAACGGTGAAATAGAAAAGCAATAAGTAGTACCTTAAGCTATGGAATATTTGGCTCTTTGCATCCTGCTAATAATCTCTAGCCTGCTCGTTGCGCCATCAAAGTCTTAATATTAGCTGCAGTGAATCTTGCTTGGCTACAGATAACTCATTCTAAGCACTTTTGCATTTTTTCCAACTAATGCCTGTCCTGGAGAGACATAAAGCTCTCTCGTGTTTCCAGATGCTTACAGCGGGTTTCCGCTTTTTCTTATGCCTCTTTTATATTCTCAGGCCAGGTACTGCTATTTTCAGCTACTGCTTCATAGTCGTGTCTCTGATATGAAGTGTATACATAGAGTAAACGGCTCTTACTAGTGATAAATAGGCTAGGCAGCATCCTCTGGGTCCTAAAGCAATTCTAATAGACAATATTTAGTTTTTGTTACTAATCAAACTAGCTTTGTTCTTCGGGAGACTTGTCACCTAGCAACAGCAGGTGGGTTAGGCAGCAAGTCTCCCGGAAAACGCTGAGGCAGAAGAAAGTGAAAGAATTTTCACTTCCTCTGCCTGTGTATGACACAGCGTGTGCTTGCGTGCACCCGCGGGTCACATGCACGCTGGTGTCACGTGCACGCCTGCGGTCACATGGGCGCATGCCTGAGCCGCAAATTTAATTTTTTCTGTCAGCACTGGCATGGAGGACACTTTTTCTGTCTCTGTGACAGACTCACTGCAAATGTCCTCCATGGTTGGCAGGTTTAAGGGGAAAAGAGCCCACAAAAGGGTAAGAGCTTCCCCATCTACTTCCTCCTCTTCAGAGGACATTCGCATTAGGATGAAAAACCTTTTCCTGTCAGAAGTTTTGACACTTCTGATTCTTCTGTCTCTGAGGTAGAAAACCTCCTCAGCACTGTGACAAGCCATCTCCCTATTCAGGGAACTCACCAATCCATAAGAAAACAGGTAAAAATAAAAATAAAAGTAAGTTTAGCCCCAGGGAGATCTGTTCAGGTTTCATTCCCCCATTCCCCGGAATTGTCCATAGCAGACAAAAGGATAGTGCTTGGAGCAACACATCACCTCTGCCTGTAGCTGGCAAGATACCTTTGCCCGTAGCCAGCAGCACAAAGGTACCCGCTCTCAGCATGTGGGGGTCACCTGACAGACAGTCGCACACTTCCCGCAGGGACCGTGGCCACTATTCCTCTGTAGACTGGGAATCAGAGGAAATTACCAGAACCTCTGCCTCATCCCAACGTGGTGAATATAGCGAGATTCAGATGGCCAGGGTTGCTTTAGCAGGAAAAGCACCGCCCACTAAATTATATTCCACACACTGGGCCTTAATAAGTATATCTCAGGTCCAAAAATTTGCCCAGCTGGCATGTAGAGCAGCACTCATCAAAGAAGATGAGTTGGTGTTACGATCCTACACGGGTCTACCATGCGTACCCGCACTGTTTGCTCCCAATATTGACCCTACCCTAGATTCCATAGTGGGAGAAAAGAGGCATAACTATTCCACAGACCGTACCATGAGAAAAATTCAATATAAAATAGCCAACGTAGCTGGCCCACTGCTGTTCGTATTAGATAAAGCAGAGAGAGAAGGGGAGTCCAGCGTCTCTCTGGAATCCCAAAAAAGCGTCAAGCAACCACCATTAAAGAACAGAAGTAACTCGGTACTCCGGACAAGATTTCCAGCCTAAGTTTGGAATAGCTGTTCACTATATTCCTCCTGCTCCTCTTACTCTCTTCCATCTCCCCTGATTTCTTCTCTCTTTTCTGATTCCCATATTCTCCTCTTATCTCCCCCTATACCTAAACTGCTGTCTGTCCATATTCATCCTGTCTCCCCTATTCCACCTGTATCCTGTCTTTCCCTATTCCTACCTTCTATATCCCATCTCCCCCGTATTTCTCCTCCTCGCTCCCAGCTCCCCCTATTTCTCCTATGTCTCTCCCAGCTCCCCTTATTTCTCCTATGTCTCTCCCAGCTTCCCCTATTTCTCCTATGCCTCTCCCAGCTCCCCCTATTTCTCCTATGTCTCTCTCAGCTCCCCCTATTTCTCCTATGTCTCTCCCAGCTCCCCTTATTTCTCCTATGTCTCTCCCAGCTCCCCCTATTTCTCCTATGTCTCTCTCAGCTCCCCTTATTTCTCATATGTCTCTCCAAGCTCCCCCTATATCTCCTGTCTCTCCCAGCTCCCCCTTATTTCTCCTATGTCTCTACCATCTCCCCCTATATCTCCTATGTCTCTCCCAGCTCCCCTTATTTCTCCTATGTCTCCACCAGCTCCCCTTATTTCTCCTATGTCTCTCCCAGCTCCCCTATTTCTCCTATGTCTCTCCCAGCTCCTCTTATATATCCTATGTCTCTCCCAGCTCCCCTTATTTCTCCTATGTCTCTCCCAGCTCCCCCTATTTCTCCTGTCTCTCCCAGCTCCCCTTATTTCTCCTATGTCTCTCCCAGATCCCCTTATTTCTCCTATGTCTCTCCCAGCTCCCCTTATTTCACCTATGTCTCTACCAGCTCCCCTTATTTCTCATATGTCTCTCCCAGCTCCCCTTATTTCTCCTATGTCTCTCCCAGCTCCCCTTATTTCTCCTATGTCTCTCCCAGCTCCCTCTATTTCTCCTATGTCTCTCCCAGCTCCCCTTATTTCTCGTATGTCTCTCCCAGCTCCCCTTATTTCTCCTATGTCTCCCCCAGCTCCCCTTATTTCTCCTATGTCTCTCCCAGCTCCCCCTATTTCTCCTATGTCTCTCCCAGCTCCCTTTATTTCTCCTATGTCTCTCTCAGCTCCCCTGATTTCTCCTATGTCTCTCCCAGCTCCCCTATTTCTCCTATGTCTCTCCCAGCTCCCCTTATATCTCCTATGTCTCTCCCAGCTCCCCTTATTTCTCCTATGTTTCTCCCAGCTCCCCCTATTTCTCGTATGTCTCTCCCAGCTCCCCCTATTTCTCCTATGTCTCTCTCAGCTCCCCTTATTTCTCCTATGTCTCTCCCAGCTCCCCTTGTTTCTCCTATGTCTCTCCCAGCTCACCTTATTTCTCCAATGTATCTCCCAGCTACCCATATATCCCCTATGTCTCTCCCAGCTCCCCTTATTTCTCCTATGTCTCCCCAGCTCCCCTTATTTCTCCTATGTCTCTCCCAGCTCCCCTATTTCTCCTATGTCTCTCCCACCTCCTCTTATATCTCCTATGTCTCTCCCAGCTCCCACTATTTCTCCTATGTCTCTCCCAGCTCCCCTTATTTCTCCTTTGTCTCTCCCAGCTCCCCTTATTTCTCCTATGTCTATCCCATCTCCCCATATTCCTCCTCTCTCTCCCAGCTCCCCCTATTTCTCCTATGTCTCTCCCAGCTCCCCCTATTTCTCCTATGTCTCTCCCAGCTCCCTCTATTTCTCCTATGTCTCTCCCAGCTCCTCTTATTTCTCCTATGTCTCTCCCAGCTCCCCTTATTTCTCCTATGTCTCTCCCTGCTCCCCTTATTTCTCCCATGTCTCTCCCAGCTCCCCCTATATCTCCTATGTCTCTCCCAGCTCCCCCTATATCTCCTATGTCTCTCCCTGCTCCCCTTATTTCTCCTATGACTCTCCCAGCTCCCCTTATTTCTCCTATGTCTACCCCATCTCCCCCCTATATCTCATGTCTCTCCCAGCTCCCCTTATTTCTCCTATGTCTCTCCCAGCTCCCCTTATTTCTCCTATGTCTCTCCCAGCTTCCCCTATTTCTAATATGTCTCTCCCAGCTCCCGCTATTTCTCCAATGTCTCTCCCACCCCACCTATTTCTCCTGCCTCTCCCAGCTCCCCTTATTTCTCCTATGTCTCTCCCAGCTCCCCTTATTTCTCCTATGCCTCTCCCAGCTCCCCTTATTTCTCATATGTCTCTCCCAGCTCCCCTTATTTCTCCTATGTCTCTCCCAGCTCCCCTTATTACTCCTATGTCTCTCCCGTCTCCCCCTATTCCTCCTCTTTCTCCCAGCTCCCCCTATTTCTCCTATGTCTCTCTCAGCACCCCCTATTTCTCCTATGTCTCTCCCAGCTCCCCCTATATCTCCTATGTCTCTCCCAGCTCCCCTTATTTCTCCTATGTCTCTCCCAGCTCCCTTTATTTCTCCTATGTCTCTCTCAGCTCCCATGATTTCTCCTATGTCTCTCCCAGCTCCCCTATTTCTCCTATGTCTCTCCCAGCTCCCCTTATATCTCCTATGTCTCTCCCAGCTCCCCTTATTTCTCCTATGTTTCTCCCAGCTCCCCCTATTTCTCGTATGTCTCTCCCAGCTCCCCCTATTTCTCCTATGTCTCTCTCAGCTCCCCTTATTTCTCCTATGTCTCTCCCAGCTCCCCTTGTTTCTCCTATGTCTCTCCCAGCTCACCTTATTTCTCCAATGTATCTCCCAGCTCCCCATATATCCCCTATGTCTCTCCCAGCTCCCCTTATTTCTCCTATGTCTCCCCAGCTCCCCTTATTTCTCCTATGTCTCTCCCAGCTCCCCTATTTCTCCTATGTCTCTCCCACCTCCTCTTATATCTCCTATGTCTCTCCCAGCTCCCACTATTTCTCCTATGTCTCTCCCAGCTCCCCTTATTTCTCCTTTGTCTCTCCCAGCTCCCCTTATTTCTCCTATGTCTATCCCATCTCCCCATATTCCTCCTCTCTCTCCCAGCTCCCCCTATTTCTCCTATGTCTCTCCCAGCTCCCCCTATTTCTCCTATGTCTCTCCCAGCTCCCTCTATTTCTCCTATGTCTCTCCCAGCTCCTCTTATTTCTCCTATGTCTCTCCCAGCTCCCCTTATTTCTCCTATGTCTCTCCCTGCTCCCCTTATTTCTCCCATGTCTCTCCCAGCTCCCCCTATATCTCCTGTCTCTCCCAGCTCCCCCTATATCTCCTATGTCTCTCCCTGCTCCCCTTATTTCTCCTATGACTCTCCCAGCTCCCCTTATTTCTCCTATGTCTACCCCATCTCCCCCCTATATCTCATGTCTCTCCCAGCTCCCCTTATTTCTCCTATGTCTCTCCCAGCTCCCCTTATTTCTCCTATGTCTCTCCCAGCTTCCCCTATTTCTAATATTTCTCTCCCAGCTCCCGCTATTTCTCCAATGTCTCTCCCACCCCACCTATTTCTCCTGCCTCTCCCAGCTCCCCTTATTTCTCCTATGTCTCTCCCAGCTCCCCTTATTTCTCCTATGCCTCTCCCAGCTCCCCTTATTTCTCATATGTCTCTCCCAGCTCCCCTTATTTCTCCTATGTCTCTCCCAGCTCCCCTTATTACTCCTATGTCTCTCCCGTCTCCCCCTATTCCTCCTCTTTCTCCCAGCTCCCCCTATTTCTCCTATGTCTCTCTCAGCACCCCCTATTTCTCCTATGTCTCTCCCAGCTCCCCCTATATCTCCTATGTCTCTCCCAGCTCCCCTTATTTCTCCTATGACTCTCCCAGCTCCCCTTATTTCTCCTAGGTCTCCCCCATCTCCCCTATATTTCCTATGTCTCTCCCAGCTCCGCTTATTTCTCCTATGTCTCTCCCAGCTCCCCTTATTTCTCCTATGTCTCTCCCAGCTCCCCTTATTTCTCCTTTGTCTCTCCCAGCTCCCCTTATTTCTCCTATGTCTCTCCCAGCTCACCCTATATCTCCTATGTCTCTCCCAGCTCCCCCTATTTCACCTATGTCTCTCCCAGCTCACCCTATTTCTCCTATGTCTCTCCCAGCTCCCCTATTTCTCCTGTCTCTTCCAGCTCCCCTTATTTCTCCTATGTCTCTCCCAGCTACCCTTATTTCTCCTATGTCTCTCCCAGCTCCCTTTATTTCTCCTGTCTCTACCAGCTCCCCTTATTTCTCCTATGTCTCTCCCAGCTCCCCTTATTTCTCCTGTGTTTCTCCCAGCTCCCCCTATTTCTCGTATGTCTCTCCCAGCTCCCCCTATTTCTCCTATGTCTCTCCCAGCTCCCCTTATTTCTCCTATGTCTCTCCCAGCTCCCCTTATTTCTCCTATGTCTCTCCCAGCTCCCCTTATTTCTCCTATGTCTCTCCCAGCTCCCCCTATATCTCCTATGTCTCTCCCAGCTCCCCCTATATCTCCTATGTCTCTCCCAGCTCCCCTTATTACTCCGATGACTCTCCCAGCTCCCCTTATTTCTCCTTTGTCTCCCCCATCTCCCCCAATATCTCCTATGTCTCTCCCAGCTCCGCTTATTTCTCCTATGTCTCTCCCAGCTCCCCTTATTTCTCCTATGTCTCTCTCAGCACCCCTTATTTCTCCTTTGTCTCTCCCAGCTCCCCTTATTACTCCTATTTCTCTCCCAGCTCCCCCTATATCTGCTATGTCTCTCCCAGCTCCCCTTATTTCTCCTATGACTCTAACAGCTCCCCTTATTTCTCCTATTTCTCTCCCAGATCCCCTTATTTCTCTTATGTCTCTCCCAGCTCCCCTTATTTCTCCTATGTCTCTCCCACCTCCCCTTATTTCTCATATGTCTATCCCAGCTCCCCTTATTTCTCCTATGTCTCTCCCTGCTCCCCTTATTTCTGCTATGTCTCTCCCAGCTCCCCCTATTTCTCCTATGTCTCTCCCAGCTCCCCTTATTTCTCATATGTCTCTCCCAGCTCCCTTTATTTCTCCTATGTCTCACCCAGCTCCCCTTATTTCTCGTATGACTCTCCCAGCTCCCCTTATTTCTCCTATGTCTCTCCCAGCTCCCCCTATTTCTCCTATGTCTCTCCCAGCTCCCTTTATTTCTCCTGTGTCTATCCCGTCTCCCCCTATTCCTCCTCTCTCTCCCAGCTACCCCTATTTCTCCTATGTCTCTCCCAGCTCCCCCTATTTCTCCTATGTCTCTCCCAGCTCCCCCTATTTCTCATATGTCTCTCCCAGCTCCTCTTATTTCTCCTATGTCTCTCCCAGCTCCCCTTACTTCTCCTATGTCTCTCCCTGCTCCCCTTATTTCTCCCATGTCTCTCCCACCCCCCCTATTTCTCCTGCGTCTCTCAGCTCCCCTTATTTCTCCTATGTCTCTCCCAGCTCCCCTTATTTCTCCTATGCCTCTCCCAGCTCCCCTTATTTCTCATATGTCTCTCCCAGCTCCCCTTATTTCTCCTATGTCTCTCCCAGCTCCCCTTATTACTCCTATGTCTCTCCCGTCTCCCCATATTCCTTCTCTCTCTCCCAGCTCCCCCTATTTCTCCTATGTCTCTCTCAGCACCCCCTATTTCTCCTATGTATCTCCCAGCTCCCCCTATATCTCCTATGTCTCTCCCAGCTCCCCCTATATCTCCTATGTCTCTCCCAGCTCCCCTTATTTCTCCTATGACTCTCCCAGCTCCCCTTATTTCTCCTATGTCTCCCCCATCTCCCCCTATATCTCCTATGTCTCTCCCAGCTCCGCTTATTTCTCCTATGTCTATCCCAGCTCCCCTTATTTCTCCCATGTCTCTCCCAGCTCCCCTTATTTCTCCTTTGTCTCTCCCAGCTCCCCTTATTTCTCCTATGTCTCTCCCAGCTCACCCTATATCTCCTATGTCTCTCCCAGCTCCCCCTATTTCTCCTGTGTCTCTCCCAGCTCACCCTATTTCTCCGATGTCTCTCCCAGCTCCCTTTTTCTCCTGTCTCTTCCAGCACCCCTTATTTCTCCTATGTCTCTCCCAGCTCCCTTTATTTCTCCTATGTCTCTACCAGCTCCCCTTATTTCTTCTATGTCTCTCCCAGCTCCCCTTATTTCTCCTGTGTTTCTCCCAGCTCCCCCTATTTCTCCTATGACTCTCCCAGCTCCCCTTATTTCTCCTATGTCTCCCCCATCTCCCCCTATATCTCCTATGTCTCTCCCAGCTCCGCTTATTTCTCCTATGTCTCTCCCAGCTCCCCTTATTTCTCCTTTGTCTCTCCCAGCTCCCCCTATTTCTCCTATGTCTCTCCCAGCTCCCCTTATTTCTCATATGTCTCTCCCAGCTCCCCTTATTTCTCCTATGTCTCCCCCAGCTCCCCTTATTTCTCCTATGTCTCTCCCAGCTCCCCCTATTTCTCCTATGTCTCTCCCAGCTCCCTTTATTTCTCCTATGTCTCTCTCAGCTCCACTGATTTCTCCTATGTCTCTCCCAGCTCCCCTATTTCTCCTATGTCTCTCCCTGCTCCCCTTATATCTCCTATGTCTCTCCCAGCTCCCCTTATTTCTCCTATGTTTCTCCCAGCTCCCACTATTTCTCGTATGTCTCTCCCAGCTCCCCCTATTTCTCCTATGTCTCTCTCAGCTCCCCTTATTTCTCCTATGTCTCTCCCAGCTCCCCTTGTTTCTCCTATGTCTCTCCCAGCTCATCTTATTTCTCCCATGTGTCTCCCAGCTCCCCATATATCCCCTATGTCTCTCCCAGCTCCCCTTATTTCTCCTATGTCTCCCCAGCTCCCCTTATTTCTCCTATGTCTCTCCCAGCTCCCCTATTTCTCCTATGTCTCTCCCACCTCCTCTTATATCTCCTATGTCTCTCCCAGCTCCCACTATTTCTCCTATGTCTCTCCCAGCTCCGCTTATTTCTCCTTTGTCTCTCCCAGCTCCCCTTATTTCACCTATGTCTATCCCATCTCCCCCTATTCCTCCTCTCTCTCCCAGCTCCCCCTATTTCTCCTATGTCTCTCCCAGCTCCCCCTATTTCTCCTATGTCTCTCCCTGCTCCCCTTATTTCTCCCATGTCTCTCCCAGCTCCCCCTATATCTCCTATGTCTCTCCCAGCTCCCCTTATTTCTCCTATGACTCTCACAGCTCCCATTATTTCTCCTATGTCTACCCCATCACCCCCCTATATCTCATGTCTCTCCCAGCTCCCCTTATTTCTCCTATGTCTCTCCCAGCTCCCCTTATTTCTCCTATGTCTCTCCCAGCTTCCCCTATTTCTAATATGTCTCTCCCAGCTCCCGCTATTTTTCCAATGTCTCTCCCACCCCCCCTATTTCTCCTGCCTCTCCCAGCTCCCCTTATTTCTCCTATGTCTCTCCCAGCTCCCCTTATTTCTCCTATGCCTCTCCCAGCTCCCCTTATTTCTCATATGTCTCTCCCAGCTCCCCTTATTTCTCCTATGTCTCTCCCAGCTCCCCTTATTACTCCTATGTCTCTCCCGTCTCCCCCTATTCCTCCTCTTTCTCCCAGCTCCCCCTATTTCTCCTATGTCTCTCTCAGCACCCCCTAATTCTCCTATGTCTCTCCCAGCTCCCCCTATATGTCCTATGTCTCTCCCAGCTCCCCTTATTTCTCCTATGACTCTCCCAGCTCCCCTTATTTCTCCTATGTCTCTCCCAGCTCCCCTTATTTCTCCTTTGTCTCTCCCAGCTCCCCTTATTTCTCCTATGTCTCTCCCAGCTCACCCTATATCTCCTATGTCTCTCCCAGCTCCCCCTATTTCACCTATGTCTCTCCCAGCTCACCCTATTTCTCCTATGTCTCTCCCAGCTCCCCTATTTCTCCTGTCTCTTCCAGCTCCCCTTATTTCTCCTAAGTCTCTCCCAGCTCCCTTTATTTCTCCTGTCTCTACCAGCTCCCCTTATTTCTCCTATGTCTCTCCCAGCTCCCCTTATTTCTCCTATGTCTCTCCCAGCTCCCTTTATTTCTCCTGTCTCTACCAGCTCCCCTTATTTCTCCTATGTCTCTCCCAGCTCCCCTTATTTCTCCTGTGTTTCTCCCAGCTCCCCCTATTTCTCGTATGTCTCTCCCAGCTCCCCCTATTTCTCCTATGTCTCTCCCAGCTCCCCTTATTTCTCCTATGTCTCTCCCAGCTCCCCTTATTTCTCCTATGTCTCTCCCAGCTCCCCTTATTTCTCCTATGTCTCTCCCAGCTCCCCCTATATCTCCTATGTCTCTCCCAGCTCCCCCTATATCTCCTATGTCTCTCCCAGCTCCCCTTATTTTTCCGATGACTCTCCCAGCTCCCCTTATTTCTCCTTTGTCTCCCCCATCTCCCCCAATATCTCCTATGTCTCTCCCAGCTCCGCTTATTTCTCCTATGTCTCTCCCAGCTCCCCTTATTTCTCCTATGTCTCTCTCAGCACCCCTTATTTCTCCTTTGTCTCTCCCAGCTCCCCTTATTACTCCTATTTCTCTCCCAGCTCCCCCTATATCTGCTATGTCTCTCCCAGCTCCCCTTATTTCTCCTATGACTCTCACAGCTCCCCTTATTTCTCCTATTTCTCTCCCAGATCCCCTTATTTCTCTTATGTCTCTCCCAGCTCCCCTTATTTCTCCTATGTCTCTCCCACCTCCCCTTATTTCTCATATGTCTCTCCCAGCTCCCCTTATTTCTCCTATGTCTCTCCCTGCTCCCCTTATTTCTGCTATGTCTCTCCCAGCTCCCCCTATTTCTCCTATGTCTCTCCCAGCTCCCCTTATATCTCCTATGTCTCTCCCAGCTCCCCTTATTTCTCCTATGTTTCTCCCAGCTCCCCCTATTTCTCGTATGTCTCTCCCAGCTCCCCCTATTTCTCCTATGTCTCTCTCAGCTCCCCTTATTTCTCCTATGTCTCTCCCAGCTCCCCTTGTTTCTCCTATGTCTCTCCCAGCTCACCTTATTTCTCCAATGTATCTCCCAGCTACCCATATATCCCCTATGTCTCTCCCAGCTCCCCTTATTTCTCCTATGTCTCCCCAGCTCCCCTTATTTCTCCTATGTCTCTCCCAGCTCCCCTATTTCTCCTATGTCTCTCCCACCTCCTCTTATATCTCCTATGTCTCTCCCAGCTCCCACTATTTCTCCTATGTCTCTCCCAGCTCCCCTTATTTCTCCTTTGTCTCTCCCAGCTCCCCTTATTTCTCCTATGTCTATCCCATCTCCCCATATTCCTCCTCTCTCTCCCAGCTCCCCCTATTTCTCCTATGTCTCTCCCAGCTCCCCCTATTTCTCCTATGTCTCTCCCAGCTCCCTCTATTTCTCCTATGTCTCTCCCAGCTCCTCTTATTTCTCCTATGTCTCTCCCAGCTCCCCTTATTTCTCCTATGTCTCTCCCTGCTCCCCTTATTTCTCCCATGTCTCTCCCAGCTCCCCCTATATCTCCTATGTCTCTCCCAGCTCCCCCTATATCTCCTATGTCTCTCCCTGCTCCCCTTATTTCTCCTATGACTCTCCCAGCTCCCCTTATTTCTCCTATGTCTACCCCATCTCCCCCCTATATCTCATGTCTCTCCCAGCTCCCCTTATTTCTCCTATGTCTCTCCCAGCTCCCCTTATTTCTCCTATGTCTCTCCCAGCTTCCCCTATTTCTAATATGTCTCTCCCAGCTCCCGCTATTTCTCCAATGTCTCTCCCACCCCACCTATTTCTCCTGCCTCTCCCAGCTCCCCTTATTTCTCCTATGTCTCTCCCAGCTCCCCTTATTTCTCCTATGCCTCTCCCAGCTCCCCTTATTTCTCATATGTCTCTCCCAGCTCCCCTTATTTCTCCTATGTCTCTCCCAGCTCCCCTTATTACTCCTATGTCTCTCCCGTCTCCCCCTATTCCTCCTCTTTCTCCCAGCTCCCCCTATTTCTCCTATGTCTCTCTCAGCACCCCCTATTTCTCCTATGTCTCTCCCAGCTCCCCCTATATCTCCTATGTCTCTCCCAGCTCCCCTTATTTCTCCTATGTCTCTCCCAGCTCCCTTTATTTCTCCTATGTCTCTCTCAGCTCCCATGATTTCTCCTATGTCTCTCCCAGCTCCCCTATTTCTCCTATGTCTCTCCCAGCTCCCCTTATATCTCCTATGTCTCTCCCAGCTCCCCTTATTTCTCCTATGTTTCTCCCAGCTCCCCCTATTTCTCGTATGTCTCTCCCAGCTCCCCCTATTTCTCCTATGTCTCTCTCAGCTCCCCTTATTTCTCCTATGTCTCTCCCAGCTCCCCTTGTTTCTCCTATGTCTCTCCCAGCTCACCTTATTTCTCCAATGTATCTCCCAGCTCCCCATATATCCCCTATGTCTCTCCCAGCTCCCCTTATTTCTCCTATGTCTCCCCAGCTCCCCTTATTTCTCCTATGTCTCTCCCAGCTCCCCTATTTCTCCTATGTCTCTCCCACCTCCTCTTATATCTCCTATGTCTCTCCCAGCTCCCACTATTTCTCCTATGTCTCTCCCAGCTCCCCTTATTTCTCCTTTGTCTCTCCCAGCTCCCCTTATTTCTCCTATGTCTATCCCATCTCCCCATATTCCTCCTCTCTCTCCCAGCTCCCCCTATTTCTCCTATGTCTCTCCCAGCTCCCCCTATTTCTCCTATGTCTCTCCCAGCTCCCTCTATTTCTCCTATGTCTCTCCCAGCTCCTCTTATTTCTCCTATGTCTCTCCCAGCTCCCCTTATTTCTCCTATGTCTCTCCCTGCTCCCCTTATTTCTCCCATGTCTCTCCCAGCTCCCCCTATATCTCCTGTCTCTCCCAGCTCCCCCTATATCTCCTATGTCTCTCCCTGCTCCCCTTATTTCTCCTATGACTCTCCCAGCTCCCCTTATTTCTCCTATGTCTACCCCATCTCCCCCCTATATCTCATGTCTCTCCCAGCTCCCCTTATTTCTCCTATGTCTCTCCCAGCTCCCCTTATTTCTCCTATGTCTCTCCCAGCTTCCCCTATTTCTAATATTTCTCTCCCAGCTCCCGCTATTTCTCCAATGTCTCTCCCACCCCACCTATTTCTCCTGCCTCTCCCAGCTCCCCTTATTTCTCCTATGTCTCTCCCAGCTCCCCTTATTTCTCCTATGCCTCTCCCAGCTCCCCTTATTTCTCATATGTCTCTCCCAGCTCCCCTTATTTCTCCTATGTCTCTCCCAGCTCCCCTTATTACTCCTATGTCTCTCCCGTCTCCCCCTATTCCTCCTCTTTCTCCCAGCTCCCCCTATTTCTCCTATGTCTCTCTCAGCACCCCCTATTTCTCCTATGTCTCTCCCAGCTCCCCCTATATCTCCTATGTCTCTCCCAGCTCCCCTTATTTCTCCTATGACTCTCCCAGCTCCCCTTATTTCTCCTAGGTCTCCCCCATCTCCCCTATATTTCCTATGTCTCTCCCAGCTCCGCTTATTTCTCCTATGTCTCTCCCAGCTCCCCTTATTTCTCCTATGTCTCTCCCAGCTCCCCTTATTTCTCCTTTGTCTCTCCCAGCTCCCCTTATTTCTCCTATGTCTCTCCCAGCTCACCCTATATCTCCTATGTCTCTCCCAGCTCCCCCTATTTCACCTATGTCTCTCCCAGCTCACCCTATTTCTCCTATGTCTCTCCCAGCTCCCCTATTTCTCCTGTCTCTTCCAGCTCCCCTTATTTCTCCTATGTCTCTCCCAGCTCCCCTTATTTCTCCTATGTCTCTCCCAGCTCCCTTTATTTCTCCTGTCTCTACCAGCTCCCCTTATTTCTCCTATGTCTCTCCCAGCTCCCCTTATTTCTCCTGTGTTTCTCCCAGCTCCCCCTATTTCTCGTATGTCTCTCCCAGCTCCCCCTATTTCTCCTATGTCTCTCCCAGCTCCCCTTATTTCTCCTATGTCTCTCCCAGCTCCCCTTATTTCTCCTATGTCTCTCCCAGCTCCCCTTATTT
Organism: Taudactylus pleione; assembly: GCA_031769625.1. NCBI lineage: Eukaryota > Metazoa > Chordata > Amphibia > Anura > Myobatrachidae > Taudactylus > Taudactylus pleione. The sequence continues at coordinate 13,257,918 of JAUIMM010000014.1, forward strand.
CTCCTATGTCTCTCCCAGCTCCCCCTATATCTCCTATGTCTCTCCCAGCTCCCCCTATATCTCCTATGTCTCTCCCAGCTCCCCTTATTACTCCGATGACTCTCCCAGCTCCCCTTATTTCTCCTTTGTCTCCCCCATCTCCCCCAATATCTCCTATGTCTCTCCCAGCTCCGCTTATTTCTCCTATGTCTCTCCCAGCTCCCCTTATTTCTCCTATGTCTCTCTCAGCACCCCTTATTTCTCCTTTGTCTCTCCCAGCTCCCCTTATTACTCCTATTTCTCTCCCAGCTCCCCCTATATCTGCTATGTCTCTCCCAGCTCCCCTTATTTCTCCTATGACTCTAACAGCTCCCCTTATTTCTCCTATTTCTCTCCCAGATCCCCTTATTTCTCTTATGTCTCTCCCAGCTCCCCTTATTTCTCCTATGTCTCTCCCACCTCCCCTTATTTCTCATATGTCTATCCCAGCTCCCCTTATTTCTCCTATGTCTCTCCCTGCTCCCCTTATTTCTGCTATGTCTCTCCCAGCTCCCCCTATTTCTCCTATGTCTCTCCCAGCTCCCCTTATTTCTCATATGTCTCTCCCAGCTCCCTTTATTTCTCCTATGTCTCACCCAGCTCCCCTTATTTCTCGTATGACTCTCCCAGCTCCCCTTATTTCTCCTATGTCTCTCCCAGCTCCCCCTATTTCTCCTATGTCTCTCCCAGCTCCCTTTATTTCTCCTGTGTCTATCCCGTCTCCCCCTATTCCTCCTCTCTCTCCCAGCTACCCCTATTTCTCCTATGTCTCTCCCAGCTCCCCCTATTTCTCCTATGTCTCTCCCAGCTCCCCCTATTTCTCCTATGTCTCTCCCAGCTCCTCTTATTTCTCCTATGTCTCTCCCAGCTCCCCTTACTTCTCCTATGTCTCTCCCTGCTCCCCTTATTTCTCCCATGTCTCTCCCACCCCCCCTATTTCTCCTGCGTCTCTCAGCTCCCCTTATTTCTCCTATGTCTCTCCCAGCTCCCCTTATTTCTCCTATGCCTCTCCCAGCTCCCCTTATTTCTCATATGTCTCTCCCAGCTCCCCTTATTTCTCCTATGTCTCTCCCAGCTCCCCTTATTACTCCTATGTCTCTCCCGTCTCCCCATATTCCTTCTCTCTCTCCCAGCTCCCCCTATTTCTCCTATGTCTCTCTCAGCACCCCCTATTTCTCCTATGTATCTCCCAGCTCCCCCTATATCTCCTATGTCTCTCCCAGCTCCCCCTATATCTCCTATGTCTCTCCCAGCTCCCCTTATTTCTCCTATGACTCTCCCAGCTCCCCTTATTTCTCCTATGTCTCCCCCATCTCCCCCTATATCTCCTATGTCTCTCCCAGCTCCGCTTATTTCTCCTATGTCTATCCCAGCTCCCCTTATTTCTCCCATGTCTCTCCCAGCTCCCCTTATTTCTCCTTTGTCTCTCCCAGCTCCCCTTATTTCTCCTATGTCTCTCCCAGCTCACCCTATATCTCCTATGTCTCTCCCAGCTCCCCCTATTTCTCCTGTGTCTCTCCCAGCTCACCCTATTTCTCCGATGTCTCTCCCAGCTCCCTTTTTCTCCTGTCTCTTCCAGCACCCCTTATTTCTCCTATGTCTCTCCCAGCTCCCTTTATTTCTCCTATGTCTCTACCAGCTCCCCTTATTTCTTCTATGTCTCTCCCAGCTCCCCTTATTTCTCCTGTGTTTCTCCCAGCTCCCCCTATTTCTCCTATGACTCTCCCAGCTCCCCTTATTTCTCCTATGTCTCCCCCATCTCCCCCTATATCTCCTATGTCTCTCCCAGCTCCGCTTATTTCTCCTATGTCTCTCCCAGCTCCCCTTATTTCTCCTTTGTCTCTCCCAGCTCCCCCTATTTCTCCTATGTCTCTCCCAGCTCCCCTTATTTCTCATATGTCTCTCCCAGCTCCCCTTATTTCTCCTATGTCTCCCCCAGCTCCCCTTATTTCTCCTATGTCTCTCCCAGCTCCCCCTATTTCTCCTATGTCTCTCCCAGCTCCCTTTATTTCTCCTATGTCTCTCTCAGCTCCACTGATTTCTCCTATGTCTCTCCCAGCTCCCCTATTTCTCCTATGTCTCTCCCTGCTCCCCTTATATCTCCTATGTCTCTCCCAGCTCCCCTTATTTCTCCTATGTTTCTCCCAGCTCCCACTATTTCTCGTATGTCTCTCCCAGCTCCCCCTATTTCTCCTATGTCTCTCTCAGCTCCCCTTATTTCTCCTATGTCTCTCCCAGCTCCCCTTGTTTCTCCTATGTCTCTCCCAGCTCATCTTATTTCTCCCATGTGTCTCCCAGCTCCCCATATATCCCCTATGTCTCTCCCAGCTCCCCTTATTTCTCCTATGTCTCCCCAGCTCCCCTTATTTCTCCTATGTCTCTCCCAGCTCCCCTATTTCTCCTATGTCTCTCCCACCTCCTCTTATATCTCCTATGTCTCTCCCAGCTCCCACTATTTCTCCTATGTCTCTCCCAGCTCCGCTTATTTCTCCTTTGTCTCTCCCAGCTCCCCTTATTTCACCTATGTCTATCCCATCTCCCCCTATTCCTCCTCTCTCTCCCAGCTCCCCCTATTTCTCCTATGTCTCTCCCAGCTCCCCCTATTTCTCCTATGTCTCTCCCTGCTCCCCTTATTTCTCCCATGTCTCTCCCAGCTCCCCCTATATCTCCTATGTCTCTCCCAGCTCCCCTTATTTCTCCTATGACTCTCACAGCTCCCATTATTTCTCCTATGTCTACCCCATCACCCCCCTATATCTCATGTCTCTCCCAGCTCCCCTTATTTCTCCTATGTCTCTCCCAGCTCCCCTTATTTCTCCTATGTCTCTCCCAGCTTCCCCTATTTCTAATATGTCTCTCCCAGCTCCCGCTATTTCTCCAATGTCTCTCCCACCCCCCCTATTTCTCCTGCCTCTCCCAGCTCCCCTTATTTCTCCTATGTCTCTCCCAGCTCCCCTTATTTCTCCTATGCCTCTCCCAGCTCCCCTTATTTCTCATATGTCTCTCCCAGCTCCCCTTATTTCTCCTATGTCTCTCCCAGCTCCCCTTATTACTCCTATGTCTCTCCCGTCTCCCCCTATTCCTCCTCTTTCTCCCAGCTCCCCCTATTTCTCATATGTCTCTCTCAGCACCCCCTAATTCTCCTATGTCTCTCCCAGCTCCCCCTATATGTCCTATGTCTCTCCCAGCTCCCCTTATTTCTCCTATGACTCTCCCAGCTCCCCTTATTTCTCCTATGTCTCTCCCAGCTCCCCTTATTTCTCCTTTGTCTCTCCCAGCTCCCCTTATTTCTCCTATGTCTCTCCCAGCTCACCCTATATCTCCTATGTCTCTCCCAGCTCCCCCTATTTCACCTATGTCTCTCCCAGCTCACCCTATTTCTCCTATGTCTCTCCCAGCTCCCCTATTTCTCCTGTCTCTTCCAGCTCCCCTTATTTCTCCTAAGTCTCTCCCAGCTCCCTTTATTTCTCCTGTCTCTACCAGCTCCCCTTATTTCTCCTATGTCTCTCCCAGCTCCCCTTATTTCTCCTATGTCTCTCCCAGCTCCCTTTATTTCTCCTGTCTCTACCAGCTCCCCTTATTTCTCCTATGTCTCTCCCAGCTCCCCTTATTTCTCCTGTGTTTCTCCCAGCTCCCCCTATTTCTCGTATGTCTCTCCCAGCTCCCCCTATTTCTCCTATGTCTCTCCCAGCTCCCCTTATTTCTCCTATGTCTCTCCCAGCTCCCCTTATTTCTCCTATGTCTCTCCCAGCTCCCCTTATTTCTCCTATGTCTCTCCCAGCTCCCCCTATATCTCCTATGTCTCTCCCAGCTCCCCCTATATCTCCTATGTCTCTCCCAGCTCCCCTTATTTCTCCGATGACTCTCCCAGCTCCCCTTATTTCTCCTTTGTCTCCCCCATCTCCCCCAATATCTCCTATGTCTCTCCCAGCTCCGCTTATTTCTCCTATGTCTCTCCCAGCTCCCCTTATTTCTCCTATGTCTCTCTCAGCACCCCTTATTTCTCCTTTGTCTCTCCCAGCTCCCCTTATTACTCCTATTTCTCTCCCAGCTCCCCCTATATCTGCTATGTCTCTCCCAGCTCCCCTTATTTCTCCTATGACTCTCACAGCTCCCCTTATTTCTCCTATTTCTCTCCCAGATCCCCTTATTTCTCTTATGTCTCTCCCAGCTCCCCTTATTTCTCCTATGTCTCTCCCACCTCCCCTTATTTCTCATATGTCTCTCCCAGCTCCCCTTATTTCTCCTATGTCTCTCCCTGCTCCCCTTATTTCTGCTATGTCTCTCCCAGCTCCCCCTATTTCTCCTATGTCTCTCCCAGCTCCCCTTATTTCTCATATGTCTCTCCCAGCTCCCTTTATTTCTCCTATGTCTCTCCCAGCTCCCCTTATTTCTCGTATGACTCTCCTAGCTCCCCATATTTCTTCTATGTCTCTCCCAGCTCCCCCTATTTCTCCTATGTCTCTCCCAGCTCCCTTTATTTCTCCTATGTCTATCCCGTCTCCCCCTATTCCTCCTCTCTCTCCCAGCTACCCCTATTTCTCCTATGTCTCTCCCAGCTCCCCCTATTTCTCCTATGTCTCTCCCAGCTCCCCCTATTTCTCCTATGTCTCTCCCAGCTCCTCTTATTTCTCCTATGTCTCTCCCAGCTCCCCTTACTTCTCCTATGTCTCTCCCTGCTCCCCTTATTTCTCCCATGTCTCTCCCACCCCCCTTTTTTCTCCTGCCTCTCCCAGCTCCCCTTATTTCTCCTATGTCTCTCCCAGCTCCCCTTATTTCTCCTATGCCTCTCCCAGCTCCCCTTATTTCTCATATGTCTCTCCCAGCTCCCCTTATTACTCCTATGTCTCTCCCGTCTCCCCATATTCCTTCTCTCTCTCCCAGCTCCCCCTATTTCTCCTATGTCTCTCTCAGCACCCCCTATTTCTCCTATGTATCTCCCAGCTCCCCCTATATCTCCTATGTCTCTCCCAGCTCCCCCTATATCTCCTATGTCTCTCCCAGCTCCCCTTATTTCTCCTATGACTCTCCCAGCTCCCCTTATTTCTCCTATGTCTCCCCCATCTCCCCCTATATCTCCTATGTCTCTCCCAGCTCCGCTTATTTCTCCTATGTCTCTCCCAGCTCCCCTTATTTCTCCCATGTCTCTCCCAGCTCCCCTTATTTCTCCTTTGTCTCTCCCAGCTCCCCTTATTTCTCCTATGTCTCTCCCAGCTCACCCTATATCTCCTATGTCTCTCCCAGCTCCCCCTATTTCTCCTGTGTCTCTCCCAGCTCACCCTATTTCTCCGATGTCTCTCCCAGCTCCCTTTTTCTCCTGTCTCTTCCAGCACCCCTTATTTCTCCTATGTCTCTCCCAGCTCCCTTTATTTCTCCTATGTCTCTACCAGCTCCCCTTATTTCTTCTATGTCTCTCCCAGCTCCCCTTATTTCTCCTGTGTTTCTCCCAGCTCCCCCTATTTCTCCTATGACTCTCCCAGCTCCCCTTATTTCTCCTATGTCTCCCCCATCTCCCCCTATATCTCCTATGTCTCTCCCAGCTCCGCTTATTTCTCCTATGTCTCTCCCAGCTCCCCTTATTTCTCCTATGTCTCTCCCAGCTCCCCCTATTTCTCCTATGTCTCTCCCAGCTCCCCTTATTTCTCATATGTCTCTCCCAGCTCCCCTTATTTCTCCTATGTCTCCCCCAGCTCCCCTTATTTCTCCTATGTCTCTCCCAGCTCCCCCTATTTCTCCTATGTCTCTCCCAGCTCCCTTTATTTCTCCTTTGTCTCTCTCAGCTCCCCTGATTTCTCCTATGTCTCTCCCAGCTCCCCTATTTCTCCTATGTCTCTCCCTGCTCCCCTTATATCTCCTATGTCTCTCCCAGCTCCCCTTATTTCTCCTATGTTTCTCCCAGCTCCCACTATTTCTCGTATGTCTCTCCCAGCTCCCCCTATTTCTCCTATGTCTCTCTCAGCTCCCCTTATTTCTCCTATGTCTCTCCCAGCTCCCCTTGTTTCTCCTATGTCTCTCCCAGCTCATCTTATTTCTCCCATGTGTCTCCCAGCTCCCCATATATCCCCTATGTCTCTCCCAGCTCCCCTTATTTCTCCTATGTCTCCCCAGCTCCCCTTATTTCTCCTATGTCTCTCCCAGCTCCCCTATTTCTCCTATGTCTCTCCCACCTCCTCTTATATCTCCTATGTCTCTCCCAGCTCCCACTATTTCTCCTATGTCTCTCCCAGCTCCCCTTATTTCTCCTTTGTCTCTCCCAGCTCCCCTTATTTCACCTATGTCTATCCCATCTCCCCCTATTCCTCCTCTCTCTCCCAGCTCCCCCTATTTCTCCTATGTCTCTCCCATCTCCCCCTATTTCTCCTATGTCTCTCCCAGCTCCCTATATTTCTCCTATGTCTCTCCCAGCTCCTCTTATTTCTCCTATGTCTCTCCCAGCTCCCCTTATTTCTCCTATGTCTCTCCCTGCTCCCCTTATTTCTCCCATGTCTCTCCCAGCTCCCCCTATATCTCCTATGTCTCTCCCAGCTCCCCCTATATCTCCTATGTCTCTCCCAGCTCCCCTTATTTCTCCTATGACTCTCACAGCTCCCCTTATTTCTCCTATGTCTACCCCATCTCCCCCCTATATCTCATGTCTCTCCCAGCTCCCCTTATTTCTCCTTTGTCTCTCCCAGCTCCCCTTATTTCTCCTATGTCTCTCCCAGCTTCCCCTATTTCTAATATGTCTCTCCCAGCTCCCGCTATTTCTCCAATGTCTCTCCCACCCCCCCTATTTCTCCTGCCTCTCCCAGCTCCCCTTATTTCTCCTATGTCTCTCCCAGCTCCCCTTATTTCTCCTATGCCTCTCCCAGCTCCCCTTATTTCTCCTATGTCTCTCCCAGCTCCTCTTATTACTCCTATGTCTCTCCCGTCTCCCCCTATTCCTCCTCTTTCTCCCAGCTCCCCCTATTTCTCCTATGTCTCTCTCAGCACCCCCTAATTCTCCTATGTCTCTCCCAGCTCCCCCTATATCTCCTATGTCTCTCCCAGCTCCCCTTATTTCTCCTATGACTCTCCCAGCTCCCCTTATTTCTCCTATGTCTCTCCCAGCTCCCCTTATTTCTCCTTTGTCTCTCCCAGCTCCCCTTATTTCTCCTATGTCTCTCCCAGCTCACCCTATATCTCCTATGTCTCTCCCAGCTCCCCCTATTTCACCTATGTCTCTCCCAGCTCACCCTATTTCTCCTATGTCTCTCCCAGCTCCCCTATTTCTCCTGTCTCTTCCAGCTCCCCTTATTACTCCTATGTCTCTCCCAGCTCCCCTTATTTCTCCTAAGTCTCTCCCAGCTCCCTTTATTTCTCCTGTCTCTACCAGCTCCCCTTATTTCTCCTATGTCTCTCCCAGCTCCCCTTATTTCTCCTGTGTTTCTCCCAGATCCCCCTATTTCTCGTATGTCTCTCCCAGCTCCCCCTATTTCTCCTATGTCTTTCCCAGCTCCCTTTATTTCTCCTATGTCTCTCCCAGCTCCCCTTATTTCTCCTATGTCTCTCCCAGCTCCCCTTATTTCTCCTATGTCTCTCCCAGCTCCCCCTATATCTCCTATGTCTCTCCCAGCTCCCCCTATATCTCCTATGTCTCTCCCAGCTCCCCTTATTTCTCCGATGACTCTCCCAGCTCCCCTTATTTCTCCTTTGTCTCCCCCATCTCCCCCAATATCTCCTATGTCTCTCCCAGCTCCGCTTATTTCTCCTATGTCTCTCCCAGCTCCCCTTATTTCTCGTATGTCTCTCCCAGCTCCCCCTATTTCTCCTATGTCTCTCCCAGCTCCCCCTATTTCTCCTATGTCTCTCCCAGCTCCCTTTATTTCTCCTATGTCTATCCCGTCTCCCCCTATTCCTCCTCTCTCTCCCAGCTACCCCTATTTCTCCTATGTCTCTCCCAGCTCCCCCTATTTCTCCTATGTCTCTCCCAGCTCCCCCTATTTCTCCTATGTCTCTCCCAGCTCCTCTTATTTCTCCTATGTCTCTTCCAGCTCCCCTTACTTCTCCTATGTCTCTCCCTGCTCCCCTTATTTCTCCCATGTCTCTCCCACCCCCCTTTTTTCTCCTGCCTCTCCCAGCTCCCCTTATTTCTCCTATGTCTCTCCCAGCTCCCCTTATTTCTCCTATGCCTCTCCCAGCTCCCCTTATTTCTCATATGTCTCTCCCAGCTCCCCTTATTTCTCCTATGTCTCTCCCAGCTCCCCTTATTACTCCTATGTCTCTCCCGTCTCCCCATATTCCTTCTCTCTCTCCCAGCTCCCCCTATTTCTCCTATGTCTCTCTCAGCACCCCCTATTTCTCCTATGTATCTCCCAGCTCCCCCTATATCTCCTATGTCTCTCCCAGCTCCCCCTATATCTCCTATGTCTCTCCCAGCTCCCCTTATTTCTCCTATGACTCTCCCAGCTCCCCTTATTTCTCCTATGTCTCCCCCATCTCCCCCTATATCTCCTATGTCTCTCCCAGCTCCGCTTATTTCTCCTATGTCTCTCCCAGCTCCCCTTATTTCTCCCATGTCTCTCCCAGCTCCCCTTATTTCTCCTTTGTCTCTCCCAGCTCCCCTTATTTCTCCTATGTCTCTCCCAGCTCACCCTATATCTCCTATGTCTCTCCCAGCTCCCCCTATTTCTCCTGTGTCTCGCCCAGCTCACCCTATTTCTCCGATGTCTCTCCCAGCTCCCTTTTTCTCCTGTCTCTTCCAGCACCCCTTATTTCTCCTATGTCTCTCCCAGCTCCCTTTATTTCTCCTATGTCTCTACCAGCTCCCCTTATTTCTTCTATGTCTCTCCCAGCTCCCCTTATTTCTCCTGTGTTTCTCCCAGCTCCCCCTATTTCTCCTATGACTCTCCCAGCTCCCCTTTTTTCTCCTATGTCTCCCCCATCTCCCCCTATATCTCCTATGTCTCTCCCAGCTCCGCTTATTTCTCCTATGTCTCTCCCAGCTCCCCTTATTTCTCCTATGTCTCTCCCAGCTCCCCCTATTTCTCCTATGTCTCTCCCAGCTCCCCTTATTTCTCATATGTCTCTCCCAGCTCCCCTTATTTCTCCTATGTCTCCCCCAGCTCCCCTTATTTCTCCTATTTCTCTCCCAGCTCCCCCTATTTCTCCTATGTCTCTCCCAGCTCCCTTTATTTCTCCTTTGTCTCTCTCAGCTCCCCTGATTTCTCCTATGTCTCTCCCAGCTCCCCTATTTCTCCTATGTCTCTCCCTGCTCCCCTTATATCTCCTATGTCTCTCCCAGCTCCCCTTATTTCTCCTATGTTTCTCCCAGCTCCCACTATTTCTCGTATGTCTCTCCCAGCTCCCCCTATTTCTCCTATGTCTCTCTCAGCTCCCCTTATTTCTCCTATGTCTCTCCCAGCTCCCCTTGTTTCTCCTATGTCTCTCCCAGCTCATCTTATTTCTCCCATGTGTCTCCCAGCTCCCCATATATCCCCTATGTCTCTCCCAGCTCCCCTTATTTCTCCTATGTCTCCCCAGCTCCCCTTATTTCTCCTATGTCTCTCCCAGCTCCCCTATTTCTCCTATGTCTCTCCCACCTCCTCTTATATCTCCTATGTCTCTCCCAGCTCCCACTATTTCTCCTATGTCTCTCCCAGCTCCCCTTATTTCTCCTATGTCTCTCCCAGCTCCCCTTATTTCTCTTATGCCTCTCCCAGCTCCCCTTATTTCTCATATGTCTCTCCCAGCTCCCCTTATTTCTCCTATGTCTCTCCCAGCTCCCCTTAATACTCCTATGTCTCTCCCGTCTCCCCATATTCCTTCTCTCTCTCCCAGCTCCCCCTATTTCTCCTATGTCTCTCTCAGCACCCCCTATTTCTCCTATGTATCTCCCAGCTCCCCCTATATCTCCTATGTCTCTCCCAGCTCCCCCTATATCTCCTATGTCTCTCCCAGCTCCCCTTATTTCTCCTATGACTCTCCCAGCTCCCCTTATTTCTCCTATGTCTCCCCCATCTCCCCCTATATCTCCTATGTCTCTCCCAGCTCCGCTTATTTCTCCTATGTCTCTCCCAGCTCCCCTTATTTCTCCCATGTCTCTCCCAGCTCCCCTTATTTCTCCTTTGTCTCTCCCAGCTCCCCTTATTTCTCCTATGTCTCTCCCAGCTCACCCTATATCTCCTATGTCTCTCCCAGCTCCCCCTATTTCTCCTGTGTCTCGCCCAGCTCACCCTATTTCTCCGATGTCTCTCCCAGCTCCCTTTTTCTCCTGTCTCTTCCAGCACCCCTTATTTCTCCTATGTCTCTCCCAGCTCCCTTTATTTCTCCTATGTCTCTACCAGCTCCCCTTATTTCTTCTATGTCTCTCCCAGCTCCCCTTATTTCTCCTGTGTTTCTCCCAGCTCCCCCTATTTCTCCTATGACTCTCCCAGCTCCCCTTATTTCTCCTATGTTTCCCCCATCTCCCCCTATATCTCCTATGTCTCTCCCAGCTCCGCTTATTTCTCCTATGTCTCTCCCAGCTCCCCTTATTTCTCCTATGTCTCTCCCAGCTCCCCCTATTTCTCCTATGTCTCTCCCAGCTCCCCTTATTTCTCATATGTCTCTCCCAGCTCCCCTTATTTCTCCTATGTCTCCCCCAGCTCCCCTTATTTCTCCTATGTCTCTCCCAGCTCCCCCTATTTCTCCTATGTCTCTCCCAGCTCCCTTTATTTCTCCTTTGTCTCTCTCAGCTCCCCTGATTTCTCCTATGTCTCTCCCAGCTCCCCTATTTCTCCTATGTCTCTCCCTGCTCCCCTTATATCTCCTATGTCACTCCCAGCTCCCCTTATTTCTCCTATGTTTCTCCCAGCTCCCACTATTTCTCGTATGTCTCTCCCAGCTCCCCCTATTTCTCCTATGTCTCTCTCAGCTCCCCTTATTTCTCCTATGTCTCTCCCAGCTCCCCTTGTTTCTCCTATGTCTCTCCCAGCTCATCTTATTTCTCCCATGTGTCTCCCAGCTCCCCATATATCCCCTATGTCTCTCCCAGCTCCCCTTATTTCTCCTATGTCTCCCCAGCTCCCCTTATTTCTCCTATGTCTCTCCCAGCTCCCCTATTTCTCCTATGTCTCTCCCACCTCCTCTTATATCTCCTATGTCTCTCCCAGCTCCCACTATTTCTCCTGTGTCTCTCCCAGCTCCCCTTATTTCTCCTTTGTCTCTCCCAGCTCCCCTTATTTCACCTATGTCTATCCCATCTCCCCTTATTCCTCCTCTCTCTCCCAGCTCCCCCTATTTCTCCTATGTCTCTCCCATCTCCCCCTATTTCTCCTATGTCTCTCCCAGCTCCCTATATTTCTCCTATGTCTCTCCCAGCTCCTCTTATTTCTCCTATGTCTCTCCCAGCTCCCCTTATTTCTCCTATGTCTCTCCCTGCTCCCCTTATTTCTCCCATGTCTCTCCCAGCTCCCCCTATATCTCCTATGTCTCTCCCAGCTCCCCCTATATCTCCTATGTCTCTCCCAGCTCCCCTTATTTCTCCTATGACTCTCACAGCTCCCCTTATTTCTCCTATGTCTACCCCATCTCCCCCCTATATCTCATGTCTCTCCCAGCTCCCCTTATTTCTCCTTTGTCTCTCCCAGCTCCCCTTATTTCTCCTATGTCTCTCCCAGCTTCCCCTATTTCTAATATGTCTCTCCCAGCTCCCGCTATTTCTCCAATGTCTCTCCCACCCCCCCTATTTCTCCTGCCTCTCCCAGCTCCCCTTATTTCTCCTATGTCTCTCCCAGCTCCCCTTATTTCTCCTATGCCTCTCCCAGCTCCCCTTATTTCTCATATGTCTCTCCCAGCTCCCCTTATTTCTCCTATGTCTCTCCCAGCTCCCCTTATTACTCCTATGTCTCTCCCGTCTCCCCCTATTCCTCCTCTTTCTCCCAGCTCCCCCTATTTCTCCTATGTCTCTCTCAGCACCCCCTAATTCTCCTATGTCTCTCCCAGCTCCCCCTATATCTCCTATGTCTCTCCCAGCTCCCCTTATTTCTCCTATGACTCTCCCAGCTCCCCTTATTTCTCCTATGTCTCTCCCAGCTCCCCTTATTTCTCCTTTGTCTCTCCCAGCTCCCCTTATTTCTCCTATGTCTCTCCCAGCTCACCCTATATCTCCTATGTCTCTCCCAGCTCCCCCTATTTCACCTATGTCTCTCCCAGCTCACCCTATTTCTCCTATGTCTCTCCCAGCTCCCCTATTTCTCCTGTCTCTTCCAGCTCCCCTTATTACTCCTATGTCTCTCCCAGCTCCCCTTATTTCTCCTAAGTCTCTCCCAGCTCCCTTTATTTCTCCTGTCTCTACCAGCTCCCCTTATTTCTCCTATGTCTCTCCCAGCTCCCCTTATTTCTCCTGTGTTTCTCCCAGATCCCCCTATTTCTCGTATGTCTCTCCCAGCTCCCCCTATTTCTCCTATGTCTTTCCCAGCTCCCTTTATTTCTCCTATGTCTCTCCCAGCTCCCCTTATTTCTCCTATGTCTCTCCCAGCTCCCCTTATTTCTCCTATGTCTCTCCCAGCTCCCCCTATATCTCCTATGTCTCTCCCAGCTCCCCCTATATCTCCTATGTCTCTCCCAGCTCCCCTTATTTCTCCGATGACTCTCCCAGCTCCCCTTATTTCTCCTTTGTCTCCCCCATCTCCCCCAATATCTCCTATGTCTCTCCCAGCTCCGCTTATTTCTCCTATGTCTCTCCCAGCTCCCCTTATTTCTCCTATGTCTCTCCCAGCTCCCCTTATTTCTCGTATGTCTCTCCCAGCTCCCCCTATTTCTCCTATGTCTCTCCCAGCTCCCCCTATTTCTCCTATGTCTCTCCCAGCTCCCTTTATTTCTCCTATGTCTATCCCGTCTCCCCCTATTCCTCCTCTCTCTCCCAGCTACCCCTATTTCTACTATGTCTCTCCCAGCTCCCCCTATTTCTCCTATGTCTCTCCCAGCTCCCCCTATTTCTCCTATGTCTCTCCCAGCTCCTCTTATTTCTCCTATGTCTCTCCCAGCTCCCCTTATTTCTCCTATGTCTCTCCCTGCTCCCCTTATTTCTCCCATGTCTCTACCACCCCCCTATTTCTCCTGCCTCTCCCAGCTCCCCTTATTTCTCCTATGTCTCTCCCAGCTCCCCTTATTTCTCCTATGCCTCTCCCAGCTCCCCTTATTTCTCATATGTCTCTCCCAGCTCCCCTTATTTCTCCTATGTCTCTCCCAGCTCCCCTTATTACTCCTATGTCTCTCCCGTCTCCCCCTATTCCTCCTCTCTCTCCCAGCTCCCCCTATTTCTCCTATGTCTCTCTCAGCACCCCCTATTTCTCCTATGTATCTCCCAGCTCCCCCTATATCTCCTATGTCTCTCCCAGCTCCCCCTATATCTCCTATGTCTCTCCCTGCTCCCCTTATTTCTCCTATGACTCTCCCAGCTCCCCTTATTTCTCCTATGTCTCCCCCATCTCCCCTTATATCTCCTATGTCTCTCCCAGCTCCGCTTATTTCTCCTATGTCTCTCCCAGCTCCCCTTATTTCTCCTATGTCTCTCCCAGCTCCCCTTATTTCTCCTTTGTCTCTCCCAGCTCCCCTTATTTCTCCAAGTCTCTCCCAGCTCACCCTCTATCTCCTATGTCTCTCCCAGCTCCCTTTTTCTCCTGTCTCTTCCAGCTCCCCTTATTTCACCTATGTCTCTCCCAGCTCCCCTTATTTCTCCTATGTCTCTCCCAGCTCCCTTTCTTTCTCCTATGTCTCTACCAGCTCCTCTTATTTCTCTTATGTCTCTCCCAGCTCCCCTTATTTCTCCTGTGTTTCTCCCAGATCCCCCTATTTCTCCTATGACTCTCCCAGCTCCCCTTATTTCTCCTATGTCTCCCCCATCTCCCCCTATATCTCCTATGTCTCTCCCAGCTCCGCTTATTTCTCCTATGTCTCTCCCAGCTCCCCTTATTTCTGCTATGTCTCTCCCAGCTCCCCCTATTTCTCCTATGTCTCTCCCAGCTCCCCTTATTTCTCATATGTCTCTCCCAGCTCCCCTTATTTCTCCTATGTCTCCCCCAGCTCCCCTTATTTCTCCTATGTCTCTCCCAGCTCCCCCTATTTCTCCTATGTCTCTCCCAGCTCCCTTTATATCTCCTATGTCTCTCTCAGCTCCCCTGATTTCTCCTATGTCTCTCCCAGCTCCCCTATTTCTCCTATGTCTCTCCCAGCTCCCCTTATATCTCCTATGTCTCCCCAGCTCCCCTTATTTCTCCTATGTCTCTCCCAGCTCCCCTATTTCTCCTATGTCTCTCCCACCTCCTCTTATATCTCCTATGTATCTCCCAGCTCCCACTATTTCTCCTATGTCTCTCCCAGCTCCCCTTATTTCTCCTTTGTCTCTCCCAGCTCCCCTTATTTCTCCTATGTCTATCCCATCTCCCCCTATTCCTCCTCTCTCTCCCAGCTCCCCCTATTTCTCCTATGTCTCTCCCAGCTCCCCCTATTTCTCCTATGTCTCCCAGCTCCCTATATTTCTCCTATGTCTCTCCCAGCTCCTCTTATTTCTCCTATGTCTCTCCCAGCTCCCCTTATTTCTTCTATGTCTCTCCCTGCTCCCCTTATTATTCCCATGTCTCTCCCAGCTCCCCCTATATCTCCTATGTCTCTCCCAGCTCCCCCTATATCTCCTATGTCTCTCCCAGCTCCCCTTATTTCTCCTATGACTCTCCCAGCTCCCCATATTTCTCCTATGTCTACCCCATCTCCCCCCTATATCTCATGTCTCTCCCAGCTCCTCTTATTTCTCCTATGTCTCTCCCAGCTCCCCTTATTTCTCCTATGTCTCTCCCAGCTTCCCCTATTTCTAATATGTCTCTCCCAGCTCCCGCTATTTCTCCAATGTCTCTCCCACCCCCCCTATTTCTCCTGCCTCTCCCAGCTCCCCTTATTTCTCCTATGTCTCTCCCAGCTCCCCTTATTTCTCCTATGCCTCTCCCAGCTCCCCTTATTTCTCATATGTCTCTCCCAGCTCCCCTTATTTCTCCTATGGCTCTGCCAGCTCCCCTTATTACTCCTATGTCTCTCCCGTCTCCCCCTATTCCTCCTCTTTCTCCCAGCTCCCCCTATTTCTCCTATGTCTCTCTCAGCACCCCCTATTTCTCCTATGTTTCTCCCAGCTCCCCCTATATCTCCTATGTCTCTCCCAGCTCCCCCTATATCTCCTATGTCTCTCCCAGCTCCCCTTATTTCTCCTATGACTCTCCCAGCTCCCCTTATTTCTCCTATGTCTCCCCCATCTCCCCCTATATCTCCTATGTCTCTCCCAGCTCCGCTTATTTCTCCTATGTCTCTCCCAGCTCCCCTTATTTCTCCTATGTCTCTCCCAGCTCCCCTTATTTCTCCTTTGTCTCTCCCAGCTCCCCTTATTTCTCCTATGTCTCTCCCAGCTCACCCTATATCTCCTATGTCTCTCCCAGCTCCCCCTATTTCTCCTGTGTCTCTCCCAGCTCACCCTATTTCTCCTATGTCTCTCCCAGGTCCCTTTTTCTCCTGTCTCTTCCAGCTCCCCTTATTTCACCTATGTCTCTCCCAGCTCCCCTTATTTCTCCTATGTCTCTCCCAGCTCCCTTTATTTCTCCTATGTCTCTACCAGCTCCCTTTATTTCTCCTATGTCTCTCCCAGCTCCCCTTATTTCTCCTGTGTTTCTCCCAGCTCCCCCTATTTCTCCTATGACTCTCCCAGCTCCCGTTATTTCTGCTATGTCTCCCCCATCTCCCCCTATATCTCCTATGTCTCTCCCAGCTCCGCTTATTTCTCCTATGTCTCTCCCAGCTCCCCTTATTTCTCCTAAGTCTCTCCCAGCTCCCCCTATTTCTCCTATGTCTCTCCCAGCTCCCCTTATTTCTCATATGTCTCTCCCAGCTCCCCTTATTTCTCCTATGTCTCCCCCATCTCCCCTATATTTCCTATGTCTCTCCCAGCTCCGCTTATTTCTCCTATGTCTCTCCCAGCTCCCCTTATTTCTCCTATGTCTCTCCCAGCTCCCCTTATTTCTCCTTTGTCTCTCCCAGCTCCCCTTTTTTCTTCTATGTCTCTCCCAGCTCACCCTATATCTCCTATGTCTCTCCCAGCTCCCCCTATTTCACCTATGTCTCTCCCAGCTCACCCTATTTCTCCTATGTCTCTCCCAGCTCCCCTATTTCTCCTGTCTCTTCCAGCTCCCCTTATTTCTCCTATGTCTCTCCCAGCTCCCCTTATTTCTCCTAAGTCTCTCCCAGCTCCCTTTATTTCTCCTGTCTCTACCAGCTCCCCTTATTTCTCCTATGTCTCTCCCAGCTCCCCTTATTTCTCCTGTGTTTCTCCCAGCTCCCCCTATTTCTCGTATGTCTCTCCCAGCTCCCCCTATTTCTCCTATGTCTCTCCCAGGTCCCCTTATTTCTCCTATGTCTCTCCCAGCTCCCCTTATTTCTCCAATGTCTCTCCCAGCTCCCCTTATTTCTCCTATGTCTCTCCCAGCTCCCCCTATATCTCCTATGTCTCTCCCAGCTCCCCCTATATCTCCTATGTCTCTCCCAGCTCCCCTTATTTCTCCGATGACTCTCCCAGCTCCCCTTATTTCTCCTTTGTCTCCCCCATCTCCCCCAATATCTCCTATGTCTCTCCCAGCTCGGCTTATTTCTCCTATTTCTCTCCCAGCTCCCCTTATTTCTCCTATGTCTCTCTCAGCACCCCTTATTTCTCCTTTGTCTCTCCCAGCTCCCCTTATTACTCCTATTTCTCTCCCAGCTCCCCCTATATCTCCTATGTCTCTCCCAGCTCCCCTTATTTCTCCTATGACTCTCACAGATCCCCTTATTTCTCCTATGTCTCTCCCAGATCCCCTTATTTCTCCTATGTCTCTCCCAGCTCCCCTTATTTCTCCTATGTCTCTCCCAGCTCCCCTTATTTCTCATATGTCTCTCCCAGCTCCCCTTATTTCTCCTATGTCTCTCCCAGCTCCCCTTATTTCTGCTATGTCTCTCCCAGCTCCCCCTATTTCTTCTATGTCTCTCCCAGCTCCCCTTATTTCTCATATGTCTCTCCCAGCTCCCTTTATTTCTCCTATGTCTCTCCCAGCTCCCCTTATTTCTCGTATGTCTCTCCCAGCTCCCCCTATTTCTCCTATGTCTCTCCCAGCTCCCCCTATTTCTCCTATGTCTCTCCCAGCTCCCTTTATTTCTCCTATGTCTATCCCGTCTCCCCCTATTCCTCCTCTCTCTCCCAGCTACCCCTATTTCTCCTATGTCTCTCCCAGCTCCCCCTATTTCTCCTATGTCTCTCCCAGCTCCCCCTATTTCTCTTATGTCTCTCCCAGCTCCTCTTATTTCTCCTATGTCTCTCCCAGCTCCCCTTATTTCTCCTATGTCTCTCCCTGCTCCCCTTATTTCTCCCATGTCTCTCCCACCCCCCTATTTCTCCTGCCTCTCCCAGCTCCCCTTATTTCTCCTATGTCTCTCCCAGCTCCCCTTATTTCTCCTATGCCTCTCCCAGCTCCCCTTATTTCTCATATGTCTCTCCCAGCTCCCCTTATTTCTCCTATGTCTCTCCCAGCTCCCCTTATTACTCCTATGTCTCTCCCGTCTCCCCCTATTTGTCCTCTCTCTCCCAGCTCACCCTATTTCTCCTATATCTCTCTCAGCACCCCCTATTTCTCCTATGTATCTCCCAGCTCCCCCTATATCTCCTATGTCTCTCCCAGCTCCCCCTATATCTCCTATGTCTCTCCCAGCTCCCCTTATTTCTCCTATGACTCTCCCAGCTCCCCTTATTTCTCCTATGTCTCCCCCATCTCCCCTTATATCTCCTATGTCTCTCCCAGCTCCGCTTATTTCTCCTATGTCTCTCCCAGCTCCCCTTATTTCTCCTATGTCTCTCCCAGCTCCCCTTATTTCTCCTTTGTCTCTCCCAGCTCCCCTTATTTCTCCTATGTCTCTCCCAGCTCACCCTATATCTCCTATGTCTCTCCCAGCTCCCCCTATTTCTCCTGTGTCTCTCCCAGCTCACCCTATTTCTCCTATGTCTCTCCCAGCTCCCTTTTTCTCCTGTCTCTTCCAGCTCCCCTTATTTCACCTATGTCTCTCCCAGCTCCCCTTATTTCTCCTATGTCTCTCCCAGCTCCCTTTATTTCTCCTATGTCTCTACCAGCTCCCCTTATTTCTCCTATGTCTCTCCCAGCTCCCCTTATTTCTCCTGTGTTTCTCCCAGCTCCCCTTATTTCTCCTAAGACTCTCCCAGCTCCCCTTATTTCTCCTTTGTCTCCCCCATCTCCCCCAATATCTCCTATGTCTCTCCCAGCTCCGCTTATTTCTCCTATTTCTCTCCCAGCTCCCCTTATTTCTCCTATGTCTCTCTCAGCACCCCTTATTTCTCCTTTGTCTCTCCCAGCTCCCCTTATTACTCCTATTTCTCTCCCAGTTTCCCCTATATCTCCTATGTCTCTCCCAGCTCCCCTTATTTCTCCTATGACTCTCACAGCTCCCCTTATTTCTCCTATGTCTCTCCCAGATCCCCTTATTTCTCCTATGTCTCTCCCAGCTCCCCTTATTTCTCCTATGTCTCTCCCAGCTCCCCTTATTTCTCATATGTCTCTCTCCCAGCTCCCCTTATTTCTCCTATGTCTCTCCCAGCTCCCCTTATTTCTCCTATGTCTCTCCCAGCTCCCCTTATTTCTCCTATGTCTCTCCCAGCTCCCCTTATTTCTCATATGTCTCTCCCAGCTCCCCTTATTTCTCCTATGTCTCTCCCAGCTCCCCTTATTTCTGCTATGTCTCTCCCAGCTCCCCCTATTTCTACTATGTCTCTCCCAGCTCCCCTTATTTCTCATATGTCTCTCCCAGCTCCCTTTTTTCTCCTATGTCTCTCCCAGCTCCCCTTATTTCTCGTATGTCTCTCCCAGCTCCCCCTATTTCTCCTATGTCTCTCCCAGCTCCCCCTATTTCTCCTATGTCTCTCCCAGCTCCCTTTATTTCTCCTATGTCTATCCCGTCTCCCCATATTCCTCCTCTCTCTCCCAGCTACCCCTATTTCTCCTATGTCTCTCCCAGCTCCCCCTATTTCTCCTATGTCTCTCCCAGCTCCCCCTATTTCTCCTATGTCTCTCCCAGCTCCTCTTATTTCTCCGATGTCTCTCCCAGCTCCCCTTATTTCTCCTATGTCTCTCCCTGCTCACCTTATTTCTCCCATGTCTCTCCCACCCCCCTATTTCTCCTGCCTCTCCCAGCTCCCCATATTTCTCCTATGTCTCTCCCAGCTCCCCGTATTTCTCCTATGCCTCTCCCAGCTACCCTTATTTCTCATATGTCTCTCCCAGCTCCCCTTATTTCTCGTATGTCTCTCCCAGCTCCCCTTATTACTCCTATGTCTCTCCCGTCTCCCCCTATTCCTCCTTTCTCTCCCAGCTCCCCCTATTTCTCCTATGTCTCTCTCAGCACCCCTTATTTCTCCTATGTATCTCCCAGCTCCCCCTATATCTCCTATGTCTCTCCCAGCTCCCCCTATATCTCCTATGTCTCTCCCAGCTCCCCTTATTTCTCCTATGACTCTCCCAGCTCCCCTTATTTCTCCTCTGTCTCCCACATCTCCCCCTATGTCTCCTATGTCTCTCCCATCTCCGCTTATTTCTCCTATATCTCTCCCAGCTCCCCTTATTTCTCCTATGTCTCTCCCAGCTCCCCTTATTTCTCCTTTGTCTCTCCCAGCTCCCCTTATTTCTCCTATGTCTCTCCCAGCTCACCCTATATCTCCTATGTCTCTCCCAGCTCCCCCTATTTCTCCTGTGTCTCTCCAAGCTCACCCTATTTCTCCTATGTCTCTCCCAGCTCCCTTTTTCTCCTGTCTCTTCCAGCTCCCCTTATTTCACCTATGTCTCTCCCAGCTCCCCTTATTTCTCCTATGTCTCTCCCAGCTCCCTTTTTTTCTCCTATGTCTCTACCAGCTCCCCTTATTTCTCCTATGTCTCTCCCAGCTCCCCTTATTTCTCCGGTGTTTCTCCCAGCTCCCCCTATTTCTCCTATGACTCTCCCAGCTCCCCTTATTTCTCCTATGTCTCCCCCATCTCCCCCTATATCTCCTATGTCTCTCCCAGCTCCGCTTATTTCTCCTATGTCTCTCCCAGCTCCCCTTATTTCTCCTATGTCTCTCCCAGCTCCCCCTATTTCTCCTATGTCTCTCCCATCTCCCCTTATTTCTCATATGTCTCTCCCAGCTCCCCTTATTTCTCCTATGTCTCCCCCAGCTCCCCTTATTTCTCCTATGTCTCTCCCAGCTCCCCCTATTTCTCCTATGTCTCTCCCAGCTCCCTTTATATCTCCAATGTCTCTCTCAGCTCCCCTGATTTCTCCTATGTCTCTCCCAGCTCCCCTATTTCTCCTATGTCTCTCCCAGCTCCCCTTATATCTCCTATGTCTCTCCCAGCTCCCCTTATTTCTCCTATGTTTCTCCCAGTTCCCCCTATTTCTCGTATGTCTCTCCCAGCTCCCCCTATTTCTCCTATGTCTCTCTCAGCTCCCCTTATTTCTTCTATGTCTCCCCCATCTCCCCCAATATCTCCTATGTCTCTCCCAGCTCCGCTTATTTCTCCTATGTCTCTCCCAGCTCCCCTTATTTCTCCTATGTCTCTCCCAGCTCCCCTTATTTCTCGTATGTCTCTCCCAGCTCCCCCTATTTCTCCTATGTCTCTCCCAGCTCCCCCTATTTCTCCTATGTCTCTCCCAGCTCCCTTTATTTCTCCTATGTCTATCCCGTCTCCCCCTATTCCTCCTCTCTCTCCCAGCTACCCCTATTTCTACTATGTCTCTCCCAGCTCACCCTATTTCTCCTATGTCTCTCCCAGCTCCCCCTATTTCTCCTATGTCTCTCCCAGCTCCTCTTATTTCTCCTATGTCTCTCCCAGCTCCCCTTATTTCTCCTATGTCTCTCCCTGCTCCCCTTATTTCTCCCATGTCTCTACCACCCCCCTATTTCTCCTGCCTCTCCCAGCTCCCCTTATTTCTCCTATGTCTCTCCCAGCTCCCCTTATTTCTCCTATGCCTCTCCCAGCTCCCCTTATTTCTCATATGTCTCTCCCAGCTCCCCTTATTTCTCCTATGTCTCTCCCAGCTCCCCTTATTACTCCTATGTCTCTCCCGTCTCCCCCTATTCCTCCTCTCTCTCCCAGCTCCCCCTATTTCTCCTATGTCTCTCTCAGCACCCCCTATTTCTCCTATGTATCTCCCAGCTCCCCCTATATCTCCTATGTCTCTCCCAGCTCCCCCTATATCTCCTATGTCTCTCCCTGCTCCCCTTATTTCTCCTATGACTCTCCCAGCTCCCCTTATTTCTCCTATGTCTCCCCCATCTCCCCTTATATCTCCTATGTCTCTCCCAGCTCCGCTTATTTCTCCTATGTCTCTCCCAGCTCCCCTTATTTCTCCTATGTCTCTCCCAGCTCCCCTTATTTCTCCTTTGTCTCTCCCAGCTCCCCTTATTTCTCCAAGTCTCTCCCAGCTCACCCTCTATCTCCTATGTCTCTCCCAGCTCCCTTTTTCTCCTGTCTCTTCCAGCTCCCCTTATTTCACCTATGTCTCTCCCAGCTCCCCTTATTTCTCCTATGTCTCTCCCAGCTCCCTTTCTTTCTCCTATGTCTCTACCAGCTCCTCTTATTTCTCTTATGTCTCTCCCAGCTCCCCTTATTTCTCCTGTGTTTCTCCCAGATCCCCCTATTTCTCCTATGACTCTCCCAGCTCCCCTTATTTCTCCTATGTCTCCCCCATCTCCCCCTATATCTCCTATGTCTCTCCCAGCTCCGCTTATTTCTCCTATGTCTCTCCCAGCTCCCCTTATTTCTGCTATGTCTCTCCCAGCTCCCCCTATTTCTCCTATGTCTCTCCCAGCTCCCCTTATTTCTCATATGTCTCTCCCAGCTCCCCTTATTTCTCCTATGTCTCCCCCAGCTCCCCTTATTTCTCCTATGTCTCTCCCAGCTCCCCCTATTTCTCCTATGTCTCTCCCAGCTCCCTTTATATCTCCTATGTCTCTCTCAGCTCCCCTGATTTCTCCTATGTCTCTCCCAGCTCCCCTATTTCTCCTATGTCTCTCCCAGCTCCCCTTATATCTCCTATGTCTCCCCAGCTCCCCTTATTTCTCCTATGTCTCTCCCAGCTCCCCTATTTCTCCTATGTCTCTCCCACCTCCTCTTATATCTCCTATGTATCTCCCAGCTCCCACTATTTCTCCTATGTCTCTCCCAGCTCCCCTTATTTCTCCTTTGTCTCTCCCAGCTCCCCTTATTTCTCCTATGTCTATCCCATCTCCCCCTATTCCTCCTCTCTCTCCCAGCTCCCTCTATTTCTCCTATGTCTCTCCCAGCTCCCCCTATTTCTCCTATGTCTCCCAGCTCCCTATATTTCTCCTATGTCTCTCCCAGCTCCTCTTATTTCTCCTATGTCTCTCCCAGCTCCCCTTATTTCTTCTATGTCTCTCCCTGCTCCCCTTATTATTCCCATGTCTCTCCCAGCTCCCCCTATATCTCCTATGTCTCTCCCAGCTCCCCCTATATCTCCTATGTCTCTCCCAGCTCCCCTTATTTCTCCTATGACTCTCCCAGCTCCCCATATTTCTCCTATGTCTACCCCATCTCCCCCCTATATCTCATGTCTCTCCCACCCCCCTATTTCTCCTGCCTCTCCCAGCTCCCCTTATTTCTCCTATGTCTCTCCCAGCTCCCCTTATTTCTCCTATGCCTCTCCCAGCTCCCCTTATTTCTCATATGTCTCTCCCAGCTCCCCTTATTTCTCCTATGTCTCTCCCAGCTCCCCTTATTACTCCTATGTCTCTCCCGTCTCCCCCTATTTGTCCTCTCTCTCCCAGCTCACCCTATTTCTCCTATATCTCTCTCAGCACCCCCTATTTCTCCTATGTATCTCCCAGCTCCCCCTATATCTCCTATGTCTCTCCCAGCTCCCCCTATATCTCCTATGTCTCTCCCAGCTCCCCTTATTTCTCCTATGACTCTCCCAGCTCCCCTTATTTCTCCTATGTCTCCCCCATCTCCCCTTATATCTCCTATGTCTCTCCCAGCTCCGCTTATTTCTCCTATGTCTCTCCCAGCTCCCCTTATTTCTCCTATGTCTCTCCCAGCTCCCCTTATTTCTCCTTTGTCTCTCCCAGCTCCCCTTATTTCTCCTATGTCTCTCCCAGCTCACCCTATATCTCCTATGTCTCTCCCAGCTCCCCCTATTTCTCCTGTGTCTCTCCCAGCTCACCCTATTTCTCCTATGTCTCTCCCAGCTCCCTTTTTCTCCTGTCTCTTCCAGCTCCCCTTATTTCACCTATGTCTCTCCCAGCTCCCCTTATTTCTCCTATGTCTCTCCCAGCTCCCTTTATTTCTCCTATGTCTCTACCAGCTCCCCTTATTTCTCCTATGTCTCTCCCAGCTCCCCTTATTTCTCCTGTGTTTCTCCCAGCTCCCCTTATTTCTCCTAAGACTCTCCCAGCTCCCCTTATTTCTCCTTTGTCTCCCCCATCTCCCCCAATATCTCCTATGTCTCTCCCAGCTCCGCTTATTTCTCCTATTTCTCTCCCAGCTCCCCTTATTTCTCCTATGTCTCTCTCAGCACCCCTTATTTCTCCTTTGTCTCTCCCAGCTCCCCTTATTACTCCTATTTCTCTCCCAGTTTCCCCTATATCTCCTATGTCTCTCCCAGCTCCCCTTATTTCTCCTATGACTCTCACAGCTCCCCTTATTTCTCCTATGTCTCTCCCAGATCCCCTTATTTCTCCTATGTCTCTCCCAGCTCCCCTTATTTCTCCTATGTCTCTCCCAGCTCCCCTTATTTCTCATATGTCTCTCTCCCAGCTCCCCTTATTTCTCCTATGTCTCTCCCAGCTCCCCTTATTTCTCCTATGTCTCTCCCAGCTCCCCTTATTTCTCCTATGTCTCTCCCAGCTCCCCTTATTTCTCATATGTCTCTCCCAGCTCCCCTTATTTCTCCTATGTCTCTCCCAGCTCCCCTTATTTCTGCTATGTCTCTCCCAGCTCCCCCTATTTCTACTATGTCTCTCCCAGCTCCCCTTATTTCTCATATGTCTCTCCCAGCTCCCTTTTTTCTCCTATGTCTCTCCCAGCTCCCCTTATTTCTCGTATGTCTCTCCCAGCTCCCCCTATTTCTCCTATGTCTCTCCCAGCTCCCCCTATTTCTCCTATGTCTCTCCCAGCTCCCTTTATTTCTCCTATGTCTATCCCGTCTCCCCCTATTCCTCCTCTCTCTCCCAGCTACCCCTATTTCTCCTATGTCTCTCCCAGCTCCCCCTATTTCTCCTATGTCTCTCCCAGCTCCCCCTATTTCTCCTATGTCTCTACCAGCTCCTCTTATTTCTCCGATGTCTCTCCCAGCTCCCCTTATTTCTCCTATGTCTCTCCCTGCTCACCTTATTTTTCCCATGTCTCTCCCACCCCCCTATTTCTCCTGCCTCTCCCAGCTCCCCATATTTCTCCTATGTCTCTCCCAGCTCCCCGTATTTCTCCTATGCCTCTCCCAGCTACCCTTATTTCTCATATGTCTCTCCCAGCTCCCCTTATTTCTCGTATGTCTCTCCCAGCTCCCCTTATTACTCCTATGTCTCTCCCGTCTCCCCCTATTCCTCCTTTCTCTCCCAGCTCCCCCTATTTCTCCTATGTCTCTCTCAGCACCCCTTATTTCTCCTATGTATCTCCCAGCTCCCCCTATATCTCCTATGTCTCTCCCAGCTCCCCCTATATCTCCTATGTCTCTCCCAGCTCCCCTTATTTCTCCTATGACTCTCCCAGCTCCCCTTATTTCTCCTCTGTCTCCCACATCTCCCCCTATGTCTCCTATGTCTCTCCCATCTCCGCTTATTTCTCCTATATCTCTCCCAGCTCCCCTTATTTCTCCTATGTCTCTCCCAGCTCCCCTTATTTCTCCTTTGTCTCTCCCAGCTCCCCTTATTTCTCCTATGTCTCTCCCAGCTCACCCTATATCTCCTATGTCTCTCCCAGCTCCCCCTATTTCTCCTGTGTCTCTCCAAGCTCACCCTATTTCTCCTATGTCTCTCCCAGCTCCCTTTTTCTCCTGTCTCTTCCAGCTCCCCTTATTTCACCTATGTCTCTCCCAGCTCCCCTTATTTCTCCTATGTCTCTCCCAGCTCCCTTTATTTCTCCTATGTCTCTACCAGCTCCCCTTATTTCTCCTATGTCTCTCCCAGCTCCCCTTATTTCTCCGGTGTTTCTCCCAGCTCCCCCTATTTCTCCTATGACTCTCCCAGCTCCCCTTATTTCTCCTATGTCTCCCCCATCTCCCCCTATATCTCCTATGTCTCTCCCAGCTCCGCTTATTTCTCCTATGTCTCTCCCAGCTCCCCTTATTTCTCCTATGTCTCTCCCAGCTCCCCCTATTTCTCCTATGTCTCTCCCATCTCCCCTTATTTCTCATATGTCTCTCCCAGCTCCCCTTATTTCTCCTATGTCTCCCCCAGCTCCCCTTATTTCTCCTATGTCTCTCCCAGCTCCCCCTATTTCTCCTATGTCTCTCCCAGCTCCCTTTATATCTCCAATGTCTCTCTCAGCTCCCCTGATTTCTCCTATGTCTCTCCCAGCTCCCCTATTTCTCCTATGTCTCTCCCAGCTCCCCTTATATCTCCTATGTCTCTCCCAGCTCCCCTTATTTCTCCTATGTTTCTCCCAGTTCCCCCTATTTCTCGTATGTCTCTCCCAGCTCCCCCTATTTCTCCTATGTCTCTCTCAGCTCCCCTTATTTCTTCTATGTCTCCCCCATCTCCCCCAATATCTCCTATGTCTCTCCCAGCTCCGCTTATTTCTCCTATGTCTCTCCCAGCTCCCCTTATTTCTCCTATGTCTCTCCCAGCTCCCCTTATTTCTCGTATGTCTCTCCCAGCTCCCCCTATTTCTCCTATGTCTCTCCCAGCTCCCCCTATTTCTCCTATGTCTCTCCCAGCTCCCTTTATTTCTCCTATGTCTATCCCGTCTCCCCCTATTCCTCCTCTCTCTCCCAGCTACCCCTATTTCTACTATGTCTCTCCCAGCTCACCCTATTTCTCCTATGTCTCTCCCAGCTCCCCCTATTTCTCCTATGTCTCTCCCAGCTCCTCTTATTTCTCCTATGTCTCTCCCAGCTCCCCTTATTTCTCCTATGTCTCTCCCTGCTCCCCTTATTTCTCCCATGTCTCTACCACCCCCCTATTTCTCCTGCCTCTCCCAGCTCCCCTTATTTCTCCTATGTCTCTCCCAGCTCCCCTTATTTCTCCTATGCCTCTCCCAGCTCCCCTTATTTCTCATATGTCTCTCCCAGCTCCCCTTATTTCTCCTATGTCTCTCCCAGCTCCCCTTATTACTCCTATGTCTCTCCCGTCTCCCCCTATTCCTCCTCTCTCTCCCAGCTCCCCCTATTTCTCCTATGTCTCTCTCAGCACCCCCTATTTCTCCTATGTATCTCCCAGCTCCCCCTATATCTCCTATGTCTCTCCCAGCTCCCCCTATATCTCCTATGTCTCTCCCTGCTCCCCTTATTTCTCCTATGACTCTCCCAGCTCCCCTTATTTCTCCTATGTCTCCCCCATCTCCCCTTATATCTCCTATGTCTCTCCCAGCTCCGCTTATTTCTCCTATGTCTCTCCCAGCTCCCCTTATTTCTCCTATGTCTCTCCCAGCTCCCCTTATTTCTCCTTTGTCTCTCCCAGCTCCCCTTATTTCTCCAAGTCTCTCCCAGCTCACCCTCTATCTCCTATGTCTCTCCCAGCTCCCTTTTTCTCCTGTCTCTTCCAGCTCCCCTTATTTCACCTATGTCTCTCCCAGCTCCCCTTATTTCTCCTATGTCTCTCCCAGCTCCCTTTCTTTCTCCTATGTCTCTACCAGCTCCTCTTATTTCTCTTATGTCTCTCCCAGCTCCCCTTATTTCTCCTGTGTTTCTCCCAGATCCCCCTATTTCTCCTATGACTCTCCCAGCTCCCCTTATTTCTCCTATGTCTCCCCCATCTCCCCCTATATCTCCTATGTCTCTCCCAGCTCCGCTTATTTCTCCTATGTCTCTCCCAGCTCCCCTTATTTCTGCTATGTCTCTCCCAGCTCCCCCTATTTCTCCTATGTCTCTCCCAGCTCCCCTTATTTCTCATATGTCTCTCCCAGCTCCCCTTATTTCTCCTATGTCTCCCCCAGCTCCCCTTATTTCTCCTATGTCTCTCCCAGCTCCCCCTATTTCTCCTATGTCTCTCCCAGCTCCCTTTATATCTCCTATGTCTCTCTCAGCTCCCCTGATTTCTCCTATGTCTCTCCCAGCTCCCCTATTTCTCCTATGTCTCTCCCAGCTCCCCTTATATCTCCTATGTCTCCCCAGCTCCCCTTATTTCTCCTATGTCTCTCCCAGCTCCCCTATTTCTCCTATGTCTCTCCCACCTCCTCTTATATCTCCTATGTATCTCCCAGCTCCCACTATTTCTCCTATGTCTCTCCCAGCTCCCCTTATTTCTCCTTTGTCTCTCCCAGCTCCCCTTATTTCTCCTATGTCTATCCCATCTCCCCCTATTCCTCCTCTCTCTCCCAGCTCCCTCTATTTCTCCTATGTCTCTCCCAGCTCCCCCTATTTCTCCTATGTCTCCCAGCTCCCTATATTTCTCCTATGTCTCTCCCAGCTCCTCTTATTTCTCCTATGTCTCTCCCAGCTCCCCTTATTTCTTCTATGTCTCTCCCTGCTCCCCTTATTATTCCCATGTCTCTCCCAGCTCCCCCTATATCTCCTATGTCTCTCCCAGCTCCCCCTATATCTCCTATGTCTCTCCCAGCTCCCCTTATTTCTCCTATGACTCTCCCAGCTCCCCATATTTCTCCTATGTCTACCCCATCTCCCCCCTATATCTCATGTCTCTCCCAGCTCCTCTTATTTCTCCTATGTCTCTCCCAGCTCCCCTTATTTCTCCTATGTCTCTCCCAGCTTCCCCTATTTCTAATATGTCTCTCCCAGCTCCCGCTATTTCTCCAATGTCTCTCCCACCCCCCCTATTTCTCCTGCCTCTCCCAGCTCCCCTTATTTCTCCTATGTCTCTCCCAGCTCCCCTTATTTCTCCTATGCCTCTCCCAGCTCCCCTTATTTCTCATATGTCTCTCCCAGCTCCCCTTATTTCTCCTATGGCTCTGCCAGCTCCCCTTATTACTCCTATGTCTCTCCCGTCTCCCCCTATTCCTCCTCTTTCTCCCAGCTCCCCCTATTTCTCCTATGTCTCTCTCAGCACCCCCTATTTCTCCTATGTTTCTCCCAGCTCCCCCTATATCTCCTATGTCTCTCCCAGCTCCCCCTATATCTCCTATGTCTCTCCCAGCTCCCCTTATTTCTCCTATGACTCTCCCAGCTCCCCTTATTTCTAATATGTCTCCCCCATCTCCCCCTATATCTCCTATGTCTCTCCCAGCTCCGCTTATTTCTCCTATGTCTCTCCCAGCTCCCCTTATTTCTCCTATGTCTCTCCCAGCTCCCCTTATTTCTCCTTTGTCTCTCCCAGCTCCCCTTATTTCTCCTATGTCTCTCCCAGCTCACCCTATATCTCCTATGTCTCTCCCAGCTCCCCCTATTTCTCCTGTGTCTCTCCCAGCTCACCCTATTTCTCCTATGTCTCTCCCAGGTCCCTTTTTCTCCTGTCTCTTCCAGCTCCCCTTATTTCACCTATGTCTCTCCCAGCTCCCCTTATTTCTCCTATGTCTCTCCCAGCTCCCTTTATTTCTCCTATGTCTCTACCAGCTCCCTTTATTTCTCCTATGTCTCTCCCAGCTCCCCT
Source organism: Taudactylus pleione (assembly GCA_031769625.1). Classification (NCBI taxonomy): domain Eukaryota; kingdom Metazoa; phylum Chordata; class Amphibia; order Anura; family Myobatrachidae; genus Taudactylus; species Taudactylus pleione. Next base: position 13,286,698 of record JAUIMM010000014.1, read on the forward strand.
TATTTCTCCTGTGTTTCTCCCAGCTCCCCCTATTTCTCCTATGACTCTCCCAGCTCCCGTTATTTCTGCTATGTCTCCCCCATCTCCCCCTATATCTCCTATGTCTCTCCCAGCTCCGCTTATTTCTCCTATGTCTCTCCCAGCTCCCCTTATTTCTCCTAAGTCTCTCCCAGCTCCCCCTATTTCTCCTATGTCTCTCCCAGCTCCCCTTATTTCTCATATGTCTCTCCCAGCTCCCCTTATTTCTCCTATGTCTCCCCCATCTCCCCTATATTTCCTATGTCTCTCCCAGCTCCGCTTATTTCTCCTATGTCTCTCCCAGCTCCCCTTATTTCTCCTATGTCTCTCCCAGCTCCCCTTATTTCTCCTTTGTCTCTCCCAGCTCCCCTTTTTTCTTCTATGTCTCTCCCAGCTCACCCTATATCTCCTATGTCTCTCCCAGCTCCCCCTATTTCACCTATGTCTCTCCCAGCTCACCCTATTTCTCCTATGTCTCTCCCAGCTCCCCTATTTCTCCTGTCTCTTCCAGCTCCCCTTATTTCTCCTATGTCTCTCCCAGCTCCCCTTATTTCTCCTAAGTCTCTCCCAGCTCCCTTTATTTCTCCTGTCTCTACCAGCTCCCCTTATTTCTCCTATGTCTCTCCCAGCTCCCCTTATTTCTCCTGTGTTTCTCCCAGCTCCCCCTATTTCTCGTATGTCTCTCCCAGCTCCCCCTATTTCTCCTATGTCTCTCCCAGGTCCCCTTATTTCTCCTATGTCTCTCCCAGCTCCCCTTATTTCTCCAATGTCTCTCCCAGCTCCCCTTATTTCTCCTATGTCTCTCCCAGCTCCCCCTATATCTCCTATGTCTCTCCCAGCTCCCCCTATATCTCCTATGTCTCTCCCAGCTCCCCTTATTTCTCCGATGACTCTCCCAGCTCCCCTTATTTCTCCTTTGTCTCCCCCATCTCCCCCAATATCTCCTATGTCTCTCCCAGCTCCGCTTATTTCTCCTATTTCTCTCCCAGCTCCCCTTATTTCTCCTATGTCTCTCTCAGCACCCCTTATTTCTCCTTTGTCTCTCCCAGCTCCCCTTATTACTCCTATTTCTCTCCCAGCTCCCCCTATATCTCCTATGTCTCTCCCAGCTCCCCTTATTTCTCCTATGACTCTCACAGATCCCCTTATTTCTCCTATGTCTCTCCCAGATCCCCTTATTTCTCCTATGTCTCTCCCAGCTCCCCTTATTTCCCCTATGTCTCTCCCAGCTCCCCTTATTTCTCATATGTCTCTCCCAGCTCCCCTTATTTCTCCTATGTCTCTCCCAGCTCCCCTTATTTCTGCTATGTCTCTCCCAGCTCCCCCTATTTCTTCTATGTCTCTCCCAGCTCCCCTTATTTCTCATATGTCTCTCCCAGCTCCCTTTATTTCTCCTATGTCTCTCCCAGCTCCCCTTATTTCTCGTATGTCTCTCCCAGCTCCCCCTATTTCTCCTATGTCTCTCCCAGCTCCCCCTATTTCTCCTATGTCTCTCCCAGCTCCCTTTATTTCTCCTATGTCTATCCCGTCTCCCCCTATTCCTCCTCTCTCTCCCAGCTACCCCTATTTCTCCTATGTCTCTCCCAGCTCCCCCTATTTCTCCTATGTCTCTCCCAGCTCCCCCTATTTCTCTTATGTCTCTCCCAGCTCCTCTTATTTCTCCTATGTCTCTCCCAGCTCCCCTTATTTCTCCTATGTCTCTCCCTGCTCCCCTTATTTCTCCCATGTCTCTCCCACCCCCCTATTTCTCCTGCCTCTCCCAGCTCCCCTTATTTCTCCTATGTCTCTCCCAGCTCCCCTTATTTCTCCTATGCCTCTCCCAGCTCCCCTTATTTCTCATATGTCTCTCCCAGCTCCCCTTATTTCTCCTATGTCTCTCCCAGCTCCCCTTATTACTCCTATGTCTCTCCCGTCTCCCCCTATTTGTCCTCTCTCTCCCAGCTCCCCCTATTTCTCCTATATCTCTCTCAGCACCCCCTATTTCTCCTATGTATCTCCCAGCTCCCCCTATATCTCCTATGTCTCTCCCAGCTCCCCCTATATCTCCTATGTCTCTCCCAGCTCCCCTTATTTCTCCTATGACTCTCCCAGCTCCCCTTATTTCTCCTATGTCTCCCCCATCTCCCCTTATATCTCCTATGTCTCTCCCAGCTCCGCTTATTTCTCCTATGTCTCTCCCAGCTCCCCTTATTTCTCCTATGTCTCTCCCAGCTCCCCTTATTTCTCCTTTGTCTCTCCCAGCTCCCCTTATTTCTCCTATGTCTCTCCCAGCTCACCCTATATCTCCTATGTCTCTCCCAGCTCCCCCTATTTCTCCTGTGTCTCTCCCAGCTCACCCTATTTCTCCTATGTCTCTCCCAGCTCCCTTTTTCTCCTGTCTCTTCCAGCTCCCCTTATTTCACCTATGTCTCTCCCAGCTCCCCTTATTTCTCCTATGTCTCTCCCAGCTCCCTTTATTTCTCCTATGTCTCTACCAGCTCCCCTTATTTCTCCTATGTCTCTCCCAGCTCCCCTTATTTCTCCTGTGTTTCTCCCAGCTCCCCTTATTTCTCCTAAGACTCTCCCAGCTCCCCTTATTTCTCCTTTGTCTCCCCCATCTCCCCCAATATCTCCTATGTCTCTCCCAGCTCCGCTTATTTCTCCTATTTCTCTCCCAGCTCCCCTTATTTCTCCTATGTCTCTCTCAGCACCCCTTATTTCTCCTTTGTCTCTCCCAGCTCCCCTTATTACTCCTATTTCTCTCCCAGTTTCCCCTATATCTCCTATGTCTCTCCCAGCTCCCCTTATTTCTCCTATGACTCTCACAGCTCCCCTTATTTCTCCTATGTCTCTCCCAGATCCCCTTATTTCTCCTATGTCTCTCCCAGCTCCCCTTATTTCTCCTATGTCTCTCCCAGCTCCCCTTATTTCTCATATGTCTCTCTCCCAGCTCCCCTTATTTCTCCTATGTCTCTCCCAGCTCCCCTTATTTCTCCTATGTCTCTCCCAGCTCCCCTTATTTCTCCTATGTCTCTCCCAGCTCCCCTTATTTCTCATATGTCTCTCCCAGCTCCCCTTATTTCTCCTATGTCTCTCCCAGCTCCCCTTATTTCTGCTATGTCTCTCCCAGCTCCCCCTATTTCTACTATGTCTCTCCCAGCTCCCCTTATTTCTCATATGTCTCTCCCAGCTCCCTTTTTTCTCCTATGTCTCTCCCAGCTCCCCTTATTTCTCGTATGTCTCTCCCAGCTCCCCCTATTTCTCCTATGTCTCTCCCAGCTCCCCCTATTTCTCCTATGTCTCTCCCAGCTCCCTTTATTTCTCCTATGTCTATCCCGTCTCCCCCTATTCCTCCTCTCTCTCCCAGCTACCCCTATTTCTCCTATGTCTCTCCCAGCTCCCCCTATTTCTCCTATGTCTCTCCCAGCTCCCCCTATTTCTCCTATGTCTCTCCCAGCTCCTCTTATTTCTCCGATGTCTCTCCCAGCTCCCCTTATTTCTCCTATGTCTCTCCCTGCTCACCTTATTTCTCCCATGTCTCTCCCACCCCCCTATTTCTCCTGCCTCTCCCAGCTCCCCATATTTCTCCTATGTCTCTCCCAGCTCCCCGTATTTCTCCTATGCCTCTCCCAGCTACCCTTATTTCTCATATGTCTCTCCCAGCTCCCCTTATTTCTCGTATGTCTCTCCCAGCTCCCCTTATTACTCCTATGTCTCTCCCGTCTCCCCCTATTCCTCCTTTCTCTCCCAGCTCCCCCTATTTCTCCTATGTCTCTCTCAGCACCCCTTATTTCTCCTATGTATCTCCCAGCTCCCCCTATATCTCCTATGTCTCTCCCAGCTCCCCCTATATCTCCTATGTCTCTCCCAGCTCCCCTTATTTCTCCTATGACTCTCCCAGCTCCCCTTATTTCTCCTCTGTCTCCCACATCTCCCCCTATGTCTCCTATGTCTCTCCCATCTCCGCTTATTTCTCCTATATCTCTCCCAGCTCCCCTTATTTCTCCTATGTCTCTCCCAGCTCCCCTTATTTCTCCTTTGTCTCTCCCAGCTCCCCTTATTTCTCCTATGTCTCTCCCAGCTCACCCTATATCTCCTATGTCTCTCCCAGCTCCCCCTATTTCTCCTGTGTCTCTCCAAGCTCACCCTATTTCTCCTATGTCTCTCCCAGCTCCCTTTTTCTCCTGTCTCTTCCAGCTCCCCTTATTTCACCTATGTCTCTCCCAGCTCCCCTTATTTCTCCTATGTCTCTCCCAGCTCCCTTTATTTCTCCTATGTCTCTACCAGCTCCCCTTATTTCTCCTATGTCTCTCCCAGCTCCCCTTATTTCTCCGGTGTTTCTCCCAGCTCCCCCTATTTCTCCTATGACTCTCCCAGCTCCCCTTATTTCTCCTATGTCTCCCCCATCTCCCCCTATATCTCCTATGTCTCTCCCAGCTCCGCTTATTTCTCCTATGTCTCTCCCAGCTCCCCTTATTCTCCTATGTCTCTCCCAGCTCCCCCTATTTCTCCTATGTCTCTCCCATCTCCCCTTATTTCTCATATGTCTCTCCCAGCTCCCCTTATTTCTCCTATGTCTCCCACAGCTCCCCTTATTTCTCCTATGTCTCTCCCAGCTCCCCCTATTTCTCCTATGTCTCTCCCAGCTCCCTTTATATCTCCAATGTCTCTCTCAGCTCCCCTGATTTCTCCTATGTCTCTCCCAGCTCCCCTATTTCTCCTATGTCTCTCCCAGCTCCCCTTATATCTCCTATGTCTCTCCCAGCTCCCCTTATTTCTCCTATGTTTCTCCCAGTTCCCCCTATTTCTCGTATGTCTCTCCCAGCTCCCCCTATTTCTCCTATGTCTCTCTCAGCTCCCCTTATTTCTTCTATGTCTCTCCCAGCTCCCCTTGTTTCTCCTATGTCTCTCCCAGCTCACCTGATTTCTCCCATGTGTCTTCCAGCTCCCCATATATCCCCTATGTCTCTCCCAGATCCCCTTATTTCTCCTATGTCTCCCCAGCTCCCCTTATTTCTCGTATGTCTATCCCATCTCCCCCTATTCCTCCTCTCTCTCCCAGCTCCCCCTATTTCTCCTATGTCTCTCCCAGCTCCCCCTATTTCTCCTATGTCTCTCCCAGCTCCCTATATTTCTCCTATGTCTCTCCCAGCTCCTCTTATTTCTCCTATGTCTCTCCCAGCTCCCCTTATTTCTCCTATGTCTCTCCCTGCTCCCCTTATTTCTCCCTTGTCTCTCCCAGCTCCCCCTATATCTCCTATGTCTCTCCCCGCTCCCCCTATATCTCCTATGTCTCTCCCAGCTCCCCTTATTTCTCCTATGACTCTCCCAGCTCCCCTTATTTCTCCTATGTCTACCCCATCTCCCCCCTATATCTCATGTCTCTCCCAGCTCCTCTTTTTTCTCCTATGTCTCTCCCAGCTCCCCTTATTTCTCCTATGTCTCTCCCAGCTTCCCCTATTTCTAATATGTCTCTCCCAGCTCCCGCTATTTCTCCAATGTCTCTCCCACCCCACCTATTTCTCCTGCCTCTCCCAGCTCCCCTTATTTCTCCTATGTCTCTCCCAGCTCCCCTTATTTCTCCTATGCCTCTCCCAGCTCCCCTTATTTCTCATATGTCTCTCCCAGCTCCCCTTATTTCTCCTATGTCTCTCCCAGCTCCCCTTATTACTACTATGTCTCTCCCGTCTCCCCCTTTTCCTCCTCTTTCTCCCAGCTCCCCCTATTTCTCCTATGTCTCTCTCAGCACCCCTTATTTCTCCTATGTATCTCCCAGCTCCCCCTATATCTCCTATGTCTCTCCCAGCTCCCCCTATATCTCCTATGTCTCTCCCAGCTCCCCTTATTTCTCTTATGACTCTCCCAGCTCCCCTTATTTCTCCTATGTCTCCCCCATCTCCCCCTATATCTCCTATGTCTCTCCCAGCTCCGCTTATTTCTCCTATGTCTCTCCCAGCTCCCCATATTTCTCCTATGTCTCTCCCAGCTCCCCTTATTTCTCCTTTGTCTCTCCCAGCTCCCCTTATTTCTCCTATGTCTCTCCCAGCTCACCCTATATCTCCTATGTCTCTCCCAGCTCCCCCTATTTCTCCTGTGTCTCTCCCAGCTCACCCTATTTCTCCTATGTCTCTCCCAGCTCCCTTTTTCTCCTGTCTCTTCCAGCTCCCCTTATTTCACCTATGTCTCTCCCAGCTCCCCTTATTTCTCCTATGTCTCTCCCAGCTCCCTTTATTTCTCCTATGTATCTAGCAGCTCCCCTTATTTCTCCTATGTCTCTCCCAGCTCCCCTTATTTCTCCTGTGTTTCTCCCAGCTCCCCCTATTTCTCCTATGACTCTCCCAGCTCCCCTTATTTCTCCTATGTCTCCCCCATCTCCCCCTATATCTCCTATGTCTCTCCCAGCTCCGCTTATTTCTCCTATGTCTATCCCAGCTCCCCTTATTTCTCCTATGTCTCCCCCAGCTCCCCTTATTTCTCCTATGTCTCTCCCAGCTCCCCCTATTTCTCCTATGTCTCTCCCAGTTCCCTTTATTTCTCCTATGTCTCTCTCAGCTCCCCTGATTTCTCCTATGTCTCTCCCAGCTCCCCTATTTCTCCTATGTCTCTCCCAGCTCCCCTTATATCTCCTATGTCTCTCCCAGCTCCCCTTATTTCTCCTATGTTTCTCCCAGCTCCCCCTATTTCTCCTATGTCTCTCCCAGCTCCCCCTATTTCTCCTATGTCTCTCTCAGCTCCCCTTATTTCTCCTATGTCTCTCCCAGCTCCCCTTGTTTCTCCTATGTCTCTCCCAGCTCACCTTATTTCTCCCATGTGTCTCCCAGCTCCCCATATATCCCCTATGTCTCTCCCAGCTCCCCTTATTTCTCCTATGTCTCCCCAGCTCCCCTTATTTCTCCTATGTCTCTCCCAGCTCCCCTATTTCTCCTATGTCTCTCCCACCTCCTCTTATATCTCCTATGTCTCTCCCAGGTCCCACTATTTCTCCTATGTCTCTCCCAGCTCCCCTTATTTCTCCTTTGTCTCTCCCATCTCCCCTTATTTCTCCTATGTCTATCCCATCTCCCCCTATTCCTCCTCTCTCTCCCAGCTCCCCCTATTTCTCCTATGTCTCTCCCAGCTCCCCCTATTTCTCCTATGTCTCTGCCAGCTCCCTATATTTCTCCTATGTCTCTCCCAGCTCCTCTTATTTCTCCTATGTCTCTCCCAGCTCCCCTTATTTCTCCTATGTCTCTCCCTGCTCCCCTTATTTCTCCCATGTTTCTCCCAGCTCCCCTTATATCTCCTATGTCTCTCCCAGCTCCCCCTATATCTCCTATGTCTCTCCCAGCTCCCCTTATTTCTCCTATGACTCTCCCAGCTCCTCTTATTTCTCCTATGTCTACCCCATCTCCCCCCTATATCTCATGTCTCTCCAAGCTCCCCTTATTTCTCCTATGTCTCTCCCAGCTTCCCCTATTTCTAATATGTCTCTCCCAGCTCCCGCTATTTCTCCAATGTCTCTCCCACCCCCCCTATTTCTCCTGCCTCTCCCAGCTCCCCTTATTTCTCCTATGTCTCTCCCAGCTCCCCTTATTTCTCCTATGCCTCTCCCAGCTCCACTTATTTCTCATATGTCTCTCCCAGCTCCCTTTATTACTCCTATGTCTCTCCCAGCTCCCCTTATTACTCCTATGTCTCTCCCGTCTCCCCCTATTCCTCCTCTTTCTCCCAGCTCCCCCTATTTCTCCTATGTCTCTCTCAGCACCCCCTATTTCTCCCTTGTCTCTCCCAGCTCCCCCTATATCTCCTATGTCTCTCCCAGCTCCCCTTATTTCTCCTATGACTCTCCCAGCTCCCCTTATTTCTCCTATGTCTCCCCCATCTCCCCTATATTTCCTATGTCTCTCCCAGCTCCGCTTATTTCTCCTATGTCTCTCCCAGCTCCCCTTATTTCTCCTGTGTTTCTCCCAGCTCCCCCTATTTCTCGTATGTCTCTCCCAGCTCCCCCTATTTCTCCTATGTCTCTCCCAGCTCCCCTTATTTCTCCTAAGTCTCTCCCAGCTCCCCTTATTTCTCCTATGTCTCTCCCAGCTCCCCTTATTTCTCCTATGTCTCTCCCAGCTCCCCCTATATCTCCTATGTCTCTCCCAGCTCCCCCTATATCTCCTATGTCTCTCCCAGCTCCCCTTATTTCTCTGATGACTCTCCCAGCTCCCCTTATTTCTCCTTTGTCTCCCCCATCTCCCCCAATATCTCCTATGTCTCTCCCAGCTCCGCTTATTTCTCCTATTTCTCTCCCAGCTCCCCTTATTTCTCCTATGTCTCTCTCAGCACCCCTTATTTCTCCTTTGTCTCTACCAGCTCCCCTTATTACTCCTATTTCTCTCCCAGCTCCCCCTATATCTCCTATGTCTCTCCCAGCTCCCCTTATTTCTCCTATGACTCTCACAGATCCCCTTATTTCTCCTATGTCTCTCCCAGATCCCCTTATTTCTCCTATGTCTCTCCCAGCTCCCCTTATTTCTCCTATGTCTCTCCCAGCTCCCCTTATTTCTCATATGTCTCTCCCAGCTCCCCTTATTTCTCCTATGTCTCTCCCAGCTCCCCTTATTTCTGCTATGTCTCTCCCAGCTCCCCCTATTTCTTCTATGTCTCTCCCAGCTCCCCTTATTTCTCATATGTCTTTCCCAGCTCCCTTTATTTCTCCTATGTCTCTCCCAGCTCCCCTTATTTCTCGTATGTCTCTCCCAGCTCCCCCTATTTCTCCTATGTCTCTCCCAGCTCCCCCTATTTCTCCTATGTCTCTCCCAGCTCCCTTTATTTCTCCTATGTCTATCCCGTCTCCCCCTATTCCTCCTCTCTCTCCCAGCTACCCCTATTTCTCCTATGTCTCTCCCAGCTCCCCCTATTTCTCCTATGTCTCTCCCAGCTCCCCCTATTTCTCTTATGTCTCTCCCAGCTCCTCTTATTTCTCCTATGTCTCTCCCAGCTCCCCTTATTTCTCCTATGTCTCTCCCTGCTCCCCTTATTTCTCCCATGTCTCTCCCACCCCCCTATTTCTCCTGCCTCTCCCAGCTCCCCTTATTTCTCCTATGTCTCTCCCAGCTCCCCTTATTTCTCCTATGCCTCTCCCAGCTCCCCTTATTTCTCATATGTCTCTCCCAGCTCCCCTTATTTCTCCTATGTCTCTCCCAGCTCCCCTTATTACTCCTATGTCTCTCCCGTCTCACCCTATTTGTCCTCTCTCTCCCAGCTCCCCTTATTTCTCCTATATCTCTCTCAGCACCCCCTATTTCTCATATGTATCTCCCAGCTCCCCCTATATCTCCTATGTCTCTCCCAGCTCCCCCTATATCTCCTATGTCTCTCCCAGCTCCCCTTATTTCTCCTATGACTCTCCCAGCTCCCCTTATTTCTCCTATGTCTCCCCCATCTCCCCTTATATCTCCTATGTCTCTCCCAGCTCCGCTTATTTCTCCTATGTCTCTCCCAGCTCCCCTTATTTCTCCTATGTCTCTCCCAGCTCCCCTTATTTCTCCTTTGTCTCTCCCAGCTCCCCTTATTTCTCCTATGTCTCTCCCAGCTCACCCTATATCTCCTATGTCTCTCCCAGCTCCCCCTATTTCTCCTGTGTCTCTCCCAGCTCACCCTATTTCTCCTATGTCTCTCCCAGCTCCCTTTTTCTCCTGTCTCTTCCAGCTCCCCTTATTTCACCTATGTCTCTCCCAGCTCCCCTTATTTCTCCTATGTCTCTCCCAGCTCCCTTTATTTCTCCTATGTCTCTACCAGCTCCCCTTATTTCTCCTATGTCTCTCCCAGCTCCCCTTATTTCTCCTGTGTTTCTCCCAGCTCCCCCTATTTCTCCTAAGACTCTCCCAGCTCCCCTTATTTCTCCTATGTCTCCCCCATCTCCCCCTATATCTCCTATGTCTCTCCCAGCTCCCCTTATTTCTCCTATGTCTCTCCCAGCTCCCCTTATTTCTCCTAAGTCTCTCCCAGCTCCCTTTATTTCTCCTGTCTCTACCAGCTCCCCTTATTTCTCCTATGTCTCTCCCAGCTCCCCTTATTTCTCCTGTGTTTCTCCCAGCTCCCCCTATTTCTCGTATGTCTCTCCCAGCTCCCCCTATTTCTCCTATGTCTCTCCCAGCTCCCCTTATTTCTCCTATGTCTCTCCCAGCTCCCCTTATTTCTCCTATGTCTCTCCCAGCTCCCCTTATTTCTCCTATGTCTCTCCCAGCTCCCCCTATATCTCCTATGTCTCTCCCAGCTCCTCCTATATCTCCTATGTCTCTCCCAGCTCCCCCTATTTCTCCGATGACTCTCCCAGCTCCCCTTATTTCTCCTTTGTCTCCCCCATCTCCCCCAATATCTCCTATGTCTCTCCCAGCTCCGCTTATTTCTCCTATTTCTCTCCCAGCTCCCCTTATTTCTCCTATGTCTCTCTCAGCACCCCTTATTTCTCCTTTGTCTCTCCCAGCTCCCCTTATTACTCCTATTTCTCTCCCAGTTTCCCCTATATCTCCTATGTCTCTCCCAGCTCCCCATATTTCTCCTATGACTCTCACAGCTCCCCTTATTTCTCCTATGTCTCTCCCAGCTCCCCATATTTCTCCTATGTCTCTCCCAGCTCCCCTTATTTCTCCTATGTCTCTCCCAGCTCCCCTTATTTCTCATATGTCTCTCTCCCAGCTCCCCTTATTTCTCCTATGTCTCTCCCAGGTCCCCTTATTTCTCCTATGTCTCTCCCAGCTCCCCTTATTTCTCCTATGTCTCTCCCAGCTCCCCTTATTTCTCATATGTCACTCCCAGCTCCCCTTATTTCTCCTATGTCTCTCCCAGCTCCCCTTATTTCTGCTATGTCTCTCCCAGCTCCCCCTATTTCTCCTATGTCTCTCCCAGCTCCCCTTATTTCTCATATGTCTCTCCCAGCTCCCTTTTTTCTCCTATGTCTCTCCCAGCTCCCCTTATTTCTCGTATGTCTCTCCCAGCTCCCCCTATTTCTCCTATGTCTCTCCCAGCTCCCCCTATTTCTCCTATGTCTCTCCCAGCTCCCTTTATTTCTCCTATGTCTATCCCGTCTCCCCCTATTCCTCCTCTCTCTCCCAGCTACCCCTATTTCTCCTATGTCTCTCCCAGCTCCCCCTATTTCTCCTATGTCTCTCCCAGCTCCCCCTATTTCTCCTATGTCTCTCCCAGCTCCTCTTATTTCTCCTATGTCTCTACCAGCTCCCCTTATTTCTCCTATGTCTCTCCCTGCTCACCTTATTTCTCCCATGTCTCTCCCACCCCCCTATTTCTCCTGCCTCTCCCAGCTCCCCATATTTCTCCTATGTCTCTCCCAGCTCCCCGTATTTCTCCTATGCCTCTCCCAGCTACCCTTATTTCTCATCTGTCTCTCCCAGCTCCCCTTATTTCTCGTATGTCTCTCCCAGCTCCCCTTATTACTCCTATGTCTCTCCCGTCTCCCCCTATTCCTCCTTTCTCTCCCAGCTCCCCCTATTTCTCCTATGTCTCTCTCAGCACCCCCTATTTCTCCTATGTATCTCCCAGCTCCCCCTATATCTCCTATGTCTCTCCCAGCTCCCCCTATATCTCCTATGTCTCTCCCAGCTCCCCTTATTTCTCCTATGACTCTCCCAGCTCCCCTTATTTCTCCTCTGTCTCCCCCATCTCCCCCTATGTCTCCTATGTCTCTCCCAGCTCCGCTTATTTCTCCTATGTCTCTCCCAGCTCCCCTTATTTCTCCTATGTCTCTCCCAGCTCCCCTTATTTCTCCTTTGTCTCTCCCAGCTCCCCTTATTTCTCCTATGTCTCTCGCAGCTCACCCTATATCTCCTATGTCTCTCCCAGCTCCCCCTATTTCTCCTGTGTCTCTCCCAGCTCACCCTATTTCTCCTATGTCTCTCCCAGCTCCCTTTTTCTCCTGTCTCTTCCAGCTCCCCTTATTTCACCTATGTCTCTCCCAGCTCCCCTTATTTCTCCTATGTCTCTCCCAGCTCCCTTTATTTCTCCTATGTCTCTACCAGCTCCCCTTATTTCTCCTATGTCTCTCCCAGCTCCCCTTATTTCTCCTGTGTTTCTCCCAGCTCCCCCTATTTCTCCTATGACTCTGCCAGCTCCCCTTATTTCTCCTATGTCTCCCCCATCTCCACCTATATCTCCTATGTCTCTCCCAGCTCCGCTTATTTCTCCTATGTCTCTCCCAGCTCCCCTTATTTCTCCTATGTCTCTCCCAGCTCCCCTTATTTCTCCTATGTCTCTCCCAGCTCCCCTTATTTCTCCTGTGTTTCTCCCAGCTCCCCCTATTTCTCCTAAGACTCTCCCAGCTCCCCTTATTTCTCCTATGTCTCCCCCATCTCCCCCTATATCTCCTATGTCTCTCCCAGCTCCCCTTATTTCTCCTATGTCTCTCCCAGCTCCACTTATTTCTCCTAAGTCTCTCCCAGCTCCCTTTATTTCTCCTGTCTCTACCAGCTCCCCTTATTTCTCCTATGTCTCTCCCAGCTCCCCTTATTTCTCCTGTGTTTCTCCCAGCTCCCCCTATTTCTCGTATGTCTCTCCCAGCTCCCCCTATTTCTCCTATGTCTCTCCCAGCTCCCCTTATTTCTCCTATGTCTCTCCCAGCTCCCCTTATTTCTCCTATGTCTCTCCCAGCTCCCCTTATTTCTCCTATGTCTCTGCCAGCTCCCCCTATATCTCCTATGTCTCTCCCAGCTCCTCCTATATCTCCTATGTCTCTCCCAGCTCCCCCTATTTCTCCGATGACTCTCCCAGCTCCCCTTATTTCTCCTTTGTCTCCCCCATCTCCCCCAATATCTCCTATGTCTCTCCCAGCTCCGCTTATTTCTCCTATTTCTCTCCCAGCTCCCCTTATTTCTCCTATGTCTCTCTCAGCACCCCTTATTTCTCCTTTGTCTCTCCCAGCTCCCCTTATTACTCCTATTTCTCTCCCAGTTTCCCCTATATCTCCTATGTCTCTCCCAGCTCCCCATATTTCTCCTATGACTCTCACAGCTCCCCTTATTTCTCCTATGTCTCTCCCAGCTCCCCATATTTCTCCTATGTCTCTCCCAGCTCCCCTTATTTCTCCTATGTCTCTCCCAGCTCCCCTTATTTCTCATATGTCTCTCTCCCAGCTCCCCTTATTTCTCCTATGTCTCTCCCAGGTCCCCTTATTTCTCCTATGTCTCTCCCAGCTCCCCTTATTTCTCCTATGTCTCTCCCAGCTCCCCTTATTTCTCATATGTCACTCCCAGCTCCCCTTATTTCTCCTATGTCTCTCCCAGCTCCCCTTATTTCTGCTATGTCTCTCCCAGCTCCCCCTATTTCTCCTATGTCTCTCCCAGCTCCACTTATTTCTCATATGTCTCTCCCAGCTCCCTTTTTTCTCCTATGACTCTCCCAGCTCCCCTTATTTCTCGTATGTCTCTCCCAGCTCCCCCTATTTCTCCTATGTCTCTCCCAGCTCCCCCTATTTCTCCTATGTCTCTCCCAGCTCCCTTTATTTCTCCTATGTCTATACCGTCTCCCCCTATTCCTCCTCTCTCTCCCAGCTACCCCTATTTCTCCTATGTCTCTCCCAGCTCCCCCTATTTCTCCTATGTCTCTCCCAGCTCCCCCTATTTCTCCTATGTCTCTCCCAGCTCCTCTTATTTCTCCTATGTCTCTACCAGCTCCCCTTATTTCTCCTATGTCTCTCCCTGCTCACCTTATTTCTCCCATGTCTCTCCCACCCCCCTATTTCTCCTGCCTCTCCCAGCTCCCCATATTTCTCCTATGTCTCTCCCAGCTCCCCGTATTTCTCCTATGCCTCTCCCAGCTACCCTTATTTCTCATCTGTCTCTCCCAGCTCCCCTTATTTCTCGTATGTCTCTCCCAGCTCCCCTTATTACTCCTATGTCTCTCCCGTCTCCCCCTATTCCTCCTTTCTCTCCCAGCTCCCCCTATTTCTCCTATGTCTCTCTCAGCACCCCCTATTTCTCCTATGTATCTCCCAGCTCCCCCTATATCTCCTATGTCTCTCCCAGCTCCCCCTATATCTCCTATGTCTCTCCCAGCTCCCCTTATTTCTCCTATGACTCTCCCAGCTCCCCTTATTTCTCCTCTGTCTCCCCCATCTCCCCCTATGTCTCCTATGTCTCTCCCAGCTCCGCTTATTTCTCCTATGTCTCTCCCAGCTCCCCTTATTTCTCCTATGTCTCTCCCAGCTCCCCTTATTTCTCCTTTGTCTCTCCCAGCTCCCCTTATTTCTCCTATGTCTCTCCCAGCTCACCCTATATCTCCTATGTCTCTCCCAGCTCCCCCTATTTCTCCTGTGTCTCTCCCAGCTCACCCTATTTCTCCTATGTCTCTCCCAGCTCCCTTTTTCTCCTGTCTCTTCCAGCTCCCCTTATTTCACCTATGTCTCTCCCAGCTCCCCTTATTTCTCCTATGTCTCTCCCAGCTCCCTTTATTTCTCCTATGTCTCTACCAGCTCCCCTTATTTCTCCTATGTCTCTCCCAGCTCCCCTTATTTCTCCTGTGTTTCTCCCAGCTCCCCCTATTTCTCCTATGACTCTGCCAGCTCCCCTTATTTCTCCTATGTCTCCCCCATCTCCACCTATATCTCCTATGTCTCTCCCAGCTCCGCTTATTTCTCCTATGTCTCTCCCAGCTCCCCTTATTTCTCCTATGTCTCTCCCAGCTCCCCCTATTTCTCCTATGTATCTCCCATCTCCCCTTATTTCTCATATGTCTCTCCCAGCTCCCCTTATTTCTCCTATGTCTCCCCCAGCTCCCCTTATTTCTCCTATGTCTCTCCCAGCTCCCCCTATTTCTCCTATGTCTCTCCCAGCTCCCTTTATATCTCCAATGTCTCTCTCAGCTCCCCTGATTTCTCCTATGTCTCTCCCAGCTCCCCTATTTCTCCTATGTCTCTCCCAGCTCCCCTTATATCTCCTATGTCTCTCCCAGCTCCCCTAATTTCTCCTATGTTTCTCCCAGCTCCCCCTATTTCTCGTATGTCTCTCGCAGCTCCCCCTATTTCTCCTATGTCTCTCTCAGCTCCCCTTATTTCTTCTATGTCTCTCCCAGCTCCCCTTGTTTCTCCTATGTCTCTCCCAGCTCACCTTATTTCTCCCATGTGTCTCCCAGCTCCCCATATATCCCCTATGTCTCTCCCTGCTCCCCTTATTTCTCCCATGTCTCTCCCAGCTCCTCCTATATCTCCTATGTCTCTCCCAGCTCCCCCTATATCTCCTATGTCTCTCCCAGCTCCCCATATTTCTCCTATGACTCTCCCAGCTTACCTTATTTCTCCTATGTCTACCCCATCTCCCCCCTATATCTCATGTCTCTCCAGCTCCCCTTATTTCTCCTATGTCTCTCCCAGCTCCCCTTATTTCTCCTATGTCTCTCCCAGCTTACCCTATTTCTCCTATGTCTCTCGCAGCTCCCCCTATTTCTCCTATGTCTCTCCCACCCCCCCAATTTCTCTTGCCTCTCCCAGCTCCCCTTATTTCTCCTATGTCTCTCCCAGCTCCCATTATTTCGCCTATGACTCTCCCAGCTCACTTTATTTCTCCTATGTCTCCCACGCCTCCCCTCATTCCTCCTCTCTCTCCCAGCTCCCCCTATTTCTCCTATGTCATTCTCAGCTCCCCATATTTCTCCTATGTCTCTCCCAGCTCCCCCTATATCTCCTATGTCTCTCCCAGCTCCCCCTATATCTCCTATGTCTCTCCCAGCTCCCCCTATTTCTCCTTTGTCTCTCCCAGCTCCCCTTATTTCTCCTTTGTCTCCCCCATCTCCCCCAATATCTCCTATGTCTCTCCCAGCTCCGCTTATTTCTCCTATGTCTCTCCCAGCTCCCCTTATTTCTCCTATGTCTCTCTCAGCACGCCTTATTTCTCCTTTGTTTCTCCCAGCTCCCCTTATTACTCCTATTTCTCTCCCAGCTCCCCCTATATCTCATATGTCTCTCCCAGCTCCCCTTATTTCTCCTATGTCTTTCCCAGCTCCCCTTATTTCACCTATGACTCTCCCAGCTCCCCTTATTTCTCCTATGTCTCCCACGTCTCCCCTTATTCCTCCTCTCTCTCCCAGCTCCCCCTATTTCTCCTATGTCATTCTCAGCTCCCCATATTTCTCCTATGTCTCTCCCAGCTCCCCTTATTTCTCCTATGTCTCTCCCAGCTCCCCTTATTTCTCATATGTTTCTCCCAGCTCCCCCTATTTCTCGTATGTCTCTCCCAGCACTCCCTATTTCTCCTATGTCTCTCCCAGCTCCCCTTATTTCTCCAATGTCTCTCCCAGCTCCCCTTATTCCTCCTATGTCTCTCCCAGCTCCCCTTATTTCTCCCATGTCTCTCCCAGCTCCCCCTATATCTCCTATGTCTCTGCCAGCTCCCCTTATATCTCCTATGTCTCTCCCAGCTCCCTTTTATCTCCTATGACTCTCCCAGCTCCCCTTATTTCTCCTATGTCTCTCCCAGCTCCCCTTATTTCTCCTATGTCTCTCCCAGCTTCCCCTATTTCTCCTATGTCTCTCCCAGCTCCCCCTATTTCTCCTATGTCTCTCCCACCCCCCCATTTCTCCTGCCTCTCGCTGCTCCCCTTATTTCTCCTATGTCTCTCCCAGGTCCCCTTATTTCTCCTATGCCTCTCCCAGCTCCCCTTATTTCTCCTATGTCTCTCCCAGCTCCCCTTATTTCTCCAATGTCTCTCCCAGCTCCCCTTTTTTCTCCTATGCCTCTCCCATCTCCCCCTATTCCTCCTCTCTCTCCCAGCTCCCTCTATTTCTCCTATATCTCTCTCAGCTCCCCCTATTTCTCCTATTTCTCTCCCAGCTCCCCCTATATCTCCTATGTCTCTCCCAGCTCCCCCTATATCTCCTATGTCTCTCCCAGCTCCCCTTATTTCTCCTAAGACTCTCCCAGCTCCCATTATTTCTCCTATGTCTCCCCCGTCTCCCCCTATATCTCCTATGTCTCTCCCAGCTCTGCTTATTTCTCCTATGTCTCTCCCAGCTCCCCTTATTTCTCCTATGTCTCTCCCTGCTCCACTTATTTCTCCTTTGTCTCTCCCAGCTTTCCTTATTTCTCCTATGACTCTCCCAGCTCCCCCTATATCTCCTATGTCTCTCCCAGCTTCCCCTATTTCTCCTATGTCTCTCCCAGCTCCCCCTATTTCTACTATGTCTCTCCCAGCTCCCCCTGTTTCTGCTGTCTCTTCCAGCTCCCCTTATTTCTCCTATGTCTCTCCCAGCTCCCTTTATTTCTCCTATGTCTTTCCCAGCTCCCCATATTTCTCCTATTTCTCTCCCAGCTCCCCTTATTTCTCCTATGTCTCTCCCAGCTCCCCTTATTTCTCCTATGTTTCTCCCAGCTCCCCCTATTTCTCGTATGTCTGTCCCAGCTCCACCTATTTCTCCTATGTCTCTCCCAGCACCCCTTATTTCTCCTTTGCATCTCCCAGCTCCCCTTATTTCTCCTATGTCTCTCCCAGCTCCCCTTATTTCTCCTATGTCTCTCCCAGCTCCCCTTATTTCTCCTATGTCTCTCCCGTCTCCCCCTATTCCTCCTCTCTCTCCCAGCTCCTCTTATTTCCCCTATGTCTCTCCCAGCTCCCCTTATTTCTCTTATATCTCTCCCTGCTCCCCTTATTTCTCCCATGTCTCTCCCACCCCCCTATTTCTCCTGCCTCTCCCAGCTCCCCTTATTTCTCCTATGTCTCTCCCAGCTCCCCTTATTTCTCCTATGCCTCTCCCAGCTCCCCTTATTTCTCATATGTCTCTCCCAGCTCCCATTATTTCTCCTATGTCTCTCCCAGCTCCCCTTATTACTCCTATGTCTCTCCCGTCTCCCCTTATTCCTCCTCTCTCTCCCAGCTCCCCCTATTTCTTCTATGTCTCTCTCAGCACCCCCTATTTCTCCTATGTATCTCCCAGCTCCCCCTATATCGCCTATGTCTCTCCCAGCTCCCCCTATATCTCCTATGTCTCTCCCAGCTCCCCTTATTTCTCCTATGACTCTCCCAGCTCCGCTTATTTCTCCTATGTCTCCCCCATCTCCCCCTATATCTCCTATGTCTCTCCCAGCTCCGCTTATTTCTCCTATGTCTCTCCCAGCTCCCCTTATTTCTCCTATGTCTCTCCCAGCTCACCTTATTTCTCCTTTGTCTCTCCCAGCTCCCCTTATTTCTCCTATGAATCTCCCAGCTCCCCCTATATCTCCTATGTCTCTACCAGATCCGCCTATTTCTCTTATGTCTCTCCCAGCTCCCCCTATTTCTCCTATGTCTCTCCCAGCTCCCCTATTTCTGCTGTCTCTTCCAGCTCCCCTTATTTCTCCTATGTCTCTCCCAGCTCCCCTTATTTCTCCTATGTTTCTCCCAGCTCACCCTATTTCTCCTATGTCTCTCCAAGCTCCACCTATTTCTCCTATGTCTCTCCCAGCTCCCCTTATTTCTCCTATGTCTCTTCCAGCTCCCCTTATTTCTCCTATGTCTCTCCCAGCTCCCCTTATTTCCCCCATGTCTCTCCCAGCTCCTCCTATATCTCCTATGTCTCTCCCAGCTCCCCCTATATCTCCTATGTCTCTCCCAGCTCCCCTTATTTCTCCTGTGACTCTCCCAGCTCCCCTTATTTCTCATATGTCTCCCCCATCTCCCCCTATATCTCCTATGTCTCTCCCAGATCCCCTTATTTCTCCTATGTCTCTCCCAGCTCCCCTTATTTCTCCTATGTCTCTCCCAGCTCCCCTTATTTCTCCTATGTCTCTCCCAGCTCCCCTTATTTCTCCTGTGTTTCTCCCAGCTCCCCCTATTTCTCGTATGTCTCTCCCAGCTCCCCCTATTTCTTCTATGTCTCTCCCAGCTCCCCTTATTTCTCCTATGTCTCTCCCAGCTCCCCTTGTTTCTCCTATGTCTCTGCCAGCTCACCTTATTTCTCCCATGTGTGTCCCAGTTCCCCATATTTCTCGTATGTCTCTCCCAGCTCCCCTATTTCTCCTATGTCTCTCCCAGCTCCCCTATTTCTCCTATGTCTCTCCCAGCTCCCCTTATTTCTCCTATGTCTCTCCCAGCTCCCCTTATTTCTCCTATGTCTCTCCAAGCTCCCCTTATTTCTCCTATGCCTCTCCCGTCTCCCCCTATTCCTCCTTTCTCTCCCAGCTCCCCCTATTTCTCCTATATCTCTCTCAGCTCCCCCTATTTCTCCTATGTCTCTCCCAGCTCCCCCTATATCTCCTATGTCTCTCCCAGCTCCCCCTATATCTCCTAGGTCTCTCCTAGCTCCCCTTATTTCTCCTATGACTCTCCCAGCTCCCATTATTTCTCCTATGTCTCCACAATCTCCCCCTATATCTCCTATGTCTCTCCCAGCTCCGCTTATTTCTCCTATGTCTCTCCCAGCTCCCCTTATTTCTCCTATGTCTCTCCCAGCTCACCTTATTTCTCCTTTGTCTCTCCCAGCTCCCCTTATTTCTCCTATGACTCTCCCAGCTCCCCCTATATCTCCTATGTCTCTACCAGATCCGCCTATTTCTCTTATGTCTCTCCCAGCTCCCCCTATTTCTCCTATGTCTCTCCCAGCTCCCCTATTTCTGCTGTCTCTTCCAGCTCCCCTTATTTTGTCCTATGTCTCTCCCAGCTCCCCTTATTTCTCCTATGTTTCTCCCAGCTCACCCTATTTCTATTATGTCTCTCCAAGCTCCACCTATTTCTCCTATGTCTATCCCAGCTCCCCTTATTTCTCCTATGTCTCTTCCAGCTCCCCTTATTTCTCCTATGTCTCTCCCAGCTCCCCTTATTTCCCCCATGTCTCTCCCAGCTCCTCCTATATCTCCTATGTCTCTCCCAGCTCCCCCTATATCTCCTATGTCTCTCCCAGCTCCCCTTATTTCTCCTATGACTCTCCCAGCTCCCCTTATTTCTCCTATGTCTCCCCCATCTCCCCCTATATCTCCTATGTCTCTCCCAGCTCCGCTTATTTCTCCTATGTCTCTCCCAGCTCCCCTTATTTCTCCTATGTCTCTCCCAGCTCCCCTTATTTCTCCTTTGTCTCTCCCAGCTCCCCTTATTTCTCCTATGTCTCTCCCAGCTCACCCTATATCTCCTATGTCTCTCCCAGCTCCCACTATTTCTCCTGTGTCTCTCCCAGCTCACCCTATTTCTCATATTTCTCTCCCAGCTCCCTTTTTCTCCTGTCTCTTCCAGCTCCCCTTATTTTGTCCTATGTCTCTCCCAGCTCCCCTTATTTCTCCTATGTTTCTCCCAGCTCCCCCTATTTCTCGTATGTCTCTCCAAGCTACACCTATTTCTCCTATGTCTCTCCCAGCTCCCCTTATTTCTCCTATGTCTCTTCCAGCTCCCCTTATTTCTCCTATGTCTCTCCCAGCTCCCCTTATTTCCCCCATGTCTCTCCCAGCTCCTCCTATATCTCCTATGTCTCTCCCAGCTCCCCCTATATCTCCTATGTCTCTCCCAGCTCACCTTATTTCTCCTATGTCTACCCCATCTCCCCCCTATATCTCATGTCTCTCCAGCTCCCCTTATTTCTCCTATGTCTCTCCCAGCTCCCCTTATTTCTCCTATGTCTCTCCCAGCTTACCCTATTTCTCCTATGTCTCTCGCAGCTCCCCCTATTTCTCCTATGTCTCTCCCACCCCCCCAATTTCTCTTGCCTCTCCCAGTTCCCCTTATTTCTCCTATGTCTCTCCCAGCTCCCCTTATTTCGCCTATGACTCTCCCAGCTCCCCTTATTTCTCCTATGTCTCCCACGTCTCCCCTTATTCCTCCTCTCTCTCCCAGTTCCCCTATTTCTCCTATGTCATTCTCAGCTCCCCATATTTCTCCTATGTCTCTCCCAGCTCCCCCTATATCTCCTATGTCTCTCCCAGCTCCCCCTATTTCTCCTTTGTCTCTCCCAGCTCCCCTTATTTCTCCTTTGTCTCCCCCATCTCCCCCAATATCTCCTATGTCTCTCCCAGCTCCCCCTATTTCTCGTATGTCTCTCCCAGCACTCCCTATTTCTCCTATGTCTCTCCCAGCTCCCCTTATTTCTCCAATGTCTCTCCCAGCTCCCCTTACTCCTCCTTTGTCTCTCCCAGCTCCCCTTATTTCTCCCATGTCTCTCCCAGCTCCCCCTATATCTCCTATGTCTCTCCCAGCTCCCCCTGTATCTCCTATGTCTCTCCCAGCTCCCTTTTTTCTCCTATGACTCTCCCAGCTCCCCTTATTTCTCCTATGTCTCTCCCAGCTCCCCTTATTTCTCCTATGTCTCTCCCAGCTCCCCTTATTTCTCCTTTGTCTCTCCCAGCTCCCCTTATTTCTCCTATGACTCTCCCAGCTCCCCCTATATCTCCTATGTCTCTCCCAGCTCCCCCTATTTTCCTATGTCTCTCCCAGCTCCCCTATTTCTGCTGTCTCTTCCAGCTCCCCTTATTTCTCCTATGTCTCTCCCAGCTCCCCTTATTTCTCCTATGTTTCTCCCAGCTCCCCCTATTTCTCATATGTCTCTCCAAGCTCCACCTATTTCTCCTATGTCTCTCCCAGCTCCCCTTATTTCTCCTATGTCTCTTCCAGCTCCCCTTATTTCTCCTATGTCTCTCCCAGCTCCCCTTATTTCCCCCATGTCTCTCCCAGCTCCTCCTATATCTGCTTTGTCTCTCCCAGCTCCCCCTATATCTCCTATGTCTCTCCCAGCTCCCCATATTTCTCCTATGACTCTCCCAGCTCACCTTATTTCTCCTATGTCTACCCCATCTCCTCCCTATATCTCATGTCTCTCCAGCTCCCCTTATTTCTCCTATGTCTCTCCCAGCTCCCCTTATTTCTCCTATGTCTCTCCCAGCTTACCCTATTTCTCCTATGTCTCTCGCAGCTCCCCCTATTTCTCCTATGTCTCTCCCACCCCCCCAATTTCTCTTGCCTCTCCCAGCTCCCCTTATTTCTCCTATGTCTCTCCCAGCTCCCCTTATTTCGCCTATGACTCTCCCAGCTCCCCTTATTTCTCCTATGTCTCCCACGTCTCCCCTTATTCCTCCTCTCTCTCCCAGCTCCCCCTATTTCTCCTATGTCATTCTCAGCTCCCCATATTTCTCCTATGTCTCTCCCAGCTCCCCCTATATCTCCTATGTCTCTCCCAGCTCCCCCTATTTCTCCTTTGTCTCTCCCAGCTCCCCTTATTTCTCCTTTGTCTCCCCCATCTCCCCCAATATCTCCTATGTCTCTCCCAGCTCCGCTTATTTCTCCTATGTCTCTCCCAGCTCCCCTTATTTCTCCTATGTCTCTCTCAGCACGCCTTATTTCTCCTTTGTTTCTCCCAGCTCCCCTTACTACTCCTATTTCTCTCCCAGCTCCCCCTATATCTCCTATGTCTCTCCCAGCTCCCCTTATTTCTCCTATGTCTTTCCCAGCTCCCCTTATTTCGCCTATGACTCTCCCAGCTCCCCTTATTTCTCCTATGTCTCCCACATCTCCCCTTATTCCTCCTCTCTCTCCCAGCTCCCCCTATTTCTCCTATGTCATTCTCAGCTCCCCATATTTCTCCTATGTCTCTCCCAGCTCCCCTTATTTCTCCTATGTCTTTCCCAGCTCCCCTTATTTCTCGTATGTTTCTCCCAGCTCCCCCTATTTCTCGTATGTCTCTCCCAGCACTCCCTATTTCTCCTATGTCTCTCCCAGCTCCCCTTATTTCTCCAATGTCTCTCCCAGCTCCCCTTATTCCTCCTATGTCTCTACCAGCTCCCCTTATTTCTCCCATGTCTCTCCCAGCTCCTCCTATATCTCCTATGTCTCTCCCAGCTCCCCTTATATCTCCTATGTCTCTCCCAGCTCCCTTTTTTCTCCTATGACTCTCCCAGCTCCCCTTATTTCTCCTATGTCTCTCCCAGCTCCCCTTATTTCTCCTATGTCTCTCCCAGCTTCCCCTATTTCTCCTATGTCTCTCCCAGCTCCCCCTATTTCTCCTATGTCTCTCCCACCCCCCCATTTCTCCTGCCACTTGCTGCTCCCCTTATTTCTCCTATGTCTCTCCCAGGTCCCCTTTTTTCTCCTATGCCTCTCCCAGCTCCCCTTTTTTCTCCTATGCCTCTCCCGTCTCCCCCTATTCCTCCTCTCTCTCCCAGCTCCCCCTATTTCTCCTATATCTCTGTCAGCTCCCCCTATTTCTCCTATTTCTCTCCCAGCTCCCCCTATATCTCCTATGTCTTTCCCAGCTCCCCCTATATCTCCTATGTCTCTCCCAGCTCCCCTTATTTCTCCTAAGACTCTCCCAGCTCCCATTATTTCTCCTATGTCTCCCCCATCTCCCCCTATATCTCCTATGTCTCTCCCAGCTCTGCTTATTTCTCCTATGTCTCTCCCAGCTCCCCTTATTTCTCCTATGTCTCTCCCTGCTCCACTTATTTCTCCTTTGTCTCTCCCAGCTTTCCTTATTTCTCCTATGACTCTCCCAGCTCCCCCTATATCTCCTATGTCTCTCCCAGCTTCTCCTATTTCTCCTATGTCTCTCCCAGCTCCCCCTATTTCTCCTATATCTCTCTCAGCTCCCCCTATTTCTCCTATGTCTCTCCCAGCTCCCCTTATTTCTCCTATGTCTCTTCCAGCTCCCCTTATTTCTCCTATGTCTCTCCCAGCTCCCCTTATTTCCCCCATGTCTCTCCCAGCTCCTCCTATATCTCCTATGTCTCTCCCAGCTCCCCCTATATCTCCTATGTCTCTCCCAGCTCCCCATATTTCTCCTATGACTCTCCCAGCTCACCTTATTTCTCCTATGTCTACCCCATCTCCCCCCTATATATCATGTCTCTCCAGCTCCCCTTATTTCTCCTATGTCTCTCCCAGCTCCCCTTATTTCTCCTATGTCTCTCCCAGCTTACCCTATTTCTCCTATGTCTCTCGCAGCTCCCCCTATTTCTCCTATGTCTCTCCCACCCCCCCAATTTTTCTTGCCTCTCCCAGCTCCCCTTATTTCTCCTATGTCTCTCCCAGCTCCCCTTATTTCGCCTATGACTCTCCCAGCTCCCCTTATTTCTCCTATGTCTCCCACGTCTCCCCTTATTCCTCCTCTCTCTCCCAGCTCCCCCTATTTCTCCTATGTCATTCTCAGCTCCCCATATTTCTCCTATGTCTCTCCCAGCTCCCCCTATATCTCCTATGTCTCTCCCAGCTCCCCCTATTTCTCCTTTGTCTCTACCAGCTCCCCTTATTTCTCCTTTGTCTCCCCCATCTCCCCCAATATCTCCTATGTCTCTCCCAGCTCCGCTTATTTCTCCTATGTCTCTCCCAGCTCCCCTTATTTCTCCTATGTCTCTCTCAGCATGCCTTATTTCTCCTTTGTTTCTCCCAGCTCCCCTTATTACTCCTATTTCTCTCCCAGCTTCCCCTATATCTCCTATGTCTCTCCCAGCTCCCCTTATTTCTCCTATGTCTTTCCCAGCTCCCCTTATTTCGCCTATGACTCTCCCAGCTCCCCTTATTTCTCCTATGTCTCCCACGTCTCCCCTTATTCCTCCTCTCTCTCCCAGCTCCCCCTATTTCTCCTATGTCATTCTCAGCTCCCCATATTTCTCCTATGTCTCTCCCAGCTCCCCTTATTTCTCCTATGTCTCTCCCAGCTCCCCTTATTTCTCGTATGTTTCTCCCAGCTCCCCCTATTTCTCGTATGGCTCTCCCAGCGCTCCCTATTTCTCCTATGTCTCTCCCAGCTCCCCTTATTTCTCCAATGTCTCTCCCAGCTCCCTTTTATCTCCTATGACTCTCCCAGCTCCCCTTATTTCTCCTATGTCTCTCCCAGCTCCCCTTATTTCTCCTATGTCTCTCCCAGCTTCCCCTATTTCTCCTATGTCTCTCCCAGCTCCCCCTATTTCTCCTATGTCTCTCCCACGCCCCCATTTCTCCTGCCTCTCGCTGCTCCCCTTATTTCTCCTATGTCTCTCCCAGGTCCCCTTATTTCTCCTATGCCTCTCCCAGCTCCCCTTATTTCTCCTATGTCTCTCCCAGCTCCCCTTATTTCTCCAATGTCTCTCCCAGCTCCCCTTTTTTCTCCTATGCCTCTCCCATCTCCCCCTATTCCTCCTCCCTCTCCCAGCTCCCCCTATTTCTCCTATATCTCTCTCAGCTCCCCATATTTCTCCTATTTCTCTCCCAGCTCCCCCTATATCTCCTATGTCTCTCCCAGCTCCCCCTATATCTCCTATGTCTCTCCCAGCTCCCCTTATTTCTCCTAAGACTCTCCCAGCTCCCATTATTTCTCCTATGTCTCCCCCATCTCCCCCTATATCTCCTATGTCTCTCCCAGCTCTGCTTATTTCTCCTATGTCTTTCCCAGCTCCCCTTATTTCTCCTATGTCTCTCCCTGCTCCACTTATTTCTCCTTTGTCTCTCCCAGCTTTCCTTATTTCTGCTATGACTCTCCCAGCTCCCCCTTTATCTCCTATGTCTCTCCCAGCTTCCCCTATTTCTCCTATGTCTCTCCCAGCTCCCCCTATTTCTCCTATGTCTCTCCCAGCTCCCCCTGTTTCTGCTGTCTCTTCCAGCTCCCCTTATTTCTCCTATGTCTCTCCCAGCTCCCCTTATTTCTCCTATGTCTTTCCCAGCTCCCCATATTTCTCCTATGTCTCTCCCAGCTCCCCTTATTTCTCCTATGTCTCTCCCAGCTCCCCTTATTTCTCCTATGTTTCTCCCAGCTCCCCCTATTTCTCGTATGTCTGTCCCAGCTCCACCTATTTCTCCTATGTCTCTCCCAGCACCCCTTATTTCTCCTTTGCATCTCCCAGCTCCCCTTATTTCTCCTATGTCTCTCCCAGCTCCCCTTATTTCTCCTATGTCTCTCCCAGCTCCCCTTATTTCTCCTATGTCTCTCCCGTCTCCCCCTATTCCTCCTCTCTCTCCCAGCTCCTCTTATTTCTCCTATGTCTCTCCCAGCTCCCCTTATTTCTCCTATGTCTCTCCCTGCTCCCCTTATTTCTCCCATGTCTCTCCCACCCCCCCTATTTCTCCTGCCTCTCCCAGCTCCCCTTATTTCTCCTATGTCTCTCCCAGCTCCCCTTATTTCTCCTATGCCTCTCCCAGCTCCCCTTATTTCTCATATGTCTCTCCCAGCTCCCCTTATTTCTCCTATGTCTCTCCCAGCTCCCCTTATTACTCCTATGTCTCTCCCGTCTCCCCTTATTCCTCCTCTCTCTCCCAGCTCCCCCTATTTCTTCTATGTCTCTCTCAGCACCCCCTATTTCTCCTATGTATCTCCCAGCTCCCCCTATATCTCCTATATCTCTCCCAGCTCCCCCTATATCTCCTATGTCTCTCCCAGCTCCCCTTATTTCTCCTATGACTCTCTCAGCTCCCCTTATTTCTCCTATGTCTCCCCCATCTCACCCTATATCTCCTATGTCTCTCCCAGCTCCGCTTATTTCTCCTATGTCTCTCCCAGCTCCCCTTATTTCTCCTATGTCTCTCCCAGCTCCCCTTATTTCTCCTTTGCCTCTCCCAGCTCCCCTTATTTCTCCTATGTCTCTCCCAGCTCACCGTATATCTCCTATGTCTCTCCCAGCTCCCCCTATTTCTCCTGTGTCTCTCCCAGCTCACCCTATTTCTCCTATGTCTCTCCCAGCTCCCTTTTTCTCCTGTCTCTTCCAGCTCCCCTTATTTCACCTATGTCTCTCCCAGCTTCCCTTATTTCTCCTATGTCTCTCCCAGTTCCCTTTATTTCTCCTATGTCTCTACCAGCTCCCCTTATTTCTCCTATGTCTCTCCCAGCTCCCCTTATTTCTCCTGTGTTTCTCCCAGCTCCCCCTATTTCTCGTATGTCTCTCCCAGCTCCCCCTATTTCTTCTATGTCTCTCCCAGCTCCCCTTATTTCTCCTATGTCTCTCCCAGCTCCCCTTGTTTCTCGTATGTCTCTGCCAGCTCACCTTATTTCTCCCATGTGTCTCCCAGTTCCCCATATATCTCGTATGTCTCTCCCAGCTCCCCTATTTCTCCTATGTCTCTCCCAGCTCCCCTATTTCTCCTATGTCTCTCCCAGCTCCCATTATTTCTCCTATGTCTCTCCCAGCTCCCCTTATTTCTCCTATGTCTTTCCAAGCTCCCCTTATTTCTCCTATGCCTCTCCCGTCTCCCCCTATTCCTCCTCTCTCTCCCAGCTCCCCCTATTTCTCCTATATCTCTCTCAGCTCCCCCTATTTCTCCTATGTCTCTCCCAGCTCCCCCTATATCTCCTATGTCTCTCCCAGCTCCCCCTATATCTCCTAGGTCTCTCCCAGCTCCCCTTATTTCTCCTATGACTCTCCCAGCTCCCATTATTTCTCCTATGTCTCCACAATCTCCCCCTATATCTCCTATGTCTCTCCCAGCTCCGCTTATTTCTCCTATGTCTCTCCCAGCTCCCCTTATTTCTCCTATGTCTCTCCCAGCTCCCCTTATTTCTCCTTTGTCTCTCCCAGCTCCCCTTACTTCTCCTATGACTCTCCCAACTCCCCTTATTTCTCCTATGTCTCCCCCATCTCCCCCTATATCTCCTATGTCTCTCCCAGCTCCGCTTATTTCTCCTATGTCTCTCCCAGCTCCCCTTATTTCTCCTATGTCTCTCCCAGCTCCCCTTATTTCTCCTTTGTCTCTCCCAGCTCCCCTTATTTCTCCTATGTCTCTCCCAGCTCACCCTATATCTCCTATGTCTCTCCCAGCTCCCCCTATTTCTCCTGTGTCTCTCCCAGCTCACCCTATTTCTCCTATGTCTCTCCCAGCTCCCTTTTTCTCCTGTCTCTTCCAGCTCCCCTTATTTCACCTATGTCTCTCCCAGCTCCCCTTATTTCTCCTATGTCTCTCCCAGCTCCCTTTATTTCTCCTATGTCTCTACCAGCTCCCCTTATTTCTCCTATGTCTCTCCCAGCTCCCCTTATTTCTCCTGTGTTTCTCCCAGCTCCCCCTATTTCTCGTATGTCTCTCCCAGCTCCCCCTATTTCTTCTATGTCTCTCCCAGCTCCCCTTATTTCTCCTATGTCTCTCCCAGCTCCCCTTGTTTCTCCTATGTCTCTGCCAGCTCACCTTATTTCTCCCATGTGTCTCCCAGTTACCCATATATCTCGTATGTCTCGTCCAGCTCCCCTATTTCTCCTATGTCTCTCCCAGCTCCCATATTTCTCCTGTCTCTCCCAGCTCCCCGTATTTCTCCTATGTCTCTCCAAGCTCCCCTTATTTCTCCTATGCCTCTCCTGTCTCCCCCTATTCCTCCTCTCTCTCCCAGCTCCCCCTATTTCTCCTATATCTCTCTCAGCTCCCCCTATTTCTCCTATGTCTCTCATAGCTCCCCCTATATCTCCTATGTCTCTCCCAGCTCCCCCTATATCTCCTATGTCTCTCCCAGCTCCCCTTATTTCTCCTATGACTCTCCCAGCTCCCATTATTTCTCCTATGTCTCTCCCAGCTCCCCTTATTTCTCCTTTGTCTCTCCCAGCTCCCCTTATTTCTCCTATGACTCACCCAGCTCCCCCTATATCTCCTATGTCTCTACCAGATCCCCCTATTTCTCTTATGTCTCTCCCAGCTCCCCCTATTTCTCCTATGTCTCTCCCAGCTCCCCTATTTCTGCTGTCTCTTCCAGCTCCCCTTATTTCTCCTATGTCTCTCCCAGCTCCCCTTATTTCTCCTATGTTTCTCCCAGCTCCCCCTATTTCTCGTATGTCTCTCCAAGCTCCACCTATTTCTCCTATGTCTCTCCCAGCTCCCCTTATTTCTCCTATGTCTCTTCCAGCTCCCCTTATTTCTCCTATGTCTCTCCCAGCTCCCCTTATTTCCCCCATGTCTCTCCCAGCTCCTCCTATATCTCCTATGTCTCTCCCAGCTCCCCCTATATCTCCTATGTCTCTCCCAGCTCCCCATATTTCTCCTATGACTCTCCCAGCTCACCTTATTTCTCCTATGTCTACCCCATCTCCCCCCTATATCTCATGTCTCTCCAGCTCCCCTTATTTCTCCTATGTCTCTCCCAGCTCCCCTTATTTCTCCTATGTCTCTCCCAGCTTACCCTATTTCTCCTATGTCTCTCGCAGCTCCCCCTATTTCTCCTATGTCTCTCCCACCCCCCCAATTTCTCTTGCCTCTCCCAGCTCCCCTTATTTCTCCTATGTCTCTCCCAGCTCCCCTTATTTCGCCTATGACTCTCCCAGCTCCCCTTTTTTCTCCTATGCCTCTCCCGTCTCCCCCTATTCCTCCTCTCTCTCCCAGCTCCCCCTATTTCTCCTATATCTCTGTCAGCTCCCCCTATTTCTCCTATTTCTCTCCCAGCTCCCCCTATATCTCCTATGTCTCTCCCAGCTCCCCCTATATCTCCTATGTCTCTCCCAGCTCTGCTTATTTCTCCTATGTCTCTCCCAGCTCCCCTTATTTCTCCTATGTCTCTCCCTGCTCCACTTATTTCTACTTTGTCTCTCCCAGCTTTCCTTATTTCTCCTATGACTCTCCCAGCTCCCCCTATATCTCCTATGTCTCTCCCAGCTTCCCCTATTTCTCCTATGTCTCTCCCAGCTCCCCCTATTTCTCCTATATCTCTCTCAGCTCCCCCTATTTCTCCTATGTCTCTCCCAGCTACCCTTATTTCTCCTATGTCTCTTCCAGCTCCCCTTATTTCTCCTATGTCTCTCCCAGCTCCCCTTATTTCTCCCATGTCTCTCCCAGCTCCTCCTATATCTCCAATGTCTCTCCCAGCTCCCCCTATATCTCCTATGTCTCTCCCAGCTCCCCATATTTCTCCTATGACTCTCCCAGCTCACCTTATTTCTCCTATGTCTACCCCATCTCCCCCCTATATCTCATGTCTCTCCAGCTCCCCTTATTTCTCCTATGTCTCTCCCAGCTCCCCTTATTTCTCCTATGTCTCTCCCAGCTTACCCTATTTCTCCTATGTCTCTCGCAGCTCCCCCTATTTCTCCTATGTCTCTCCCACCCCCCCAATTTTTCTTGCCTCTCCCAGCTCCCCTTATTTCTCCTATGTCTCTCCCAGCTCCCCTTATTTCGCCTATGACTCTCCCAGCTCCCCTTATTTCTCCTATGTCTCCCACGTCTCCCCTTATTCCTCCTCTCTCTCCCAGCTCCCCCTATTTCTCCTATGTCATTCTCAGCTCCCCATATTTCTCCTATGTCTCTCCCAGCTCCCCCTATATCTCCTATGTCTCTCCCAGCTCCCCCTATTTCTCCTTTGTCTCTCCCAGCTCCCCTTATTTCTCCTTTGTCTCCCCCATCTCCCCCAATATCTCCTATGTCTCTCCCAGCTCCGCTTATTTCTCCTATGTCTCTCCCAGCTCCCCTTATTTCTCCTATGTCTCTCTCAGCATGCCTTATTTCTCCTTTGTTTCTCCCAGCTCCCCTTATTACTCCTATTTCTCTCCCAGCTCCCCCTATATCTCCTATGTCTCTCCCAGCTCCCCTTATTTCTCCTATGTCTTTCCCAGCTCCCCTTATTTCGCCTATGACTCTCCCAGCTCCCCTTATTTCTCCTATGTCTCCCACGTCTCCCCTTATTCCTCCTCTCTCTCCCAGCTCCCCCTATTTCTCCTATGTCATTCTCAGCTCCCCATATTTCTCCTATGTCTCTCCCAGCTCCCCTTATTTCTCCTATGTCTCTCCCAGCTCCCCTTATTTCTCGTATGTTTCTCCCAGCTCCCCCTATTTCTCGTATGGCTCTCCCAGCACTCCCTATTTCTCCTATGTCTCTCCCAGCTCCCCTTATTTCTCCAATGTCTCTCCCAGCTCCCCTTATTCCTCCTATGTCTCTCCCAGCTCCCCTTATTTCTCCCATGTCTCTCCCAGCTCCCCCTATTTCTCCTATGTCATTCTCAGCTCCCCATATTTCTCCTATGTCTCTCCCAGCTCCCCCTATATCTCCTATGTCTCTCCCAGCTCCCCCTATTTCTCCTTTGTCTCTCCCAGCTCCCCTTATTTCTCCTTTGTCTCCCCCATCTCCCCCAATATCTCCTATGTCTCTCCCAGCTCCGCTTATTTCTCCTATGTCTCTCCCAGCTCCCCTTATTTCTCCTATGTCTCTCTCAGCACGCCTTATTTCTCCTTTGTTTCTCCCAGCTCCCCTTATTACTCCTATTTCTCTCCCAGCTCCCCCTATATCTCCTATGTCTCTCCCAGCTCCCCTTATTTCTCCTATGTCTTTCCCAGCTCCCCTTATTTCACCTATGACTCTCCCAGCTCCCCTTATTTCTCCTATGTCTCCCACGTCTCCCCTTATTCCTCCTCTCTCTCCCAGCTCCCCCTATTTCTCCTATGTCATTCTCAGCTCCCCATATTTCTCCTATGTCTCTCCCAGCTCCCCTTATTTCTCCTATGTCTCTCCCAGCTCCCCTTATTTCTCGTATGTTTCTCCCAGCTCCCCTTATTTCTCGTATGGCTCTCCCAGCACTCCCTATTTCTCCTATGTCTCTCCCAGCTCCCCTTATTTCTCCAATGTCTCTCCCAGCTCCCCTTATTCCTCCTATGTCTCTCCCAGCTCCCCTTATTTCTCTCATGTCTCTCCCAGCTCCCCCTATATCTCCTATGTCTCTGCCAGCTCCCCTTATATCTCCTATGTCTCTCCCAGCTCCCTTTTATCTCCTATGACTCTCCCAGCTCCCCTTATTTCTCCTATGTCTCTCCCAGCTCCCCTTATTTCTCCTATGTCTCTCCCAGCTTCCCCTATTTCTCCTATGTCTCTCCCAGCTCCCCCTATTTCTCCTATGTCTCTCCCACCCCCCCATTTCTCCTGCCTCTCGCTGCTCCCCTTATTTCTCCTATGTCTCTCCCAGGTCCCCTTATTTCTCCTTTGCCTCTCCCAGCTCCCCTTATTTCTCCTATGTCTCTCCCAGCTCCCCTTATTTCTCCAATGTCTCTCCCAGCTCCCCTTTTTTCTCCTATGCCTCTCCCATCTCCCCCTATTCCTCCTCTCTCTCCCAGCTCCCCCTATTTCTCCTATATCTCTCTCAGCTCCCCCTATTTCTCCTATTTCTCTCCCAGCTCCCCCTATATCTCCTATGTCTCTCCCAGCTCCCCCTATATCTCCTATGTCTCTCCCAGCTCCCCTTATTTCTCCTAAGACTCTCCCAGCTCCCATTATTTCTCCTATGTCTCCCCCATCTCCCCCTATATCTCCATGTCTCTCCCAGCTCTGCTTATTTCTCCTATGTCTCTCCCAGCTCCCCTTATTTCTCCTATGTCTCTCCCTGCTCCACTTATTTCTCCTTTGTCTCTCCCAGCTTTCCTTATTTCTCCTATGACTCTCCCAGCTCCCCCTATATCTCCTATGTCTCTCCCAGCTTCCCCTATTTCTCCTATGTCTCTCCCAGCTCCCCCTATTTCTCCTATGTCTCTCCCAGCTCCCCCTGTTTCTGCTGTCTCTTCCAGCTCCCCTTATTTCTCCTATGTCTCTCCCAGCTCCCCTTATTTCTCCTATGTCTTTCCCAGCTCCCCATATTTCTCCTATGTCTCTCCCAGCTCCCCTTATTTCTCCTATGTCTCTCCCAGCTCCCCTTATTTCTCCTATGTTTCTCCCAGCTCCCCCTATTTCTCGTATGTCTGTCCCAGCTCCACCTATTTCTCCTATGTCTCTCCCAGCACCCCTTATTTCTCCTTTTCATCTCCCAGCTCCCCTTATTTCTCCTATGTCTCTCCCAGCTCCCCTGATTTCTCCTATGTCTCTCCCAGCTCCCCTTATTTCTCCTATGTCTCTCCCGTCTCCCCCTCTTCCTCCTCTCTCTCCCAGCTCCTCTTATTTCTCCTATGTCTCTCCCAGCTCCCCTTATTTCTCCTATGTCTCTCCCTGCTCCCCTTATTTCTCCCATGTCTCTCCCACCCCCCCTATTTCTCCTGCCTCTCCCAGCTCCCCTTATTTCTCCTATGTCTCTCCCAGCTCCCCTTATTTCTCCTATGCCTCTCCCAGCTCCCCTTATTTCTCATATGTCTCTCCCAGCTCCCCTTATTTCTCCTATGTCTCTCCCAGCTCCCCTTATTACTCCTATGTCTCTCCCGTCTCCCCTTATTCCTCCTCTCTCTCCCAGCTACCCCTATTTCTTCTATGTGTCTCTCAGCACCCCCTATTTCTCCTATGTATCTCCCAGCTCCCCCTATATCTCCTATGTCTCTCCCAGCTCCCCCTATATCTCCTATGTCTCTCCCAGCTCCCCTTATTTCTCCTATGACTCTCTCAGCTCCCCTTATTTCTCCTATGTCTCCCCCATCTCCCCCTATATCTCCTATGTCTCTCCCAGCTCCGCTTATTTCTCCTATGTCTCTCCCAGCTCCCCATATTTCTCCTATGTCTCTCCCAGCTCCCCTTATTTCTCCTTTGCCTCTCCCAGCTCCCCTTATTTCTCCTATGTCTCTCCCAGCTCACCGTATATCTCCTATGTCTCTCCCAGCTCCCCCTATTTCTCCTGTGTCTCTCCCAGCTCACCCTATTTCTCCTATGTCTCTCCCAGCTCCCTTTTTCTCCTGTCTCTTCCAGCTCCGCTTATTTCACCTATGTCTCTCCCAGCTTCCCTTATTTCTCCTATGTCTCTCCCAGTTCCCTTTATTTCTCCTATGTCTCTACCAGCTCCCCTTATTTCTCCTATGTCTCTCCCAGCTCCCCTTATTTCTCCTGTGTTTCTCCCAGCTCCCCCTATTTCTCGTATGTCTCTCCCAGCTCCCCCTATTTCTTCTATGTCTCTCCCAGCTCCCCTTATTTCTCCTATGTCTCTCCCAGCTCCCCTTGTTTCTCCTATGTCTCTGCCAGCTCACCTTATTTCTCCCATGTGTCTCCCAGTTCCCCATATATCTCGTATGTCTCTCCCAGCTCCCCTATTTCTCCTATGTCTCTCCCAGCTCCCCTATTTCTCCTATGTCTCTCCCAGCTCCCATTATTTCTCCTATGTCTCTCCCAGCTCCCCTTATTTCTCCTATGTCTTTCCAAACTCCCCTTATTAATCCTATGCCTCTCCCGTCTCCCCCTATTCCTCCTCTCTCTCCCAGCTCCCCCTATTTCTCCTATATCTCTCTCAGCTCCCCCTATTTCTCCTATGTCTCTCCCAGCTCCCCTTATTTCTCCTATGTCTCTCCCTGCTCCACTTATTTCTCCTTTGTCTCTCCCAGCTTTCCTTATTTCTCCTATGACTCTCCCAGCTCCCCCTATATCTCCTATGTCTCTCCCAGCTTCCCCTATTTCTCCTATGTCTCTCCCAGCTCCCCCTATTTCTCCTATGTCTCTCCCAGCTCCCCCTGTTTCTGCTGTCTCTTCCAGCTCCCCTTATTTCTCCTATGTCTCTCCCAGCTCCCCTTATTTCTCCTATGTCTTTCCCAGCTCCCCATATTTCTCCTATGTCTCTCCCAGCTCCCCTTATTTCTCCTATGTCTCTCCCAGCTCCCCTTATTTCTCCTATGTTTCTCCCAGCTCCCCCTATTTCTCGTATGTCTGTCCCAGCTCCACCTATTTCTCCTATGTCTCTCCCAGCACCCCTTATTTCTCCTTTTCATCTCCCAGCTCCCCTTATTTCTCCTATGTCTCTCCCAGCTCCCCTTATTTCTCCTATGTCTCTCCCAGCTCCCCTTATTTCTCCTATGTCTCTCCCGTCTCCCCCTCTTCCTCCTCTCTCTCCCAGCTCCTCTTATTTCTCCTATGTCTCTCCCAGCTCCCCTTATTTCTCCTATGTCTCTCCCTGCTCCCCTTATTTCTCCCATGTCTCTCCCACCCCCCCTATTTCTCCTGCCTCTCCCAGCTCCCCTTATTTCTCCTATGTCTCTCCCAGCTCCCCTTATTTCTCCTATGCCTCTCCCAGCTCCCCTTATTTCTCATATGTCTCTCCCAGCTCCCCTTATTTCTCCTATGTCTCTCCCAGCTCCCCTTATTACTCCTATGTCTCTCCCGTCTCCCCTTATTCCTCCTCTCTCTCCCAGCTACCCCTATTTCTTCTATGTGTCTCTCAGCACCCCCTATTTCTCCTATGTATCTCCCAGCTCCCCCTATATCTCCTATGTCTCTCCCAGCTCCCCCTATATCTCCTATGTCTCTCCCAGCTCCCCTTATTTCTCCTATGACTCTCTCAGCTCCCCTTATTTCTCCTATGTCTCCCCCATCTCCCCCTATATCTCCTATGTCTCTCCCAGCTCCGCTTATTTCTCCTATGTCTCTCCCAGCTCCCCTTATTTCTCCTATGTCTCTCCCAGCTCCCCTTATTTCTCCTTTGCCTCTCCCAGCTCCCCTTATTTCTCCTATGTCTCTCCCAGCTCACCGTATATCTCCTATGTCTCTCCCAGCTCCCCCTATTTCTCCTGTGTCTCTCCCAGCTCACCCTATTTCTCCTATGTCTCTCCCAGCTCCCTTTTTCTCCTGTCTCTTCCAGCTCCGCTTATTTCACCTATGTCTCTCCCAGCTTCCCTTATTTCTCCTATGTCTCTCCCAGTTCCCTTTATTTCTCCTATGTCTCTACCAGCTCCCCTTATTTCTCCTATGTCTCTCCCAGCTCCCCTTATTTCTCCTGTGTTTCTCCCAGCTCCCCCTATTTCTCGTATGTCTCTCCCAGCTCCCCCTATTTCTTCTATGTCTCTCCCAGCTCCCCTTATTTCTCCTATGTCTCTCCCAGCTCCCCTTGTTTCTCCTATGTCTCTGCCAGCTCACCTTATTTCTCCCATGTGTCTCCCAGTTCCCCATATATCTCGTATGTCTCTCCCAGCTCCCCTATTTCTCCTATGTCTCTCCCAGCTCCCCTATTTCTCCTATGTCTCTCCCAACTCCCATTATTTCTCCTATGTCTCTCCCAGCTCCCCTTATTTCTCCTATGTCTTTCCAAACTCCCCTTATTAATCCTATGCCTCTCCCGTCTCCCCCTATTCCTCCTCTCTCTCCCAGCTCCCCCTATTTCTCCTATATCTCTCTCAGCTCCCCCTATTTCTCCTATGTCTCTCCCAGCTCCCCCTATATCTCCTATGTCTCTCCCAGCTCCCCCTATATCTCCTAGGTCTCTCCCAGCTCCCCTTATTTCTCCTATGACTCTCCCAGCTCCCATTATTTCTCCTATGTCTCCACAATCTCCCCCTATATCTCCTATGTCTCTCCCAGCTCCGCTTATTTCTCCTATGTCTCTCCCAGCTCCCCTTATTTCTCCTATGTCTCTCCCAGCTCCCCTTATTTCTCCTTTGTCTCTCCCAGCTCCCCTTATTTCTCCTATGACTCTCCCAACTCCCCTTATTTCTCCTATGTCTCCCCCATCTCCCCCTATATCTCCTATGTCTCTCCCAGCTCTGCTTATTTCTCCTATGTCTCTCCCAGCTCCCCTTATTTCTCCTATGTCTCTCCCTGCTCCACTTATTTCTCCTTTGTCTCTCCCAGCTTTCCTTATTTCTCCTATGACTCTCCCAGCTCCCCCTATATCTCCTATGTCTCTCCCAGCTTCCCCTATTTCTCCTATGTCTCTCCCAGCTCCCCCTATTTCTCCTATGTCTCTCCCAGCTCCCCCTGTTTCTGCTGTCTCTTCCAGCTCCCCTTATTTCTCCTATGTCTCTCCCAGCTCCCCTTATTTCTCCTATGTCTTTCCCAGCTCCCCATATTTCTCCTATGTCTCTCCCAGCTCCCCTTATTTCTCCTATGTCTCTCCCAGCTCCCCTTATTTCTCCTATGTTTCTCCCAGCTCCCCCAATTTCTCGTATGTCTGTCCCAGCTCCACCTATTTCTCCTATGTCTCTCCCAGCACCCCTTATTTCTCCTTTTCATCTCCCAGCTCCCCTTATTTCTCCTATGTCTCTCCCAGCTCCCCTTATTTCTCCTATGTCTCTCCCAGCTCCCCTTATTTCTCCTATGTCTCTTCCGTCTCCCCATATTCCTCCTCTCTCTCCCAGCTCCTCTTATTTCTCCTATGTCTCTCCCAGCTCCCCTTATTTCTCCTATGTCTCTCCCTGCTCCCCTTATTTCTCCCATGTCTCTCCCACCCCCCCTATTTCTCCTGCCTCTCCCAGCTCCCCTTATTTCTCCTATGTCTCTCCCAGCTCCCCTTATTTCTCCTATGCCTCTCCCAGCTCCCCTTATTTCTCATATGTCTCTCCCAGCTCCCCTTATTTCTCCTATGTCTCTCCCAGCTCCCCTTATTACTCCTATGTCTCTCCCGTCTCCCCTTATTCCTCCTCTCTCTCCCAGCTCCCCCTATTTCTTCTATGTCTCTCTCAGCACCCCCTATTTCTCCTATGTATCTCCCAGCTCCCCCTATATCTCCTATGTCTCTCCCAGCTCCCCCTATATCTCCTATGTCTCTCCCAGCTCCCCTTATTTCTCCTATGACTCTCTCAGCTCCCCTTATTTCTCCTATGTCTCCCCCATCTCCCCCTATATCTCCTGTCTCTCCCAGCTCCGCTTATTTCTCCTATGTCTCTCCCAGCTCCCCTTATTTCTCCTATGTCTCTCCCAGCTCCCCTTATTTCTCCTTTGCCTCTCCCAGCTCCCCTTATTTCTCCTATGTCTCTCCCAGCTCACCGTATATCTCCTATGTCTCTCCCAGCTCCCCCTATTTCTCCTGTGTCTCTCCCAGCTCACCCTATTTCTCCTATGTCTCTCCCAGCTCCCTTTTTCTCCTGTCTCTTCCAGCTTCGCTTATTTCACCTATGTCTCTCCCAGCTTCCCTTATTTCTCCTATGTCTCTCCCAGTTCCCTTTATTTCTCCTATGTCTCTACCAGCTCCCCTTATTTCTCCTATGTCTCTCCCAGCTCCCCTTATTTCTCCTGTGTTTCTCCCAGCTCCCCCTATTTCTCGTATGTCTCTCCCAGCTCCCCCTATTTCTTCTATGTCTCTCCCAGCTCCCCTTATTTCTCCTATGTCTCTCCCAGCTCCCCTTGTTTCTCCTATGTCTCTGCCAGCTCACCTTATTTCTCCCATGTGTCTCCCAGTTCCCCATATATCTCGTATGTCTCTCCCAGCTCCCCTATTTCTCCTATGTCTCTCCCAGCTCCCCTATTTCTCCTATGTCTCTCCCAGCTCCCATTATTTCTCCTATGTCTCTCCCAGCTCCCCTTATTTCTCCTATGTCTTTCCAAACTCCCCTTATTAATCCTATGCCTCTCCCGTCTCCCCCTATTCCTCCTCTCTCTCCCAGCTCCCCCTATTTCTCCTATATCTCTCTCAGCTCCCCCTATTTCTCCTATGTCTCTCCCAGCTCCCCCTATATCTCCTATGTCTCTCCCAGCTCCCCCTATATCTCCTAGGTCTCTCCCAGCTCCCCTTATTTCTCCTATGACTCTCCCAGCTCCCATTATCTCTCCTATGTCTCCACAATCTCCCCCTATATCTCCTATGTCTCTCCCAGCTCCGCTTATTTCTCCTATGTCTCTCCCAGCTCCCCTTATTTCTCCTATGTCTCTCCCAGCTCCCCTTATTTCTCCTTTGTCTCTCCCAGCTCCCCTTATTTCTCCTATGACTCTCCCAACTCCCCTTATTTCTCCTATGTCTCCCCCATCTCCCCCTATATCTCCTATGTCTCTCCCAGCTCCGCTTATTTCTCCTATGTCTCTCCCAGCTCCCCTTATTTCTCCTATGTCTCTCCCAGCTCCCCTTATTTCTCCTTTGTCTCTCCCAGCTCCCCTTATTTCTCCTATGTCTCTTCCAGCTCACCCTATATCTCCTATGTCTCTCCCAGCTCCCCCTATTTCTCCTGTGTCTCTCCCAGCTCACCCTATTTCTCCTATGTCTCTCCCAGCTCCCTTTTTCTCCTGTCTCTTCCAGCTCCCCTTATTTCACCTATGTCTCTCCCAGCTCCCCTTATTTCTCCTATGTCTCTCCCAGCTCCCTTTATTTCTCCTATGTCTCTACCAGCTCCCCTTATTTCTCCTATGTCTCTCCCAGCTCCCCTTATTTCTCCTGTGTTTCTCCCAGCTCCCCCTATTTCTCATATGTCTCTCCCAGCTCCCCCTATTTCTTCTATGTCTCTCCCAGCTCCCCTTATTTCTCCTATGTCTCTCCCAGCTCCCCTTGTTTCTCCTATGTCTCTGCCAGCTCACCTTATTTCTCCCATGTGTCTCCCAGTTACCCATATATCTCGTATGTCTCTCCCAGCTCCCCTATTTCTCCTATGTCTCTCCCAGCTCCCCTATTTCTCCTGTCTCTCCCAGCTCCCCTTATTTCTCCTATGTCTCTCCAAGCTCCCCTTATTTCTCCTATGCCTCTCCTGTCTCCCCCTATTCCTCCTCTCTCTCCCAGCTCCCCCTATTTCTCCTATATCTCTCTCAGCTCCCCCTATTTCTCCTATGTCTCTCCCAGCTCCCCCTATCTCTCCTATGTCTCTCCCAGCTCCCCCTATATCTCCTATGTCTCTCCCAGCTCCCCTTATTTCTCCTATGACTCTCCCAGCTCCCATTATTTCTCCTATGTCTCCACAATCTCCCCCTATATCTCCTATGTCTCTCCCAGCTCCGCTTATTTCTCCTATGTCTCTCCCAGCTCCCCTTATTTCTCCTATGTCTCTCCCAGCTCCCCTTATTTCTCCTTTGTCTCTCCCAGCTCCCCTTATTTCTCCTATGACTCACCCAGCTCCCCCTATATCTCCTATGTCTCTACCAGATCCCCCTATTTCTCTTATGTCTCTCCCAGCTCCCCCTATTTCTCCTATGTCTCTCCCAGCTCCCCTATTTCTGCTGTCTCTTCCAGCTCCCCTTATTTCTCCTATGTCTCTCCCAGCTCCCCTTATTTCTCCTATGTTTCTCCCAGCTCCCCCTATTTCTCGTATGTCTCTCCAAGCTCCACCTATTTCTCCTATGTCTCTCCCAGCTCCCCTTATTTCTCCTGTGTCTCTTCCAGCTCCCCTTATTTCTCCTATGTCTCTCCCAGCTCCCCTTATTTCCCCCATGTCTCTCCCAGCTCCTCCTATATCTCCTATGTCTCTCCCAGCTCCCCCTATATCTCCTGTCTCTCCCAGCTCCCCATATTTCTCCTATGACTCTCCCAGCTCACCTTATTTCTCCTATGTCTACCCCATCTCCCCCCTATATCTCATGTCTCTCCAGCTCCCCTTATTTCTCCTATGTCTCTCCCAGCTCCCCTTATTTCTCCTATGTCTCTCCCAGCTTACCCTATTTCTCCTATGTCTCTCGCAGCTCCCCCTATTTCTCCTATGTCTCTCCCACCCCCCCAATTTCTCTTGCCTCTCCCAGCTCCCCTTATTTCTCCTATGTCTCTCCCAGCTCCCCTTATTTCGCCTATGACTCTCCCAGCTCCCCTTATTTCTCCTATGTCTCCCACGTCTCCCCTTATTCCTCCTCTCTCTCCCAGCTCCCCCTATTTCTCCTATGTCATTCTCAGCTCCCCATATTTCTCCTATGTCTCTCCCAGCTCCCCCTATATCTCCTATGTCTCTCCCAGCTCCCCCTATTTCTCCTTTGTCTCTCCCAGCTCCCCTTATTTCTCCTTTGTCTCCCCCATCTCCCCCAATATCTCCTATGTCTCTCCCAGCTCCGCTTATTTCTCCTATATCTCTCCCAGCTCCCCTTATTTCTCCTATGTCTCTCTCAGCACGCCTTATTTCTCCTTTGTTTCTCCCAGCTCCCCTTATTACTCCTATTTCTCTCCCAGCTCCCCCTATATCTCCTATGTCTCTCCCAGCTCCCCTTATTTCTCCTATGTCTTTCCCAGCTCCCCTTATTTCGCATATGACTCTCCCAGCTCCCCTTATTTCTCCTATGTCTCCCACGTCTCCCCTTATTCCTCCTCTCTCTCCCAGCTCCCCCTATTTCTCCTATGTCATTCTCAGCTCCCCATATTTCTCCTATGTCTCTCCCAGCTCCCCTTATTTCTCCTATGTCTCTCCCAGCTCCCCTTATTTCTCGTATGTTTCTACCAGCTCCCCCTATTTCTCGTATGTCTCTCCCAGCACTCCCTATTTCTCCTATGTCTCTCCCAGCTCCCCTTATTTCTCCTATGTCTCTCCCAGCTCCCCTTATTCCTCCTATGCCTCTCCCAGCTCCCCTTATTTCTCCCATGTCTCTCCCAGCTCCCCCTATATCTCCTATGTCTCTCCCAGCTCCCCTTATATCTCCTATGTCTCTCCCAGCTCCCTTTTATCTCCTATGACTCTCCCAGCTCCCCTTATTTCTCCTATGTCTCTCCCAGCTCCCCTTATTTCTCCTATGTCTCTCCCAGCTTCCCCTATTTCTCC
The DNA here is from genome assembly GCA_031769625.1 of Taudactylus pleione. Lineage (NCBI taxonomy): Eukaryota > Metazoa > Chordata > Amphibia > Anura > Myobatrachidae > Taudactylus > Taudactylus pleione. The sequence goes on from JAUIMM010000014.1 coordinate 13,327,795, forward strand.
TATGTCTCTCCCAGCTCCCCCTATTTCTCCTATGTTTCTCCCACCCCCCCATTTCTCCTGCCTCTCGCTGCTCCCCTTATTTCTCCTATGTCTCTCCCAGGTCCCCTTATTTCTCCTATGCCTCTCCCAGCTCCCCTTATTTCTGCTATGTCTCTCCCAGCTCCCCTTATTTCTCCAATGTCTCTCCCAGCTCCCCTTTTTTCTCCTATGCCTCTCCCATCTCCCCCTATTCCTCCTCTCTCTCCCAGCTCCCCCTATTTCTCCTATATCTCTCTCAGCTCCCCCTATTTCTCCTATTTCTCTGCCAGCTCCCCCTATATCTCCTATGTCTCTCCCATCTCCCCCTATATCTCCTATATCTCTCCCAGCTCCCCTTATTTCTCCTAAGACTCTCCCAGCTCCCATTATTTCTCCTATGTCTCCCCCATCTCCCCCTATATCTCCTATGTCTCTCCCAGCTCTGCTTATTTCTCCTATGTCTCTCCCAGCTCCCCTTATTTCTCCTATGTCTCTCCCTGCTCCACTTATTTCTCCTTTGTCTCTCCCAGCTTTCCTTATTTCTCCTATGACTCTCCCAGCTCCCCCTATATCTCCTATGTCTCTCCCAGCTTCCCATATTTCTCCTATGTCTCTCCCAGCTCCCCCTATTTCTCCTATGTCTCTCCCAGCTCCCCCTGTTTCTGCTGTCTCTTCCAGCTCCCCTTATTTCTCCTATGTCTCTCCCAGCTCCCCTTATTTCTCCTATGTCTTTCCCAGCTCCCCATACTTCTCCTATGTCTCTCCCAGCTCCCCTTATTTCTCCTATGTCTCTCCCAGCTCTCCTTATTTCTCCTATGTTTCTCCCAGCTCCCCCTATTTCTCGTATGTCTGTCCCAGCTCCACCTATTTCTCCTATGTCTCTCCCAGCACCCCTTATTTCTCCTTTGCATCTCCAAGCTCCCCTTATTTCTCCTATGTCTCTCCCAGCTCCCCTTATTTCTCCTATGTCTCTCCCAGCTCCCCTTATTTCTCCTATGTCTCTCCCGTCTCCCCCTATTCCTCCTCTCTCTCCCAGCTCCTCTTATTTCTCCTTTGTCTCTCCCAGCTCCCCTTATTTCTCCTATGTCTCTCCCTGCTCCCCTTATTTCTCCCATGTCTCTCCCACCCCCCCTATTTCTCCTGCCTCTCCCAGCTCCCCTTATTTCTCCTATGTCTCTCCCAGCTCCCCTTATTTCTCCTATGCCTCTCCCAGCTCCCCTTATTTCTCATATGTCTCTCCCAGCTCCCCTTATTTCTCCTATGTCTCTCCCAGCTCCCCTTATTACTCCTATGTCTCTCCCGTCTCCCCTTATTCCTCCTCTCTCTCCCAGCTCCCCCTATTTCTTCTATGTCTCTCTCAGCACCCCCTATTTCTCCTATGTATCTCCCAGCTCCCCCTATATCTCCTATGTCTCTCCCAGCTCCCCCTATATCTCCTATGTCTCTCCCAGCTCCCCTTATTTCTCCTATGACTCTCCCAGCTCCCCTTATTTCTCCTATGTCTCCCCCATCTCCCCCTATATCTCCTATGTCTCTCCCAGCTCCGCTTATTTCTCCTATGTCTCTCCCAGCTCCCCTTATTTCTCCTGTCTCTCCCAGCTCCCCTTATTTCTCCTTTGTCTCTCCCAGCTCCCCTTATTTCTCCTATGTCTCTCCCAGCTCACCCTATATCTCCTATGTCTCTCCCAGCTCCCCCTATTTCTCCTGTGTCTCTCCCAGCTCACCCTATTTCTCCTATGTCTCTCCCAGCTCCCTTTTTCTCCTGTCTCTTCCAGCTCCCCTTATTTCACCTATATCTCTCCCAGCTTCCCTTATTTCTCCTATGTCTCTCCCAGTTCCCTTTATTTCTCCTATGTCTCTACCAGCTCCCCTTATTTCTCCTATGTCTCTCCCAGCTCCCCTTATTTCTCCTGTGTTTCTCCCAGCTCCCCCTATTTCTCGTATGTCTCTCCCAGCTCCCCCTATTTCTTCTATGTCTCTCCCAGCTCCCCTTATTTCTCCTATGTCTCTCCCAGCTCCCCTTGTTTCTCCTATGTCTCTGCCAGCTCACCTTATTTCTCCCAAGTGTCTCCCAGTTCCCCATATATCTCGTATGTCTCTCCCAGCTCCCCTATTTCTCCTATGTCTCTCCCAGCTCCCCTATTTCTCCTATGTCTCTCCCAGCTCCCCTTATTTCTCCTATGTCTCTCCCAGCTCCCCTTATTTCTCCTATGTCTCTCCAAGCTCCCCTTATTTCTCCTATGCCTCTCCCGTCTCCCCCTATTCCTCCTCTCTCTCCCAGCTCCCCCTATTTCTCCTATATCTCTCTCAGCTCCCCCTATTTCTCCTATGTCTCTCCCAGCTCCCCCTATATCTCCTATGTCTCTCCCAGCTCCCCCTATATCTCCTAGGTCTCTCCTAGCTCCCCTTATTTCTCCTATGACTCTCCCAGCTCCCATTATTTCTCCTATGTCTCCACAATCTCCCCCTATATCTCCTATGTCTCTCCCAGCTCCGCTTATTTCTCCTATGTCTCTCCCAGCTCCCCTTATTTCTCCTATGTCTCTCCCAGCTCACCTTATTTCTCCTTTGTCTCTCCCAGCTCCCCTTATTTCTCCTATGACTCTCCCAGCTCCCCCTATATCTCCTATGTCTCTACCAGATCCGCCTATTTCTCTTATGTCTCTCCCAGCTCCCCCTATTTCTCCTAAGTCTCTCCCAGCTCCCCTATTTCTGCTGTCTCTTCCAGCTCCCCTTATTTCTCCTATGTCTCTCCCAGCTCCCCTTATTTCTCCTATGTTTCTCCCAGCTCACCCTATTTCTCCTATGTCTCTCCAAGCTCCCCATATTTCTCCTATGTCTCTCCCAGCTCCCCTTATTTCTCCTATGTCTCTCCCAGCTCCCCTTATTTCTCGTATGTTTCTCCCACCTCCCCCTATTTCTCGTATGTCTCTCCCAGCACTCCCTATTTCTCCTATGTCTCTCCCAGCTCCCCTTATTTCTCCTATGTCTCTCCCAGCTCCCCTTATTCCTCCTATGCCTCTCCCAGCTCCCCTTATTTCTCCCATGTCTCTCCCAGCTCCCCCTATATCTCCTATGTCTCTCCCAGCTCCCCTTATATCTCCTATGTCTCTCCCAGCTCCCTTTTATCTCCTATGACTCTCCCAGCTCCCCTTATTTCTCCTATGTCTCTCCCAGCTCCCCTTATTTCTCCTATGTCTCTCCCAGCTTCCCCTATTTCTCTTATGTCTCTCCCAGCTCCCCCTATTTCTCCTATGTTTCTCCCACCCCCCCATTTCTCCTGCCTCTCGCTGCTCCCCTTATTTCTCCTATGTCTCTCCCAGGTCCCCTTATTTCTCCTATGCCTCTCCCAGCTCCCCTTATTTCTGCTATGTCTCTCCCAGCTCCCCTTATTTCTCCAATGTCTCTCCCAGCTCCCCTTTTTTCTCCTATGCCTCTCCCATCTCCCCCTATTCCTCCTCTCTCTCCCAGCTCCCCCTATTTCTCCTATATCTCTCTCAGCTCCCCCTATTTCTCCTATTTCTCTCCCAGCTCCCCCTATATCTCCTATGTCTCTCCCATCTCCCCCTATATCTCCTATGTCTCTCCCAGCTCCCCTTATTTCTCCTAAGACTCTCCCAGCTCCCATTATTTCTCCTATGTCTCCCCCATCTCCCCCTATATCTCCTATGTCTCTCCCAGCTCTGCTTATTTCTCCTATGTCTCTCCCAGCTCCCCTTATTTCTCCTATGTCTCTCCCTGCTCCACTTATTTCTCCTTTGTCTCTCCCAGCTTTCCTTATTTCTCCTATGACTCTCCCAGCTCCCCCTATATCTCCTATGTCTCTCCCAGCTTCCCATATTTCTCCTATGTCTCTCCCAGCTCCCCCTATTTCTCCTATGTCTCTCCCAGCTCCCCCTGTTTCTGCTGTCTCTTCCAGCTCCCCTTATTTCTCCTATGTCTCTCCCAGCTCCCCTTATTTCTCCTATGTCTTTCCCAGCTCCCCATATTTCTCCTATGTCTCTCCCAGCTCCCCTTATTTCTCCTATGTCTCTCCCAGCTCTCCTTATTTCTCCTATGTTTCTCCCAGCTCCCCCTATTTCTCATATGTCTGTCCCAGCTCCACCTATTTCTCCTATGTCTCTCCCAGCACCCCTTATTTCTCCTTTGCATCTCCCAGCTCCCCTTATTTCTCCTATGTCTCTCCCAGCTCCCCTTATTTCTCCTATGTCTCTCCCAGCTCCCCTTATTTCTCCTATGTCTCTCCCAGCTCCCCTTATTTCTCCTATGTCTCTCCCATCTCCCCCTATTCCTCCTCTCTCTCCCAGCTCCTCTTATTTCTCCTATGTCTCTCCCAGCTCCCCTTATTTCTCCTATGTCTCTCCCTGCTCCCCTTATTTCTCCCATGTCTCTCCCACCCCCCCTATTTCTCCTGCCTCTCCCAGCTCCCCTTATTTCTCCTATGTCTCTCCCAGCTCCCCTTATTTCTCCTATGCCTCTCCCAGCTCCCCTTATTTCTCATATGTCTCTCCCAGCTCCCCTTATTTCTCCTATGTCTCTCCCAGCTCCCCTTATTACTCCTATGTCTCTCCCGTCTCCCCTTATTCCTCCTCTCTCTCCCAGCTCCCCCTATTTCTTCTATGTCTCTCTCAGCACCCCCTATTTCTCCTATGTATCTCCCAGCTCCCCCTATATCTCCTATGTCTCTCCCAGCTCCCCCTATATCTCCTATGTCTCTCCCAGCTCCCCTTATTTCTCCTATGACTCTCCCAGCTCCCCTTATTTCTCCTATGTCTCCCCCATCTCCCCCTATATCTCCTATGTCTCTCCCAGCTCCGCTTATTTCTCCTATGTCTCTCCCAGCTCCCCTTATTTCTCCTATGTCTCTCCCAGCTCCCCTTATTTCTCCTTTGTCTCTCCCAGCTCCCCTTATTTCTCCTAAGTCTCTCCCAGCTCACCCTATATCTCCTATGTCTCTCCCAGCTCCCCCTATTTCTCCTGTGTCTCTCCCAGCTGACCCTATTTCTCCTATGTCTCTCCCAGCTCCCTTTTTCTCCTGTCTCTTCCAGCTCCCCTTATTTCACCTATGTCTCTCCCAGCTTCCCTTATTTCTCCTATGTCTCTCCCAGTTCCCTTTATTTCTCCTATGTCTCTACCAGCTCCCCTTATTTCTCCTATGTCTCTCCCAGCTCCCCTTATTTCTCCTGTGTTTCTCCCAGCTCCCCCTATTTCTCGTATGTCTCTCCCAGCTCCCCCTATTTCTTCTATGTCTCTCCCAGCTCCCCTTATTTCTCCTATGTCTCTCCCAGCTCCCCTTGTTTCTCCTATGTCTCTGCCAGCTCACCTTATTTCTCCCAAGTGTCTCCCAGTTCCCCATATATCTCGTATGTCTCTCCCAGCTCCCCTATTTCTCCTATGTCTCTCCCAGCTCCCCTATTTCTCCTATGTCTCTCCCAGCTCCCCTTATTTCTCCTATGTCTCTCCCAGCTCCCCTTATTTCTCCTATGTCTCTCCAAGCTCCCCTTATTTCTCCTATGCCTCTCCCGTCTCCCCCTATTCCTCCTCTCTCTCCCAGCTCCCCCTATTTCTCCTATATCTCTCTCAGCTCCCCCTATTTCTCCTATGTCTCTCCCAGCTCCCCCTATATCTCCTATGTCTCTCCCTGCTCCCACTATATCTCCTAGGTCTCTCCTAGCTCCCCTTATTTCTCCTATGACTCTCCCAGCTCCCATTATTTCTCCTATGTCTCCACAATCTCCCCCTATATCTCCTATGTCTCTCCCAGCTCCGCTTATTTCTCCTATGTCTCTCCCAGCTCCCCTTATTTCTCCTATGTCTCTCCCAGCTCACCTTATTTCTCCTTTGTCTCTCCCAGCTCCCCTTATTTCTCCTATGACTCTCCCAGCTCCCCCTATATCTCCTATGTCTCTACCAGATCCGCCTATTTCTCTTATGTCTCTCCCAGCTCCCCCTATTTCTCCTAAGTCTCTCCCAGCTCCCCTATTTCTGCTGTCTCTTCCAGCTCCCCTTATTTCTCCTATGTCTCTCCCAGCTCCCCTTATTTCTCCTATGTTTCTCCCAGCTCACCCTATTTCTCCTATGTCTCTCCAAGCTCCACCTATTTCTCCTATGTCTCTCCCAGCTCCCCTTATTTCTCCTATGTCTCTTCCAGCTCCCCTTATTTCTCCTATGTCTCTCCCAGCTCCCCTTATTTCCCCCATGTCTCTCCCAGCTCCTCCTATATCTCCTATGTCTCTCCCAGCTCCCCCTATATCTCCTATGTCTCTCCCATCTCCCCTTATTTCTCCTATGACTCTCCCAGCTCCCCTTATTTCTCCTATGTCTCCCCCATCTCCCCCTATATCTCCTATGTCTCTCCCAGCTCCCCTTATTTCTCCTATGTCTCTCCCAGCTCCCCTTATTTCTCCTATGTCTCTCCCAGCTCCCCTTATTTCTACTATGTCTCTCCCGTCTCCCCCTATTCCTCCTCTCTCTCCCAGCTCCTCTTATTTCTCCTATGTCTCTCCCTGCTCCCCTTATTTCTCCCATGTCTCTCCCACCCCCCCTATTTCTCCTGCCTCTCCCAGCTCCCCTTATTTCTCCTATGTCTCTCCCAGCTCCCCTTATTTCTCCTATGCCTCTCCCAGCTCCCCTTATTTCTCATATGTCTCTCCCAGCTCCCCTTATTTCTCCTATGTCTCTCCCAGCTCCCCTTATTACTCCTATGTCTCTCCCGTCTCCCCTTATTCCTCCTCTCTCTCCCAGCTCCCCCTATTTCTTCTATGTCTCTCTCAGCACCCCCTATTTCTCCTATGTATCTCCCAGCTCCCCCTATATCTCCTATGTCTCTCCCAGCTCCCCCTATATCTCCTATGTCTCTCCCAGCTCCCCTTATTTCTCCTATGACTCTCCCAGCTCCCCTTATTTCTCCTATGTCTCCCCCATCTCCCCCAATATCTCCTATGTCTCTCCCAGCTCCGCTTATTTCTCCTATGTCTCTCCCAGCTCCCCTTATTTCTCCTATGTCTCTCCCAGCTCCCCTTATTTCTCCTTTGTCTCTCCCAGCTCCCCTTATTTCTCCTATGTCTCTCCCAGCTCACCCTATATCTCCTATGTCTCTCCCAGCTCCCCCTATTTCTCCTGTGTCTCTCCCAGCTCACCCTATTTCTCCTATGTCTCTCCCAGCTCCCTTTTTCTCCTGTCTCTTCCAGCTCCCCTTATTTCACCTATGTCTCTTCCAGCTCCCCTTATTTCTCCTATGTCTCTCCCAGCTCCCCTTATTTCCCCCATGTCTCTCCCAGCTCCTCCTATATCTCCTATGTCTCTCCCAGCTCCCCCTATATCTCCTGTCTCTCCCAGCTCCCCATATTTCTCCTATGACTCTCCCAGCTCACCTTATTTCTCCTATGTCTACCCCATCTCCCCCCTATATCTCATGTCTCTCCAGCTCCCCTTATTTCTCCTATGTCTCTCCCAGCTCCCCTTATTTCTCCTATGTCTCTCCCAGCTTACCCTATTTCTCCTATGTCTCTCGCAGCTCCCCCTATTTCTCCTATGTCTCTCCCACCCCCCCAATTTCTCTTGCCTCTCCCAGCTCCCCTTATTTCTCCTATGTCTCTCCCAGCTCCCCTTATTTCGCCTATGACTCTCCCAGCTCCCCTTATTTCTCCTATGTCTCCCACGTCTCCCCTTATTCCTCCTCTCTCTCCCAGCTCCCCCTATTTCTCCTATGTCATTCTCAGCTCCCCATATTTCTCCTATGTATCTCCCAGCTCCCCCTATATCTCCTATGTCTCTCCCAGCTCCCCCTATTTCTCCTTTGTCTCTCCCAGCTCCCCTTATTTCTCCTTTGTCTCCCCCATCTCCCCCAATATCTCCTATGTCTCTCCCAGCTCCGCTTATTTCTCCTATATCTCTCCCAGCTCCCCTTATTTCTCCTATGTCTCTCTCAGCACGCCTTATTTCTCCTTTGTTTCTCCCAGCTCCCCTTATTACTCCTATTTCTCTCCCAGCTCCCCCTATATCTCCTATGTCTCTCCCAGCTCCCCTTATTTCTCCTATGTCTTTCCCAGCTCCCCTTATTTCGCATATGACTCTCCCAGCTCCCCTTATTTCTCCTATGTCTCCCACGTCTCCCCTTATTCCTCCTCTCTCTCCCAGCTCCCCCTATTTCTCCTATGTCATTCTCAGCTCCCCATATTTCTCCTATGTCTCTCCCAGCTCCCCTTATTTCTCCTATGTCTCTCCCAGCTCCCCTTATTTCTCGTATGTTTCTCCCAGCTCCCCCTATTTCTCGTATGTCTCTCCCAGCACTCCCTATTTCTCCTATGTCTCTCCCAGCTCCCCTTATTTCTCCTATGTCTCTCCCAGCTCCCCTTATTCCTCCTATGCCTCTCCCAGCTCCCCTTATTTCTCCCATGTCTCTCCCAGCTCCCCCTATATCTCCTATGTCTCTCCCAGCTCCCCTTATATCTCCTATGTCTCTCCCAGCTCCCTTTTATCTCCTATGACTCTCCCAGCTCCCCTTATTTCTCCTATGTCTCTCCCAGCTCCCCTTATTTCTCCTATGTCTCTCCTAGCTTCCCCTATTTCTCTTATGTCTCTCCCAGCTCCCCCTATTTCTCCTATGTTTCTCCCACCCCCCCATTTGTCCTGCCTCTCGCTGCTCCCCTTATTTCTCCTATGTCTCTCCCAGGTCCCCTTATTTCTCCTATGCCTCTCCCAGCTCCCCTTATTTCTGCTATGTCTCTCCCAGCTCCCCTTATTTCTCCAATGTCTCTCCCAGCTCCCCTTTTTTCTCCTATGCCTCTCCCATCTCCCCCTATTCCTCCTCTCTCTCCCAGCTCCCCCTATTTCTCCTATATCTCTCTCAGCTCCCCCTATTTCTCCTATTTCTCTCCCAGCTCCCCCTATATCTCCTATGTCTCTCCCATCTCCCCCTATATCTCCTATGTCTCTCCCAGCTCCCCTTATTTCTCCTAAGACTCTCCCAGCTCCCATTATTTCTCCTATGTCTCCCCCATCTCCCCCTATATCTCCTATGTCTCTCCCAGCTCTGCTTATTTCTCCTATGTCTCTCCCAGCTCCCCTTATTTCTCCTATGTCTCTCCCTGCTCCACTTATTTCTCCTTTGTCTCTCCCAGCTTTCCTTATTTCTCCTATGACTCTCCCAGCTCACCCTATATCTCCTATGTCTCTCCCAGCTTCCCATATTTCTCCTATGTCTCTCCCAGCTCCCCCTATTTCTCCTATGTCTCTCCCAGCTCCCCCTGTTTCTGCTGTCTCTTCCAGCTCCCCTTATTTCTCCTATGTCTCTCCCAGCTCCCCTTATTTCTCCTATGTCTTTCCCAGCTCCCCATATTTCTCCTATGTCTCTCCCAGCTCCCCTTATTTCTCCTATGTCTCTCCCAGCTCTCCTTATTTCTCCTATGTTTCTCCCAGCTCCCCCTATTTCTCGTATGTCTGTCCCAGCTCCACCTATTTCTCCTATGTCTCTCCCAGCACCCCTTATTTCTCCTTTGCATCTCCCAGCTCCCCTTATTTCTCCTATGTCTCTCCCAGCTCCCCTTATTTCTCCTATGTCTCTCCCAGCTCCCCTTATTTCTCCTATGTCTCTCCCATCTCCCCCTATTCCTCCTCTCTCTCCCAGCTCCTCTTATTTCTCCTATGTCTCTCCCAGCTCCCCTTATTTCTCCTATGTCTCTTCCTGCTCCCCTTATTTCTCCCATGTCTCTCCCACCCCCCCTATTTCTCCTGCCTCTCCCAGCTCCCCTTATTTCTCCTATGTCTCTCCCAGCTCCCCTTATTTCTCCTATGCCTCTCCCAGCTCCCCTTATTTCTCATATGTCTCTCCCAGCTCCCCTTATTTCTCCTATGTCTCTCCCAGCTCCCCTTATTACTCCTATGTCTCTCCCGTCTCCCCTTATTCCTCCTCTCTCTCCCAGCTCCCCCTATTTCTTCTATGTCTCTCTCAGCACCCCCTATTTCTCCTATGTATCTCCCAGCTCCCCCTATATCTCCTATGTCTCTCCCAGCTCCCCCTATATCTCCTATGTCTCTCCCAGCTCCCCTTATTTCTCCTATGACTCTCCCAGCTCCCCTTATTTCTCCTATGTCTCCCCCATCTCCCCCTATATCTCCTATGTCTCTCCCAGCTCCGCTTATTTCTCCTATGTCTCTCCCAGCTCCCCTTATTTCTCCTATGTCTCTCCCAGCTCCCCTTATTTCTCCTTTGTCTCTCCCAGCTCCCCTTATTTCTCCTATGTCTCTCCCAGCTCACCCTATATCTCCTATGTCTCTCCCAGCTCCCCCTATTTCTCCTGTGTCTCTCCCAGCTCACCCTATTTCTCCTATGTCTCTCCCAGCTCCCTTTTTCTCCTGTCTCTTCCAGCTCCCCTTATTTCACCTATGTCTCTCCCAGCTTCCCTTATTTCTCCTATGTCTCTCCCAGTTCCCTTTATTTCTCCTATGTCTCTACCAGCTCCCCTTATTTCTCCTATGTCTCTCCCAGCTCCCCTTATTTCTCCTGTGTTTCTCCCAGCTCCCCCTATTTCTCGTATGTCTCTCCCAGCTCCCCCTATTTCTTCTATGTCTCTCCCAGCTCCCCTTATTTCTCCTATGTGTCTCCCAGCTCCCCTTGTTTCTCCTATGTCTCTGCCAGCTCACCTTATTTCTCCCAAGTGTCTCCCAGTTCCCCATATATCTCGTATGTCTCTCCCAGCTCCCCTATTTCTCCTATGTCTCTCCCAGCTCCCCTATTTCTCCTATGTCTCTCCCAGCTCCCCTTATTTCTCCTATGTCTCTCCCAGCTCCCCTTATTTCTCCTATGTCTCTCCAAGCTCCCCTTATTTCTCCTATGCCTCTCCCGTCTCCCCCTATTTCTCCTCTCTCTCCCAGCTCCCCCTATTTCTCCTATATCTCTCTCAGCTCCCCCTATTTCTCCTATGTCTCTCCCAGCTCCCCCTATATCTCCTATGTCTCTCCCAGCTCCCCCTATATCTCCTAGGTCTCTCCTAGCTCCCCTTATTTCTCCTATGACTCTCCCAGCTCCCATTATTTCTCCTATGTCTCCACAATCTCCCCCTATATCTCCTATGTCTCTCCCAGCTCCGCTTATTTCTCCTATGTCTCTCCCAGCTCCCCTTATTTCTCCTATGTCTCTCCCAGCTCACCTTATTTCTCCTTTGTCTCTCCCAGCTCCCCTTATTTCTCCTATGACTCTCCCAGCTCCCCCTATATCTCCTATGTCTCTACCAGATCCGCCTATTTCTCTTATGTCTCTCCCAGCTCCCCCTATTTCTCCTAAGTCTCTCCCAGCTCCCCTATTTCTGCTGTCTCTTCCAGCTCCCCTTATTTCTCCTATGTCTCTCCCAGCTCCCCTTATTTCTCCTATGTTTCTCCCAGCTCACCCTATTTCTCCTATGTCTCTCCAAGCTCCCCATATTTCTCCTATGTCTCTCACAGCTCCCCTTATTTCTCCTATGTCTCTCCCAGCTCCCCTTATTTCTCGTATGTTTCTCCCAGCTCCCCCTATTTCTCGTATGTCTCTCCCAGCACTCCCTATTTCTCCTATGTCTCTCCCAGCTCCCCTTATTTCTCCTATGTCTCTCCCAGCTCCCCTTATTCCTCCTATGCCTCTCCCAGCTCCCCTTATTTCTCCCATGTCTCTCCCAGCTCCCCCTATATCTCCTATGTCTCTCCCAGCTCCCCTTATATCTCCTATGTCTCTCCCAGCTCCCTTTTATCTCCTATGACTCTCCCAGCTCCCCTTATTTCTCCTATGTCTCTCCCAGCTCCCCTTATTTCTCCTATGTCTCTCCCAGCTTCCCCTATTTCTCTTATGTCTCTCCCAGCTCCCCCTATTTCTCCTATGTTTCTCCCACCCCCCCCATTTCTCCTGCCTCTCGCTGCTCCCCTTATTTCTCCTATGTCTCTCCCAGGTCCCCTTATTTCTCCTATGCCTCTCCCAGCTCCCCTTATTTCTGCTATGTCTCTCCCAGCTCCCCTTATTTCTCCAATGTCTCTCCCAGCTCCCCTTTTTTCTCCTATGCCTCTCCCATCTCCCCCTATTCCTCCTCTCTCTCCCAGCTCCCCCTATTTCTCCTATATCTCTCTCAGCTCCCCCTATTTCTCCTATTTCTCTCCCAGCTCCCCCTATATCTCCTATGTCTCTCCCATCTCCCCCTATATCTCCTATGTCTCTCCCAGCTCCCCTTATTTCTCCTAAGACTCTCCCAGCTCCCATTATTTCTCCTATGTCTCCCCCATCTCCCCCTATATCTCCTATGTCTCTCCCAGCTCTGCTTATTTCTCCTATGTCTCTCCCAGCTCCCCTTATTTCTCCTATGTCTCTCCCTGCTCCACTTATTTCTCCTTTGTCTCTCCCAGCTTTCCTTATTTCTCCTATGACTCTCCCAGCTCCCCCTATATCTCCTATGTCTCTCCCAGCTTCCCATATTTCTCCTATGTCTCTCCCAGCTCCCCCTATTTCTCCTATGTCTCTCCCAGCTCCCCCTGTTTCTGCTGTCTCTTCCAGCTCCCCTTATTTCTCCTATGTCTCTCCCAGCTCCCCTTATTTCTCCTATGTCTTTCCCAGCTCCCCATATTTCTCCTATGTCTCTCCCAGCTCCCCTTATTTCTCCTATGTCTCTCCCAGCTCTCCTTATTTCTCCTATGTTTCTCCCAGCTCCCCCTATTTCTCGTATGTCTGTCCCAGCTCCACCTATTTCTCCTATGTCTCTCCCAGCACCCCTTATTTCTCCTTTGCATCTCCCAGCTCCCCTTATTTCTCCTATGTCTCTCCCAGCTCCCCTTATTTCTCCTATGTCTCTCCCAGCTCCCCTTATTTCTCCTATGTCTCTCCCATCTCCCCCTATTCCTCCTCTCTCTCCCAGCTCCTCTTATTTCTCCTATGTCTCTCCCAGCTCCCCTTATTTCTCCTATGTCTCTCCCTGCTCCCCTTATTTCTCCCATGTCTCTCCCACCCCCCCTATTTCTCCTGCCTCTCCCAGCTCCCCTTATTTCTCCTATGTCTCTCCCAGCTCCCCTTATTTCTCCTATGCCTCTCCCAGCTCCCCTTATTTCTCATATGTCTCTCCCAGCTCCCCTTATTTCTCCTATGTCTCTCCCAGCTCCCCTTATTACTCCTATGTCTCTCCCGTCTCCCCTTATTCCTCCTCTCTCTCCCAGCTCCCCCTATTTCTTCTATGTCTCTCTCAGCACCCCCTATTTCTCCTATGTATCTCCCAGCTCCCCCTATATCTCCTATGTCTCTCCCAGCTCCCCCTATATCTCCTATGTCTCTCCCAGCTCCCCTTATTTCTCCTATGACTCTCCCAGCTCCCCTTATTTCTCCTATGTCTCCCCCATCTCCCCCTATATCTCCTATGTCTCTCCCAGCTCCGCTTATTTCTCCTATGTCTCTCCCAGCTCCCCTTATTTCTCCTATGTCTCTCCCAGCTCCCCTTATTTCTCCTTTGTCTCTCCCAGCTCCCCTTATTTCTCCTATGTCTCTCCCAGCTCACCCTATATCTCCTATGTCTCTCCCAGCTCCCCCTATTTCTCCTGTGTCTCTCCCAGCTCACCCTATTTCTCCTATGTCTCTCCCAGCTCCCTTTTTCTCCTGTCTCTTCCAGCTCCCCTTATTTCACCTATGTCTCTCCCAGCTTCCCTTATTTCTCCTATGTCTCTCCCAGTTCCCTTTATTTCTCCTATGTCTCTACCAGCTCCCCTTATTTCTCCTATGTCTCTCCCAGCTCCCCTTATTTCTCCTGTGTTTCTCCCAGCTCCCCCTATTTCTCGTATGTCTCTCCCAGCTCCCCCTATTTCTTCTATGTCTCTCCCAGCTCCCCTTATTTCTCCTATGTCTCTCCCAGCTCCCCTTGTTTCTCCTATGTCTCTGCCAGCTCACCTTATTTCTCCCAAGTGTCTCCCAGTTCCCCATATATCTCGTATGTCTCTCCCAGCTCCCCTATTTCTCCTATGTCTCTCCCAGCTCCCCTATTTCTCCTATGTCTCTCCCAGCTCCCCTTATTTCTCCTATGTCTCTCCCAGCTCCCCTTATTTCTCCTATGTCTCTCCAAGCTCCCCTTATTTCTCCTATGCCTCTCCCGTCTCCCCCTATTCCTCCTCTCTCTCCCAGCTCCCCCTATTTCTCCTATATCTCTCTCAGCTCCCCCTATTTCTCCTATGTCTCTCCCAGCTCCCCCTATATCTCCTATGTCTCTCCCAGCTCCCCCTATATCTCCTAGGTCTCTCCTAGCTCCCCTTATTTCTCCTATGACTCTCCCAGCTCCCATTATTTCTCCTATGTCTCCACAATCTCCCCCTATATCTCCTATGTCTCTCCCAGCTCCGCTTATTTCTCCTATGTCTCTCCCAGCTCCCCTTATTTCTCCTATGTCTCTCCCAGCTCACCTTATTTCTCCTTTGTCTCTCCCAGCTCCCCTTATATCTCCTATGACTCTCCCAGCTCCCCCTATATCTCCTATGTCTCTACCAGATCCGCCTATTTCTCTTATGTCTCTCCCAGCTCCCCCTATTTCTCCTAAGTCTCTCCCAGCTCCCCTTATTTCTGCTGTCTCTTCCAGCTCCCCTTATTTCTCCTATGTCTCTCCCAGCTCCCCTTATTTCTCCTATGTTTCTCCCAGCTCACCCTATTTCTCCTATGTCTCTCCAAGCTCCACCTATTTCTCCTATGTCTCTCCCAGCTCCCCTTATTTCTCCTATGTCTCTTCCAGCTCCCCTTATTTCTCCTATGTCTCTCCCAGCTCCCCTTATTTCCCCCATGTCTCTCCCAGCTCCTCCTATATCTCCTATGTCTCTCCCAGCTCCCCCTATATCTCCTATGTCTCTCCCATCTCCCCTTATTTCTCCTATGACTCTCCCAGCTCCCCTTATTTCTCCTATGTCTCCCCCATCTCCCCCTATATCTCCTATGTCTCTCCCAGCTCCCCTTATTTCTCCTATGTCTCTCCCAGCTCCCCTTATTTCTCCTATGTCTCTCCCAGCTCCCCTTATTTCTCCTATGTCTCTCCCGTCTCCCCCTATTCCTCCTCTCTCTCCCAGCTCCTCTTATTTCTCCTATGTCTCTCCCTGCTCCCCTTATTTCTCCCATGTCTCTCCCACCCCCCCTATTTCTCCTGCCTCTCCCAGCTCCCCTTATTTCTCCTATGTCTCTCCCAGCTCCCCTTATTTCTCCTATGCCTCTCCCAGCTCCCCTTATTTCTCATATGTCTCTCCCAGCTCCCCTTATTTCTCCTATGTCTCTCCCAGCTCCCCTTATTACTCCTATGTCTCTCCCGTCTCCCCTTATTCCTCCTCTCTCTCCCAGCTCCCCCTATTTCTTCTATGTCTCTCTCAGCACCCCCTATTTCTCCTATGTATCTCCCAGCTCCCCCTATATCTCCTATGTCTCTCCCAGCTCCCCCTATATCTCCTATGTCTCTCCCAGCTCCCCTTATTTCTCCTATGACTCTCCCAGCTCCCCTTATTTCTCCTATGTCTCCCCCATCTCCCCCTATATCTCCTATGTCTCTCCCAGCTCCGCTTATTTCTCCTATGTCTCTCCCAGCTCCCCTTATTTCTCCTATGTCTCTCCCAGCTCCCCTTATTTCTCCTTTGTCTCTCCCAGCTCCCCTTATTTCTCCTATGTCTCTCCCAGCTCACCCTATATCTCCTATGTCTCTCCCAGTTCCCCCTATTTCTCCTGTGTCTCTCCCAGCTCACCCTATTTCTCCTATGTCTCTCCCAGCTCCCTTTTTCTCCTGTCTCTTCCAGCTCCCCTTATTTCACCTATGTCTCTCCCAGCTTCCCTTATTTCTCCTATGTCTCTCCCAGTTCCCTTTATTTCTCCTATGTCTCTACCAGCTCCCCTTATTTCTCCTATGTCTCTCCCAGCTCCCCTTATTTCTCCTGTGTTTCTCCCAGCTCCCCCTATTTCTCGTATGTCTCTCCCAGCTCCCCCTATTTCTTCTATGTCTCTCCCAGCTCCCCTTATTTCTCCTATGTCTCTTCCAGCTCCCATTGTTTCTCCTATGTCTCTGCCAGCTCACCTTATTTCTCCCATGTGTCTCCCAGTTCCCCATATATCTCGTATGTCTCTCCCAGCTCCCCTATTTCTCCTATGTCTCTCCCAGCTCCCCTATTTCTCCTATGTCTCTCCCAGCTCCCCTTATTTCTCCTATGTCTCTCCCAGCTCCCCTTATTTCTCCTATGTCTCTCCAAGCTCCCTTAATTTCTCCTATGCCTCTCCCGTCTCCCCCTTTTCCTCCTCTCTCTCCCAGCTCCCCCTATTTCTCCTATATCTCTCTCAGCTCCCCCTATTTCTCCTATGTCTCTCCCAGCTCCCCCTATATCTCCTATGTCTCTCCCAGCTCCCCCTATATCTCCTAGGTCTCTCCTAGCTCCCCTTATTTCTCCTATGACTCTCCCAGCTCCCATTATTTCTCCTATGTCTCCACAATCTCCCCCTATATCTCCTATGTCTCTCCCAGCTCCGCTTATTTCTCCTATGTCTCTCCCAGCTCTCCTTATTTCTCCTATGTCTCTCCCAGCTCACCTTATTTCTCCTTTGTCTCTCCCAGCTCCTCTTATTTCTCCTATGACTCTCCCAGCTCCCCTTATATCTCCTATGTCTCTACCAGATCCGCCTATTTCTCTTATGTCTCTCCCAGCTCCCCCTATTTCTCCTATGTCTCTCCCAGCTCCCCTATTTCTGCTGTCTCTTCCAGCTCCCCTTATTTCTCCTATGTCTCTCCCAGCTCCCCTTATTTCTCCTATGTTTCTCCCAGCTCACCCTATTTCTCCTATGTCTCTCCAAGCTCCACCTATTTCTCCTATGTCTCTCCCAGCTCCCCTTATTTCTCCTATGTCTCTTCCAGCTCCCCTTATTTCTCCTTTGTCTCTCCCAGCTCCCCTTATTTCCCCCATGTCTCTCCCAGCTCCTCCTATATCTCCTATGTCTCTCCCAGCTCCCCCTATATCTCCTATGTCTCTCCCAGCTCCCCTTATTTCTCCTATGACTCTCCCAGCTCCCCTTATTTCTCCTATGTCTCCCCCATCTCCCCCTATATCTCCTATGTCTCTCCCAGCTCCGCTTATTTCTCCTATGTCTCTCCCAGCTCCCCTTATTTCTCCTATGTCTCTCCCAGCTCCCCTTATTTCTCCTTTGTCTCTCCCAGCTCCCCTTATTTCTCCTATGTCTCTCCCAGCTCACCCTATATCTCCTATGTCTCTCCCAGCTCCCCCTATTTCTCCTGTGTCTCTCCCAGCTCACCTTATTTCTCATATGTCTCTCCCAGCTCCCTTTTTCTCCTGTCTCTTCCAGCTCCCCTTATTTCTCCTATGTCTCTTCCAGCTCCCCTTATTTCTCCTTTGTCTCTCCCAGCTCCCCTTATTTCCCCCATGTCTCTCCCAGCTCCTCCTATATCTCCTATGTCTCTCCCAGCTCCCCCTATATCTCCTATGTCTCTCCCAGCTCCCCTTATTTCTCCTATGACTCTCCCAGCTCCCCTTATTTCTCCTATGTCTCCCCCATCTCCCCCTATATCTCCTATGTCTCTCCCAGCTCCGCTTATTTCTCCTATGTCTCTCCCAGCTCCCCTTATTTCTCCTATGTCTCTCCCAGCTCCCCTTATTTCTCCTTTGTCTCTCCCAGCTCCCCTTATTTCTCCTATGTCTCTCCCAGCTCACCCTATATCTCCTATGTCTCTCCCAGCTCCCCCTATTTCTCCTGTGTCTCTCCCAGCTCACCCTATTTCTCATATGTCTCTCCCAGCTCCCTTTTTCTCCTGTCTCTTCCAGCTCCCCTTATTTCACCTATGTCTCTCCCAGCTCCCCTTATTTCTCCTATGTCTCTCCCAGCTCCCTTTATTTCTCCTATGTCTCTACCAGCTCCCCTTATTTCTCCTATGTCTCTCCCAGCTCCCCTTATTTCTCCTGTGTTTCTCCCAGCTCCCCCTATTTCTCGTATGTCTCTCCCAGCTCCCCCTATTTCTTCTATGTCTCTCCCAGCTCCCCTTATTTCTCCTATGTCTCTCCCAGCTCCCCTTGTTTCTCATATGTCTCTGCCAGCTCACCTTATTTCTCCCATGTGTCTCCCAGTTCCCCATATATCTCGTATGTCTCTCCCAGCTCCCCTATTTCTCCTATGTCTCTCCCAGCTCCCCTATTTCTCCTGTCTCTCCCAGCTCCCCTTATTTCTCCTATGTCTCTCCCAGCTGCCCTTATTTCTCCTATGTCTCTCCAAGCTCCCCTTATTTCTCATATGCCTCTCCCGTCTCCCCCTATTCCTCCTCTCTCTCCCAGCTCCCCCTATTTCTCCTATATATCTCTCAGCTCCCCCTATTTCTCCTATGTCTCTCCCAGCTCCCCCTATATCTCCTATGTCTCTCCCAGCTCCCCCTATATCTCCTATGTCTCTCCCAGCTCCCCTTATTTCTCCTATGACTCTCCCAGCTCCCATTATTTCTCCTATGTCTCCACAATCTCCCCCTATATCTCCATGTCTCTCCCAGCTCCGCTTATTTCTCCTATGTCTCTCCCAGCTCCCCTTATTTCTCCTATGTCTCTCCCAGCTCCCCTTATTTCTCCTTTGTCTCTCCCAGCTCCCCTTATTTCTCCTATGACTCTCCCAGCTCCCCCTATATCTCCTTTATCTCTACCAGATCCCCCTATTTCTCTTATGTCTCTCCCAGCTCCCCCTATTTCTCCTATGTCTCTCCCAGCTCCCCTATTTCTGCTGTCTCTTCCAGCTCCCCTTATTTCTCCTATGTCTCTCCCAGCTCCCCTTATTTCTCCTATGTTTCTCCCAGCTCCCCCTATTTCTCGTATGTCTCTCCAAGCTACACCTATTTCTCCTATGTCTCTCCCAGCTCCCCTTATGTCTCCTATGTCTCTTCCAGCTCCCTTTATTTCTCCTATGTCTCTCCCAGCTCCCCTTATTTCCCCCATGTCTCTCCCAGCTCCTCCTATATCTCCTATGTCTCTCCCAGCTCCCCCTATATCTCCTATGTCTCTCCCAGCTCACCTTATTTCTCCTATGTCTACCCCATCTCCAACCTATATCTCATGTCTCTCCAGCTCCCCTTATTTCTCCTATGTCTCTCCCAGCTCCCCTTATTTCTCCTATGTCTCTCCCAGCTTACCCTATTTCTCCTATGTCTCTCGCAGCTCCCCCTATTTCTCCTATGTCTCTCCCACCCCCCCAATTTCTCTTGCCTCTCCCAGCTCCCCTTATTTCTCCTATGTCTCTCCCAGCTCCCCTTATTTTGCCTATGACTCTCCCAGCTTCCCTTATTTCTCCTATGTCTCCCACGTCTCCCCTTATTCCTCCTCTCTCTCCCAGCTCCCCCTATTTCTCCTATGTCATTCTCAGCTCCCCATATTTCTCCTATGTCTCTCCCAGCTCCCCCTATATCTCCTATGTCTCTCCCAGCTCCCCCTATTTCTCCTTTGTCTCTCCCAGCTCCCCTTATTTCTCCTTTGTCTCCCCCATCTCCCCCAATATCTCCTATGTCTCTCCCAGCTCCCCCTATTTCTCGTATGTCTCTCCCAGCACTCCCTATTTCTCCTATGTCTCTCCCAGCTCCCCTTATTTCTCCAATGTCTCTCCCAGCTCCCCTTATTCCTCCTATGTCTCTCCCAGCTCCCCTTATTTCTCCCATGTCTCTCCCAGCTCCCCCTATATCTCCTATGTCTCTCCCAGCTTCCCCTATATCTCCTATGTCTCTCCCAGCTCCCTTTTTTCTCCTATGACTCTCCCAGCTCCCCTTATTTCTCCTATGTCTCTCCCAGCTCCCCTTATTTCTCCTATGTCTCTCCCAGCTCCCCTTATTTCTCCTTTGTCTCTCCCAGCTCCCCTTATTTCTCCTATGACTCTCCCAGCTCCCCCTATATCTCCTATGTCTCTACCAGATCCCCCTATTTCTCTTATGTCTCTCCCAGCTCCCCCTATTTCTCCTATGTCTCTCCCAGCTCCCCTATTTCTGCTGTCTCTTCCAGCTCCCCTTATTTCTCCTATGTTTCTCCCAGCTCCCCCTATTTCTCGTATGTCTCTCCAAGCTCCACCTATTTCTCCTATGTCTCTCCCAGCTCCCCTTATTTCTCCTATGTCTCTTCCAGCTCCCCTTATTTCTCCTATGTCTCTCCCAGCTCCCCTTATTTCCCCATGTCTCTCCCAGCTCCTCCTATATCTCCTATGTCTCTCCCAGCTCCCCCTATATCTCCTATGTCTCTCCCAGCTCCCCATATTTCTCCTATGACTCTACCAGCTCACCTTATTTCTCCTATGTCTACCCCATCTCCCCCCAATATCTCATGTCTCTCCAGCTCCCCTTATTTCTCCTATGTCTCTCCCAGCTCCCCTTATTTCTCCTATGTCTCTCCCAGCTTACCCTATTTCTCCTATGTCTCTCGCAGCTCCCCCTATTTCTCCTATGTCTCTCCCACCCCCCCAATTTCTCTTGCCTCTCCCAGCTCCCCTTATTTCTCCTATGTCTCTCCCAGCTCCACTTATTTCGCCTATGACTCTCCCAGCTCCCCTTATTTCTCCTATGTCTCCCACGTCTCCCCTTATTCCTCCTCTCTCTCCCAGCTCCCCCTATTTCTCCTATGTCATTCTCAGCTCCCCATATTTCTCCTATGTCTCTCCCAGCTCCCCCTATATCTCCTATGTCTCTCCCAGCTCCCCCTATTTCTCCTTTGTCTCTCCCAGCTCCCCTTATTTCTCCTTTGTCTCCCCCATCTCCCCCAATATCTCCTATGTCTCTCCCAGCTCCGCTTATTTCTCCTATGTCTCTCCCAGCTCCCCTTATTTCTCCTATGTCTCTCTCAGCACGCCTTATTTCTCCTTTGTTTCTCCCAGCTCCCCTTACTACTCCTATTTCTCTCCCAGCTCCCCCTATATCTCCTATGTCTCTCCCAGCTCCCCTTATTTCTCCTATGTCTTTCCCAGCTCCCCTTATTTCGCCTATGACTCTCCCAGCTCCCCTTATTTCTCCTATGTCTCCCACATCTCCCCTTATTCCTCCTCTCTCTCCCAGCTCCCCCTATTTCTCCTATGTCATTCTCAGCTCCCCATATTTCTCCTATGTCTCTCCCAGCTCCCTTATTTCTCCTATGTCTCTCCCAGCTCCCCTTATTTCTCGTATGTTTCTCCCAGCTCCCCCTATTTCTCGTATGTCTCTCCCAGCACTCCCTATTTCTCCTATGTCTCTCCCAGCTCCCCTTATTTCTCCAATGTCTCTCCCAGCTCCCCTTATTCCTCCTATGTCTCTCCCAGCTCCCCTTATTTCTCCCATGTCTCTCCCAGTTCCACCTATATCTCCTATGTCTCTCCCAGCTCCCCTTATATCTCCTATGTCTCTCCCAGCACCCTTTTTTCTCCTATGACTCTCCCAGCTCCCCTTATTTCTCCTATGTCTCTCCCAGCTCCCCTTATTTCTCCTATGTCTCTCCCAGCTTCCCCTATTTCTCCTATGTCTCTCCCAGCTCCATATTTCTCCTATGTCTCTCCCACCCCCCCATTTCTCCTGCCACTCCCTGCTCCCCTTATTTCTCCTATGTCTCTCCCAGGTCCCCTTATTTCTCCTATGCCTCTCCCAGCTCCCCTTATTTCTCCTATGTCTCTCCCAGCTCCCCTTATTTCTCCTATGTCTCTCCCAGCTCCCCTTATTTCCCCCATGTCTCTCCCAGCTCCTCCTATATCTCCTATGTCTCTCCCAGCTCCCGCTATATCTCCTATGTCTCTCCCAGCTCCCCATATTTCTCCTATGACTCTCCCAGCTCACCTTATTTCTCCTATGTCTACCCCATCTCCCCCCTATATCTCATGTCTCTCCAGCTCCCCTTATTTCTCCTATGTCTCTCCCAGCTCCCCTTATTTCTCCTATGTCTCTCCCAGCTTACCCTATTTCTCCTATGTCTCTCGCAGCTCCCCCTATTTCTCCTATGTCTCTCCCACCCCCCCAATTTCTCCTGCCTCTCGCTGCTCCCCTTATTTCTCCTATGTCTCTCCCAGGTCCCCTTATTTCTCCTATGCCTCTCCCAGCTCCCCTTATTTCTCCTATGTCTCTCCCAGCTCCCCTTATTTCTCCAATGTCTCTCCCAGCTCCCCTTTTTTCTCCTATGCCTCTCCCATCTCCCCCTATTCCTCCTCTCTCTCCCAGCTCCCCCTATTTCTCCTATATCTCTCTCAGCTCCCCCTATTTCTCCTATTTCTCTCCCAGCTCCCCCTATATCTCCTATGTCTCTCCCAGCTCCCCCTATATCTCCTATGTCTCTCCCAGCTCCCCTTATTTCTCCTAAGACTCTCCCAGCTCCCATTATTTCTCCTATGTCTCCCCCATCTCCCCCTATATCTCCTATGTCTCTCCCAGCTCTGCTTATTTCTCCTATGTCTCTCCCAGCTCCCCTTATTTCTCCTATGTCTCTCCCTGCTCCACTTATTTCTCCTTTGTCTCTCCCAGCTTTCCTTATTTCTCCTATGACTCTCCCAGCTCCCCCTATATCTCCTATGTCTCTCCCAGCTTCCCATATTTCTCCTATGTCTCTCCCAGCTCACCCTATTTCTCCTATGTCTCTCCCAGCTCCCCCTGTTTCTGCTGTCTCTTCCAGCTCCCCTTATTTCTCCTATGTCTCTCCCAGCTCCCCTTATTTCTCCTATGTCTTTCCCAGCTCCCCATATTTCTCCTATGTCTCTCCCAGCTCCCCTTATTTCTCCTATGTCTCTCCCAGCTCTCCTTATTTCTCCTATGTTTCTCCCAGCTCCCCCTATTTCTCGTATGTCTGTCCCAGCTCCACCTATTTCTCCTATGTCTCTCCCAGCACCCCTTATTTCTCCTTTGCATCTCCCAGCTCCCCTTATTTCTCCTATGTCTCTCCCAGCTCCCCTTATTTCTCCTATGTCTCTCCCAGCTCCCCTTATTTCTCCTATGTCTCTCCCGTCTCCCCTTATCCTCCTCTCTCTCCCAGCTCCTCTTATTTCTCCTATGTCTCTCCCAGCTCCACTTATTTCTCCTATGTCTCTCCCTGCTCCCCTTATTTCTCCCATGTCTCTCCCACCCCCCCCTATTTCTCCTGCCTCTCCCAGCTCCCCTTATTTCTCCTATGTCTCTCCCAGCTCCCCTTATTTCTCCTATGCCTCTCCCAGCTCCCCTTATTTCTCATATGTCTCTCCCAGCTCCCCTTATTTCTCCTATGTCTCTCCCAGCTCCCCTTATTACTCCTATGTCTCTCCCGTCTCCCCTTATTCCTCCTCTCTCTCCCAGCTCCCCCTATTTCTTCTATGTCTCTCTCAGCACCCCCTATTTCTCCTATGTATCTCCCAGCTCCCCCTATATCTCCTATGTCTCTCCCAGCTCCCCCTATATCTCCTATGTCTCTCCCAGCTCCCCTTATTTCTCCTATGACTCTCCCAGCTCCCCTTATTTCTCCTATGTCTCCCCCATCTCCCCCTATATCTCCTATGTCTCTCCCAGCTCCGCTTATTTCTCCTATGTCTCTCCCAGCTCCCCTTATTTCTCCTATGTCTCTCCCAGCTCCCCTTATTTCTCCTTTGTCTCTCCCAGCTCCCCTTATTTCTCCTATGTCTCTCCCAGCTCACCCTATATCTCCTATGTCTCTCCCAGCTCCCCCTATTTCTCCTGTGTCTCTCCCAGCTCACCCTATTTCTCCTATGTCTCTCCCAGCTCCCTTTTTCTCCTGTCTCTTCCAGCTCCCCTTATTTCACCTATGTCTCTCCCAGCTTCCCTTATTTCTCCTATGTCTCTCCCAGTTCCCTTTATTTCTCCTATGTCTCTACCAGCTCCCCTTATTTCTCCTATGTCTCTCCCAGCTCCCCTTATTTCTCCTGTGTTTCTCCCAGCTCCCCCTATTTCTCGTATGTCTCTCCCAGCTCCCCCTATTTCTCCTATATCTCTCTCAGCTCCCCCTATTTCTCCTATTTCTCTCCCAGCTCCCCCTATATCTCCTATGTCTCTCCCAGCTCCCTATATATCCTATGTCTCTCCCAGCTCCCCTTATTTCTCCTAAGACTCTCCCAGCTCCCATTATTTCTCCTATGTCTCCCCCATCTCCCCCTATATCTCCTATGTCTCTCCCAGCTCTGCTTATTTCTCCTATGTCTCTCCCAGCTCCCCTTATTTCTCCTATGTCTCTCCCTGCTCCACTTATTTCTCCTTTGTCTCTCCCAGCTTTCCTTATTTCTCCTATGACTCTCCCAGCTCCCCCTATATCTCCTATGTCTCTCCCAGCTTCCCATATTTCTCCTATGTCTCTCCCAGCTCCCCCTATTTCTCCTATGTCTCTCCCAGCTCCCCCTGTTTCTGCTGTCTCTTCCAGCTCCCCTTATTTCTCCTATGTCTCTCCCAGCTCCCCTTATTTCTCCTATGTCTTTCCCAGCTCCCCATATTTCTCCTATGTCTCTCCCAGCTCCCCTTATTTCTCCTATGTCTCTCCCAGCTCTCCTTATTTCTCCTATGTTTCTCCCAGCTCCCCCTATTTCTCGTATGTCTGTCCCAGCTCCACCTATTTCTCCTATGTCTCTCCCAGCACCCCTTATTTCTCCTTTGCATCTCCCAGCTCCCCTTATTTCTCCTATGTCTCTCCCAGCTCCCCTTATTTCTCCTATGTCTCTCCCAGCTCCCCTTATTTCTCCTATGTCTCTCCCGTCTCCCCCTATTCCTCCTCTCTCTCCCAGCTCCTCTTATTTCTCCTATGTCACTCCCAGCTCCCCTTATTTCTCCTATGTCTCTCCCTGCTCCCCTTTTTTCTCCCATGTCTCTCCCACCCCCCCTATTTCTCCTGCCTCTCCCAGCTCCCCTTATTTCTCCTATGTCTCTCCCAGCTCCCCTTATTTCTCCTATGCCTCTCCCAGCTCCCCTTATTTCTCATATGTCTCTCCCAGCTCCCCTTATTTCTCCTATGTCTCTCCCAGCTCCCCTTATTACTCCTATGTCTCTCCCGTCTCCCCTTATTCCTCCTCTCTCTCCCAGCTCTCCCTATTTCTTCTATGTCTCTCTCAGCACCCCCTATTTCTCCTATGTATCTCCCAGCTCCCCCTATATCTCCTATGTCTCTCCCAGCTCCCCCTATATCTCCTATGTCTCTCCCAGCTCCCCTTATTTCTCCTATGACTCTCCCAGCTCCCCTTATTTCTCCTTTGTCTCCCCCATCTCCCCCTATATCTCCTATGTCTCTCCCAGCTCCGCTTATTTCTCCTATGTCTCTCCCAGCTCCCCTTATTTCTCCTATGTCTCTCCCAGCTCCCCTTATTTCTCCTTTGTCTCTCCCAGCTCCCCTTATTTCTCCTATGTCTCTCCCAGCTCACCCTATATCTCCTATGTCTCTCCCAGCTCCCCCTATTTCTCCTGTGTCTCTCCCAGCTCACCCTATTTCTCCTATGTCTCTCCCAGCTCCCTTTTTCTCCTGTCTCTTCCAGCTCCCCTTATTTCACCTATGTCTCTCCCAGCTTCCCTTATTTCTCCTATGTCTCTCCCAGTTCCCTTTATTTCTCCTATGTCTCTACCAGCTCCCCTTATTTCTCCTATGTCTCTCCCAGCTCCCCTTATTTCTCCTGTGTTTCTCCCAGCTCCCCCTATTTCTCGTATGTCTCTCCCAGCTCCCCCTATTTCTTCTATGTCTCTCCCAGCTCCCCTTATTTCTCCTATGTCTCTCCCAGCTCCCCTTTTTTCTCCTATGTCTCTGCCAGCTCACCTTATTTCTCCCAAGTGTCTCCCAGTTCCCCATATATCTCGTATGTCTCTCCCAGCTCCCCTATTTCTCCTATGTCTCTCCCAGCTCCCCTATTTCTCCTATGTCTCTCCCAGCTCCCCTTATTTCTCCTATGTCTCTCCCAGCTCCCCTTATTTCTCCTATGTCTCTCCAAGCTCCCCTTATTTCTCCTATGCCTCTCCCGTCTCCCCCTATTCCTCCTCTCTCTCCCAGCTCCCCTTATTTCTCCTATATCTCTCTCAGCTCCCCCTATTTCTCCTATGTCTCTCCCAGCTCCCCCTATATCTCCTATGTCTCTCCCAGCTCCCCCTATATCTCCTAGGTCTCTCCTAGCTCCCCTTATTTCTCCTATGACTCTCCCAGCTCCCATTATTTCTCCTATGTCTCCACAATCTCCCCCTATATCTCCTATGTCTCTCCCAGCTCCGCTTATTTCTCCTATGTCTCTCCCAGCTCCCCTTATTTCTCCTATGTCTCTCCCAGCTCACCTTATTTCTCCTTTGTCTCTCCCAGCTCCCCTTATTTCTCCTATGACTCTCCCAGCTCCCCCTATATCTCCTATGTCTCTACCAGATCCGCCTATTTCTCTTATGTCTCTCCCAGCTCCCCCTATTTCTCCTAAGTCTCTCCCAGCTCCCCTATTTCTGCTGTCTCTTCCAGCCCCCCTTATTTCTCCTATGTCTCTCCCAGCTCCCCTTATTTCTCCTATGTTTCTCCCAGCTCACCATATTTCTCCTATGTCTCTCCAAGCTCCACCTATTTCTCCTATGTCTCTCCCAGCTCCCCTTATTTCTCCTATGTCTCTTCCAGCTCCCCTTATTTCTCCTATGTCTCTCCCAGCTCCCCTTATTTCCCCCATGTCTCTCCCAGCTCCTCCTATATCTCCTATGTCTCTCCCAGCTCCCCCTATATCTCCTATGTCTCTCCCATCTCCCCTTATTTCTCCTATGACTCTCCCAGCTCCCCTTATTTCTCCTATGTCTCCCCCATCTCCCCCTATATCTCCTATGTCTCTCCCAGCTCCCCTTATTTCTCCTATGTCTCTCCCAGCTCCCCTTATTTCTCCTATGTCTCTCCCAGCTCCCCTTATCTCTCCTATGTCTCTCCCGTCTCCCCCTATTCCTCCTCTCTCTCCCAGCTCCTCTTATTTCTCCTATGTCTCTCCCTGCTCCCCTTATTTCTCCCATGTCTCTCCCACCCCCCCTATTTCTCCTGCCTCTCCCAGCTCCCCTTATTTCTCCTATGTCTCTCCCAGCTCCCCTTATTTCTCCTATGCCTCTCCCAGCTCCCCTTATTTCTCATATGTCTCTCCCAGCTCCCCTTATTTCTCCTATGTCTCTCCCAGCTCCCCTTATTACTCCTATGTCTCTCCCGTCTCCCCTTATTCCTCCTCTCTCTCCCAGCTCCCCCTATTTCTTCTATGTCTCTCTCAGCACCCCCTATTTCTCCTATGTATCTCCCAGCTCCCCCTATATCTCCTATGTCTCTCCCAGCTCCCCCTATATCTCCTATGTCTCTCCCAGCTCCCCTTACTTCTCCTATGACTCTCCCTGCTCCCCTTATTTCTCCTATGTCTCCCCCTTCTCCCCCTATATCTCCTATGTCTCTCCCAGCTCCGCTTATTTCTCCTATGTCTCTCCCAGCTCCCCTTATTTCTCCTATGTCTCTCCCAGCTCCCCTTATTTCTCCTTTGTCTCTCCCAGCTCCCCTTATTTCTCCTATGTCTCTCCCAGCTCACCCTATATCTCCTATGTCTCTCCCAGCTCCCCCTATTTCTCCTGTGTCTCTCCCAGCTCACCCTATTTCTCCTATGTCTCTCCAAGCTCCCTTTTTCTCCTGTCTCTTCCAGCTCCCCTTATTTCACCTATGTCTCTCCCAGCTTCCCTTATTTCTCCTATGTCTCTCCCAGTTCCCTTTATTTCTCCTATGTCTCTACCAGCTCCCCTTATTTCTCCTATGTCTCTCCCAGCTCCCCTTATTTCTCCTGTGTTTCTCCCAGCTCCCCCTATTTCTCGTATGTCTCTCCCAGCTCCCCCTATTTCTTCTATGTCTCTCCCAGCTCCCCTTATTTCTCCTATGTCTCTCCCAGCTCCCCTTGTTTCTTCTATGTCTCTGCCAGCTCACCTTATTTCTCCCATGTGTCTCCCAGTTCCCCATATATCTCGTATGTCTCTCCCAGCTCCCCTATTTCTCCTATGTCTCTCCCAGCTCCCCTATTTCTCCTATGTCTCTCCCAGCTCCCCTTATTTCTCCTATGTCTCTCCCAGCTCCCCTTATTTCTCCTATGTCTCTCCAAGCTCCCCTTATTTCTCCTATGCCTCTCCCGTCTCCCCCTATTCCTCCTCTCTCTCCCAGCTCCCCCTATTTCTCCTATATCTCTCTCAGCTCCCCCTATTTCTCCTATGTCTCTCCCAGCTCCCCTTATATCTCCTATGTCTCTCCCAGCTCCCCCTATATCTCCTAGGTCTCTCCTAGCTCCCCTTATTTCTCCTATGACTCTCCCAGCTCCCATTATTTCTCCTATGTCTCCACAATCTCCCCCTATATCTCCTATGTCTCTCCCAGCTCCGCTTATTTCTCCTATGTCTCTCCCAGCTCTCCTTATTTCTCCTATGTCTCTCCCAGCTCACCTTATTTCTCCTTTGTCTCTCCCAGCTCCCCTTATTTCTCCTATGACTCTCCCAGCTCCCCCTATATCTCCTATGTCTCTCCCAGCTCACCCTATATCTCCTATGTCTCTCCCAGCTCCCCCTATTTCTCCTGTGTCTCTCCCAGCTCACCCTATTTCTCATATGTCTCTCCCAGCTCCCTTTTTCTCCTGTCTCTTCCAGCTCCCCTTATTTCTCCTATGTCTCTTCCAGCTCCCCTTATTTCTCCTTTGTCTCTCCCAGCTCCCCTTATTTCCCCCATGTCTCTCCCAGCTCCTCCTATATCTCCTATGTCTCTCCCAGCTCCCCCTATATCTCCTATGTCTCTCCCAGCTCCCCTTATTTCTCCTATGACTCTCCCAGCTCCCCTTATTTCTCCTATGTCTCCCCCATCTCCCCCTATATCTCCTATGTCTCTCCCAGCTCCGCTTATTTCTCCTATGTCTCTCCCAGCTCCCCTTATTTCTCCTATGTCTCTCCCAGCTCCCCTTATTTCTCCTTTGTCTCTCCCAGCTCCCCTTATTTCTCCTATGTCTCTCCCAGCTCACCCTATATCTCCTATGTCTCTCCCAGCTCCCCCTATTTCTCCTGTGTCTCTCCCAGCTCACCCTATTTCTCATATGTCTCTCCCAGCTCCCTTTTTCTCCTGTCTCTTCCAGCTCCCCTTATTTCACCTATGTCTCTCCCAGCTCCCCTTATTTCTCCTATGTCTCTCCCAGCTCCCTTTATTTCTCCTATGTCTCTACCAGCTCCCCTTATTTCTCCTATGTCTCTCCCAGCTCCCCTTATTTCTCCTGTGTTTCTCCCAGCTCCCCGTATTTCTCGTATGTCTCTCCCAGCTCCCCCTATTTCTTCTATGTCTCTCCCAGCTCCCCTTATTTCTCCTATGTCTCTCCCAGCTCCCATTGTTTCTCATATGTCTCTGCCAGCTCACCTTATTTCTCCCATGTGTCTCCCAGTTCCCCATATATCTCGTATGTCTCTCCCAGCTCCCCTATTTCTCCTATGTCTCTCCCAGCTCCCCTATTTCTCCTGTCTCTCCCAGCTCCCCTTATTTCTCCTATGTCTCTCCCAGCTCCCCTTATTTCTCCTATGTCTCTCCAAGCTCCCCTTATTTCTCATATGCCTCTCCCGTCTCCCCCTATTCCTCCTCTCTCTCCCAGCTCCCCCTATTTCTCCTATATCTCTCTCAGCTCCCCCTATTTCTCCTATGTCTCTCCCAGCTCCCCCTATATCTCCTATGTCTCTCCCAGCTCCCCCTATATCTCCTATGTCTCTCCCAGCTCCCCTTATTTCTCCTATGACTCTCCCAGCTCCCATTATTTCTCCTATGTCTCCACAATCTCCCCCTATATCTCCATGTCTCTCCCAGCTCCGCTTATTTCTCCTATGTCTCTCCCAGCTCCCCTTATTTCTCCTATGTCTCTCCCAGCTCCCCTTATTTCTCCTTTGTCTCTCCCAGCTCCCCTTATTTCTCCTATGACTCTCCCAGCTCCCCCTATATCTCCTTTGTCTCTACCAGATCCCCCTATTTCTCTTATGTCTCTCCCAGCTCCCCCTATTTCTCCTATGTCTCTCCCAGCTCCCCTATTTCTGCTGTCTCTTCCAGCTCCCCTTATTTCTCCTATGTCTCTCCCAGCTCCCCTTATTTCTCCTATGTTTCTCCCAGCTCCCCCTATTTCTCGTATGTCTCTCCAAGCTACACCTATTTCTCCTATGTCTCTCCCAGCTCCCCTTATTTCTCCTATGTCTCTTCCAGCTCCCCTTATTTCTCCTATGTCTCTCCCAGCTCCCCTTATTTCCCCCATGTCTCTCCCAGCTCCTCCTATATCTCCTATGTCTCTCCCAGCTCCCCCTATATCTCCAATGTCTCTCCCAGCTCACCTTATTTCTCCTATGTCTACCCCATCTCCCCCCTATATCTCATGTCTCTCCAGCTCCCCTTATTTCTCCTATGTCTCTCCCAGCTCCCCTTATTTCTCCTATGTCTCTCCCAGCTTACCCTATTTCTCCTATGTCTCTCGCAGCTCCCCCTATTTCTCCTATGTCTCTCCCACCCCCCCAATTTCTCTTGCCTCTCCCAGCTCCCCTTATTTCTCCTATGTCTCTCCCAGCTCCCCTTATTTTGCCTATGACTCTCCCAGCTCCCCTTATTTCTCCTATGTCTCCCACGTCTCCCCTTATTCCTCCTCTCTCTCCCAGCTCCCCCTATTTCTCCTATGTCATTCTCAGCTCCCCATATTTCTCCTATGTCTCTCCCAGCTCCCCCTATATCTCCTATGTCTCTCCCAGCTCCCCCTATTTCTCCTTTGTCTCTCCCAGCTCCCCTTATTTCTCCTTTGTCTCCCCCATCTCCCCCAATATCTCCTATGTCTCTCCCAGCTCCCCCTATTTCTCGTATGTCTCTCCCAGCACTCCCTATTTCTCCTATGTCTCTCCCAGCTCCCCTTATTTCTCCAATGTCTCTCCCAGCTCCCCTTATTCCTCCTATGTCTCTCCCAGCTCCCCTTATTTCTCCCATGTCTCTCCCAGCTCCCCCTATATCTCCTATGTCTCTCCCAGCTCCCCCTATATCTCCTATGTCTCTCCCAGCTCCCTTTTTTCTCCTATGACTCTCCCAGCTCCCATTATTTCTCCTATGTCTCTCCCAGCTCCCCTTATTTCTCCTATGTCTCTCCCAGCTCCCCTTATTTCTCCTTTGTCTCTCCCAGCTCCCCTTATTTCTCCTATGACTCTCCCAGCTTCCCCTATATCTCCTATGTCTCTACCAGATCCCCCTATTTCTCATATGTCTCTCCCAGCTCCCCCTATTTCTCCTATGTCTCTCCCAGCTCCCCTATTTCTGCTGTCTCTTCCAGCTCCCCTTATTTCTCCTATGTTTCTCCCAGCTCCCCCTATTTCTCGTATGTCTCTCCAAGCTCCACCTATTTCTCCTATGTCTCTCCCAGCTCCCCTTATTTCTCCTATGTCTCTTCCAGCTCCCCTTATTTCTCCTATGTCTCTCCCAGCTCCCCTTATTTCCCCCATGTCTCTCCCAGCTCCTCCTATATCTCCTATGTCTCTCCCAGCTCCCCCTATATCTCCTATGTCTCTCCCAGCTCCCCATATTTCTCCTATGACTCTCCCAGCTCACCTTATTTCTCCTATGTCTACCCCATCTCCCCCCTATATCTCATGTCTCTCCAGCTCCCCTTATTTCTCCTATGTCTCTCCCAGCTCCCCTTATTTCTCCTATGTCTCTCCCAGCTTACCCTATTTCTCCTATGTCTCTCGCAGCTCCCCCTATTTCTCCTATGTCTCTCCCACCCCCCCAATTTCTCTTGCCTCTCCCAGCTCCCCTTATTTCTCCTATGTCTCTCCCAGCTCCCCTTATTTCGCCTATGACTCTCCCAGCTCCCCTTATTTCTCCTATGTCTCCCACGTCTCCCCTTATTCCTCCTCTCTCTCCCAGCTCCCCCTATTTCTCCTATGTCATTCTCAGCTCCCCCTATATCTCCTATGTCTCTCCCAGCTCCCCTTATTTCTCCGATGTCTTTCCCAGCTCCCCTTATTTCGCCTATGACTCTCCCAGCTCCCCATATTTCTCCTATGTCTCCCACGTCTCCCCTTATTCCTCCTCTCTCTCCCAGCTCCCCCTATTTCTCCTATGTCATTCTCAGCTCCCCATATTTCTCCTATGTCTCTCTCAGCTCCCTTATTTCTCCTATGTCTCTCCCAGCTCCCCTTATTTCTCGTATGTTTCTCCCAGCTCCCCTTATTTCTCGCATGTCTCTCCCAGCACTCCCTATTTCTCCTATGTCTCTCCCAGCTCCCCTTATTTCTCCAATGTCTCTCCCAGCTCCCCTTATTCCTCCTATGTCTCTCCCAGCTCCCCTTATTTCTCCCATGTCTCTCCCAGCTCCACCTATATCTCCTATGTCTCTCCCAGCTCCCCTTATACCTCCTATGTCTCTCCCAGCACCCTTTTTTCTCCTATGACTCTCCCAGCTCCCCTTATTTCTCCTATGTCTCTCCCAGCTCCCCTTATTTCTCCTATGTCTCTCCCAGCTTCCCCTATTTCTCCTATGTCTCTCCCAGCTCCCCCTATTTCTCCTATGTCTCTCCCACCCCCCCATTTCTCCTGCCACTCGCTGCTCCCCTTATTTCTCCTATGTCTCTCCCAGGTCCCCTTATTTCTCCTATGCCTCTCCCAGCTCCCCTTATTTCTCCTATGTCTCTCCCAGCTCCCCTTATTTCTCCTATGTCTCTCCCAGCTCCCCTTATTTCCCCCATGTCTCTCCCAGCTCCTCCTATATCTCCTATGTCTCTCCCAGCTCCCCCTATATCTCCTATGTCTCTCCCAGCTCCCCATATTTCTCCTATGACTCTCCCAGCTCACCTTATTTCTCCTATGTCTACCCCATCTCCCCCCTATATCTCATGTCTCTCCAGCTCCCCTTATTTCTCCTATGTCTCTCCCAGCTCCCCTTATTTCTCCTATGTCTCTCCCAGCTTACCCTATTTCTCCTATGTCTCTCGCAGCTCCCCCTATTTCTCCTATGTCTCTCCCACCCCCCCAATTTCTCTTGCCTCTCCCAGCTCCCCTTATTTCTCCTATGTCTCTCCCAGCTCCCCTTATTTCGCCTATGACTCTCCCAGCTCCCCTTATTTCTCCTATGTCTCCCACGTCTCCCCTTATTCCTCCTCTCTCTCCCAGCTCCCCCTATTTCTCCTATGTCATTCTCAGCTCCCCATATTTCTCCTATGTCTCTCCCAGCTCCCCCTATATCTCCTATGTCTCTCCCAGCTCCCCCTATTTCTCCTTTGTCTCTCCCAGCTCCCCTTATTTCTCCTTTGTCTCCCCCATCTCCCCCAATATCTCCTATGTCTCTCCCAGCTCCGCTTATTTCTCCTATGTCTCTCCCAGCTCCCCTTATTTCTCCTATGTCTCTCTCAGCACGCCTTATTTCTCCTTTGTTTCTCCCAGCTCCCCTTACTACTCCTATTTCTCTCCCAGCTCCCCCTATATCTCCTATGTCTCTCCCAGCTCCCCTTATTTCTCCTATGTCTTTCCCAGCTCCCCTTATTTTGCCTATGACTCTCCCAGCTCCCCTTATTTCTCCTATGTCTCCCACGTCTCCTCTTATTCCTCCTCTCTCTCCCAGCTCCCCCTATTTCTCCTATGTCATTCTCAGCTCCCCATATTTCTCCTATGTCTCTCCCAGCTCCCCTTATTTCTCCTATGTCTCTCCCAGCTCCCCTTATTTCTCGTATGTTTCTCCCAGCTCCCCCTATTTCTCGTATGTCTCTCCCAGCACTCCCTATTTCTCCTATGTCTCTCCCAGCTCCCCTTATTTCTCCAATGTCTCTCCCAGCTCCCCTTATTCCTCCTATGTCTCTCCCAGCTCCCCTTATTTCTCCCATGTCTCTCCCAGCTCCCCCTATATCTCCTATGTCTCTCCCAGCTCCCCTTATTTCTCCTCTGTCTCTCCCAGCTCCCTTTTTTCTCCTATGACTCTCCCAGCTCCCCTTATTTCTCCTATGTCTCTCCCAGCTCCCCTTATTTCTCCTATGTCTCTCCCAGCTTCCCCTATTTCTCCTATGTCTCTCCCAGCTCCCCCTATTTCTCCTATGTCTCTCCCACCCCCCCATTTCTCCTGCCACTCGCTGCTCCCCTTATTTCTCCTATGTCTCTCCCAGCTCCCCCTATTTCTCCTATGTCTCTCCCAGCTCCCCCTGTTTCTGCTGTCTCTTCCAGCTCCCCTTATTTCTCCTATGTCTCTCCCAGCTCCCCTTATTTCTCCTATGTCTTTCCCAGCTCCCCATATTTCTCCTATGTCTCTCCCAGCTCCCCTTATTTCTCCTATGTCTCTCCCAGCTCCCCTTTTTTCTCCTATGTTTCTCCCAGCTCCCCCTATTTCTCGTATGTCTGACCCAGCTCCACCTATTTCTCCTATGTCTCTCCCAGCACCCCTTATTTCTCCTTTTCATCTCCCAGCTCCCCTTATTTCTCCTATGTCTCTCCCAGCTCCCCTTATTTCTCCTATGTCTCTCCCAGCTCCCCTTATTTCTCCTATGTCTCTCCCGTCTCCCCCTATTCCTCCTCTCTCTCCCAGCTCCTCTTATTTCTCCTATGTCTCTCCCAGCTCCCCTTATTTCTCCTATGTCTCTCCCTGCTCCCCTTATTTCTCCCATGTCTCTCCCACCCCCCCTATTTCTCCTGCCTCTCCCAGCTCCCCTTATTTCTCCTATGTATCTCCCAGCTCCCCTTATTTCTCCTATGCCTCTCCCAGCTCCCCTTATTTCTCATATGTCTCTCCCAGCTCCCCTTATTTCTCCTATGTCTCTCCCAGCTCCCCTTATTACTCCTATGTCTCTCCCGTCTCCCCTTATTCCTCCTCTCTCTCCCAGCTCCCCCTATTTCTTCTATGTCTCTCTCAGCACCCCCTATTTCTCCTATGTATCTCCCAGCTCCCCCTATATCTCCTATGTCTCTCCCAGCTCCCCCTATATCTCCTATGTCTCTCCCAGCTCCCCTTATTTCTCCTATGACTCTCAGCTCCCCTTATTTCTCCTATGTCTCCCCCATCTCCCCCTATATCTCCTATGTCTCTCCCAGCTCCGCTTATTTCTCCTATGTCTCTCCCAGCTCCCCTTATTTCTCCTATGTCTCTCCCAGCTCCCCTTATTTCTCCTTTGCCTCTCCCAGCTCCCCTTATTTCTCCTATGTCTCTCCCAGCTCACCGTATATCTCCTATGTCTCTCCCAGCTCCCCCTATTTCTCCTGTGTCTCTCCCAGCTCACCCTATTTCTCCTATGTCTCTCCCAGCTCCCTTTTTCTCCTGTCTCTTCCAGCTCCGCTTATTTCACCTATGTCTCTCCCAGCTTCCCTTATTTCTCCTATGTCTCTCCCAGTTCCCTTTATTTCTCCTATGTCTCTACCAGCTCCCCTTATTTCTCCTATGTCTCTCCCAGCTCCCCTTATTTCTCCTGTGTTTCTCCCAGCTCCCCCTATTTCTCGTATGTCTCTCCCAGCTCCCCCTATTTCTTCTATGTCTCTCCCAGCTCCCCTTATTTCTCCTATGTCTCTCCCAGCTCCCCTTGTTTCTCCTATGTCTCTGCCAGCTCACCTTATTTCTCCCATGTGTCTCCCAGTTCCCCATATATCTCGTAAGTCTCTCCCAGCTCCCCTATTTCTCCTATGTCTCTCCCAGCTCCCCTATTTCTCCTATGCCTCTCCCAGCTCCCATTATTTCTCCTATGTCTCTCCCAGCTCCCCTTATTTCTCCTATGTCTTTCCAAACTCCCCTTATTAATCCTATGCCTCTCCCGTCTCCCCCTATTCCTCCTCTCTCTCCCAGCTCCCCCTATTTCTCCTATATCTCTCTCAGCTCCCCCTATTTCTCCTATGTCTCTCCCAGCTCCCCCTATATCTCCTATGTCTCTCCCAGCTCCCCCTATATCTCCTAGGTCTCTCCCAGCTCCCCTTATTTCTCCTATGACTCTCCCAGCTCCCATTATTTCTCCTATGTCTCCACAATCTCCCCCTATATCTCCTATGTCTCTCCCAGCTCCGCTTATTTCTCCTATGTCTCTCCCAGCTCCCCTTATTTCTCCTATGTCTCTCCCAGCTCCCCTTATTTCTCCTTTGTCTCTCCCAGCTCCCCTTATTTCTCCTATGACTCTCCCAACTCCCCTTATTTCTCCTAAGTCTCCCCCATCTCCCCCTATATCTCCTATGTCTCTCCCAGCTCCGCTTATTTCTCCTATGTCTCTCCCAGCTCCCCTTATTTCTCCTATGTCTCTCCCAGCTCCCCTTATTTCTCCTTTGTCTCTCCCAGCTCCCCTTATTTCTCCTATGTCTCTCCCAGCTCACCCTATATCTCCTATGTCTCTCCCAGCTCCCCTTATTTCTCCTGTGTCTCTCCCAGCTCACCCTATTTCTCCTATGTCTCTCCCAGCTCCCTTTTTCTCCTGTCTCTTCCAGCTCCCCTTATTTCACCTATGTCTCTCCCAGCTCCCCTTATTTCTCCTATGTCTCTCCCAGCTCCCTTTATTTCTCCTATGTCTCTACCAGCTCCCCTTATTTCTCCTATGTCTCTCCCAGCTCCCCTTATTTCTCCTGTGTTTCTCCCAGCTCCCCCTATTTCTCGTATGTCTCTCCCAGCTCCCCCTATTTCTTCTATGTCTCTCCCAGCTCCCCTTATTTCTCCTATGTCTCTGCCAGCTCACCTTATTTCTCCCATGTGTCTCCCAGTTACCCATATATCTCGTATGTCTCTCCCAGCTCCCCTATTTCTCCTATGTCTCTCCCAGCTCCCCTATTTCTCCTGTCTCTCCCAGCTCCCCTTATTTCTCCTATGTCTCTCCAAGCTCCCCTTATTTCTCCTATGCCTCTCCTGTCTCCCCCTATTCCTCCTCTCTCTCCCAGCTCCCCCTATTTCTCCTATATCTCTCTCAGCTCCCCCTATTTCTCCTATGTCTCTCCCAGCTCCCCCTATCTCTCCTATGTCTCTCCCAGCTCCCCCTATATCTCCTATGTCTCTCCCAGCTCCCCTTATTTCTCCTATGACTCTCCCAGCTCCCATTATTTCTCCTATGTCTCTCCCAGCTCCCCTTATTTCGCCTATGACTCTCCCAGCTCCCCTTATTTCTCCTATGTCTCCCACGTCTCCACTTATTCCTCCTCTCTCTCCCAGCTCCCCCTATTTCTCCTATGTCATTCTCAGCTCCCCATATTTCTCCTATGTCTCTCCCAGCTCCCCCTATATCTCCTATGTCTCTCCCAGCTCCCCCTATTTCTCCTTTGTCTCTCCCAGCTCCCCTTATTTCTCCTTTGTCTCCCCCATCTCCCCCAATATCTCCTATGTCTCTCCCAGCTCCGCTTATTTCTCCTATGTCTCTCCCAGCTCCCCTTATTTCTCCTATGTCTCTCTCAGCACGCCTTATTTCTTCTTTGTTTCTCCCAGCTCCCATTACTACTCCTATTTCTCTCCCAGCTCCCCCTATATCTCCTATGTCTCTCCCAGCTCCCCTTATTTCTCCTATGTCTTTCCCAGCTCCCCTTATTTCGCCTATGACTCTCCCAGCTCCCCTTATTTCTCCTATGTCTCCCACGTCTCCTCTTATTCCTCCTCTCTCTCCCAGCTCCCCCTATTTCTCCTATGTCATTCTCAGCTCCCCATATTTCTCCTATGTCTCTCCCAGCTCCCCTTAT
The DNA here is from genome assembly GCA_031769625.1 of Taudactylus pleione. Taxonomy (NCBI): domain Eukaryota; kingdom Metazoa; phylum Chordata; class Amphibia; order Anura; family Myobatrachidae; genus Taudactylus; species Taudactylus pleione. Next base: position 13,365,367 of record JAUIMM010000014.1, read on the forward strand.
TTCTCCTATGTCTCTCCCAGCTCCCCTTATTTCTCGTATGTTTCTCCCAGCTCCCCCTATTTCTCGTATGTCTCTCCCAGCACTCCCTATTTCTCCTATGTCTCTCCCAGCTCCCCTTATTTCTCCAATGTCTCTCCCAGCTCCCCTTATTCCTCCTATGTCTCTCCCAGCTCCCCTTATTTCTCCCATGTCTCTCCCAGCTCCCCCTATATCTCCTATGTCTCTCCCAGCTCCCCTTATTTCTCCTCTGTCTCTCCCAGCTCCCTTTTTTCTCCTATGACTCTCCCAGCTCCCCTTATTTCTCCTATGTCTCTCCCAGCTCCCCTTATTTCTCCTATGTCTCTCCCAGCTTCCCCTATTTCTCCTATGTCTCTCCCAGCTCCCCCTATTTCTCCTATGTCTCTCCCAACCCCCCATTTCTCCTGCCACTCGCTGCTCCCCTTATTTCTCCTATGTCTCTCCCAGCTCCCCCTATTTCTCCTATGTCTCTCCCAGCTCCCCCTGTTTCTGCTGTCTCTTCCAGCTCCCCTTATTTCTCCTATGTCTCTCCCAGCTCCCCTTATTTCTCCTATGTCTTTCCCAGCTCCCCATATTTCTCCTATGTCTCTCCCAGCTCCCCTTATTTCTCCTATGTCTCTCCCAGCTCCCCTTTTTTCTCCTATGTTTCTCCCAGCTCCCCCTATTTCTCGTATGTCTGACCCAGCTCCACCTATTTCTCCTATGTCTCTCCCAGCACCCCTTATTTCTCCTTTTCATCTCCCAGCTCCCCTTATTTCTCCTATGTCTCTCCCAGCTCCCCTTATTTCTCCTATGTCTCTCCCAGCTCCCCTTATTTCTCCTATGTCTCTCCCGTCTCCCCCTATTCCTCCTCTCTCTCCCAGCTCCTCTTATTTCTCCTATGTCTCTCCCAGCTCCCCATATTTCTCCTATGTCTCTCCCTGCTCCCCTTATTTCTCCCATGTCTCTCCCACCCCCCCTATTTCTCCTTCCTCTCCCAGCTCCCCTTATTTCTCCTATGTATCTCCCAGCTCCCCTTATTTCTCCTATGCCTCTCCCAGCTCCCCTTATTTCTCATATGTCTCTCCCAGCTCCCCTTATTTCTCCTATGTCTCTCCCAGCTCCCCTTATTACTCCTATGTCTCTCCCGTCTCCCCTTATTCCTCCTCTCTCTCCCAGCTCCCCCTATTTCTTCTATGTCTCTCTCAGCACCCCCTATTTCTCCTATGTATCTCCCAGCTCCCCCTATATCTCCTATGTCTCTCCCAGCTCCCCCTATATCTCCTATGTCTCTCCCAGCTCCCCTTATTTCTCCTATGACTCTCAGCTCCCCTTATTTCTCCTATGTCTCCCCCATCTCCCCCTATATCTCCTATGTCTCTCCCAGCTCCGCTTATTTCTCCTATGTCTCTCCCAGCTCCCCTTATTTCTCCTATGTCTCTCCCAGCTCCCCTTATTTCTCCTTTGCCTCTCCCAGCTCCCCTTATTTCTCCTATGTCTCTCCCAGCTCACCGTATATCTCCTATGTCTCTCCCAGCTCCCCCTATTTCTCCTGTGTCTCTCCCAGCTCACCCTATTTCTCCTATGTCTCTCCCAGCTCCCTTTTTCTCCTGTCTCTTCCAGCTCCGCTTATTTCACCTATGTCTCTCCCAGCTTCCCTTATTTCTCCTATGTCTCTCCCAGTTCCCTTTATTTCTCCTATGTCTCTACCAGCTCCCCTTATTTCTCCTATGTCTCTCCCAGCTCCCCTTATTTCTCCTGTGTTTCTCCCAGGTCCCCCTATTTCTCGTATGTCTCTCCCAGCTCCCCCTATTTCTTCTATGTCTCTCCCAGCTCCCCTTATTTCTCCTATGTCTCTCCCAGCTCCCCTTGTTTCTCCTATGTCTCTGCCAGCTCACCTTATTTCTCCCATGTGTCTCCCAGTTCCCCATATATCTCGTATGTCTCTCCCAGCTCCCCTATTTCTCCTATGTCTCTCCCAGCTCCCCTATTTCTCCTATGTCTCTCCCAGCTCCCATTATTTCTCCTATGTCTCTCCCAGCTCCCCTTATTTCTCCTATGTCTTTCCAAACTCCCCTTATTAATCCTATGCCTCTCCCGTCTCCCCCTATTCCTCCTCTCTCTCCCAGCTCCCCCTATTTCTCCTATATCTCTCTCAGCTCCCCCTATTTCTCCTATGTCTCTCCCAGCTCCCCCTATATCTCCTATGTCTCTCCCAGCTCCCCCTATATCTCCTAGGTCTCTCCCAGCTCCCCTTATTTCTCCTATGACTCTCCCAGCTCCCATTATTTCTCCTATGTCTCCACAATCTCCCCCTATATCTCCTATGTCTCTCCCAGCTCCGCTTATTTCTCCTATGTCTCTCCCAGCTCACCTTATTTCTCCTATGTCTCTCCCAGCTCCCCTTATTTCTCCTTTGTCTCTCCCAGCTCCCCTTATTTCTCCTATGACTCTCCCAACTCCCCTTATTTCTCCTATGTCTCCCCCATCTCCCCCTATATCTCCTATGTCTCTCCCAGCTCCGCTTATTTCTCCTATGTCTCTCCCAGCTCCCCTTATTTCTCCTATGTCTCTCCCAGCTCCCCTTATTTCTCCTTTGTCTCTCCCAGCTCCCCTTATTTCTCCTATGTCTCTCCCAGCTCACCCTATATCTCCTATGTCTCTCCCAGCTCCCCCTATTTCTCCTGTGTCTCTCCCAGCTCACCCTATTTCTCCTATGTCTCTCCCAGCTCCCTTTTTCTCCTGTCTCTTCCAGCTCCCCTTATTTCACCTATGTCTCTCCCAGCTCCCCTTATTTCTCCTATGTCTCTCCCAGCTCCCTTAATTTCTCCTATGTCTCTACCAGCTCCCCTTATTTCTCCTATGTCTCTCCCAGCTCCCCTTATTTCTCCTGTGTTTCTCCCAGCTCCCCCTATTTCTCGTATGTCTCTCCCAGCTCCCCCTATTTCTTCTATGTCTCTCCCAGCTCCCCTTATTTCTCCTATGTCTCTGCCAGCTCACCTTATTTCTCCCATGTGTCTCCCAGTTACCCATATATCTCGTATGTCTCTCCCAGCTCCCCTATTTCTCCTATGTCTCTCCCAGCTCCCCTATTTCTCCTGTCTCTCCCAGCTCCCCTTATTTCTCCTATGTCTCTCCAAGCTCCCCTTATTTCTCCTATGCCTCTCCTGTCTCCCCCTATTCCTCCTCTCTCTCCCAGCTCCCCCTATTTCTCCTATATCTCTCTCAGCTCCCCCTATTTCTCCTATGTCTCTCCCAGCTCCCCCTATCTCTCCTATGTCTCTCCCAGCTCCCCCTATATCTCCTATGTCTCTCCCAGCTCCCCTTATTTCTCCTATGACTCTCCCAGCTCCCATTATTTCTCCTATGTCTCCACAATCTCCCCCTATATCTCCTATGTCTCTCCCAGCTCCGCTTATTTCTCCTATGTCTCTCCCAGCTCCCCTTATTTCTCCTATGTCTCTCCCAGCTCCCCTTATTTCTCCTTTGTCTCTCCCAGCTCCCCTTATTTCTCCTATGACTCACCCAGCTCCCCCTATATCTCCTATGTCTCTACCAGATCCCCTATTTCTCTTATGTCTCTCCCAGCTCCCCCTATTTCTCCTATGTCTCTCCCAGCTCCCCTATTTCTGCTGTCTCTTCCAGCTCCCCTTATTTCTCCTATGTCTCTCCCAGCTCCCCTTATTTCTCCTATGTTTCTCCCAGCTCCCCCTATTTCTCGTATGTCTCTCCAAGCTCCACCTATTTCTCCTATGTCTCTCCCAGCTCCCCTTATTTCTCCTATGTCTCTTCCAGCTCCCCTTATTTCTCCTATGTCTCTCCCAGCTCCCCTTATTTCCCCCATGTCTCTCCTAGCTCCTCCTATATCTCCTATGTCTCTCCCAGCTCCCCCTATATCTCCTATGTCTCTCCCAGCTCCCCATATTTCTCCTATGACTCTCCCAGCTCACCTTATTTCTCCTATGTCTACCCCATCTCCCCCCTATATCTCATGTCTCTCCAGCTCCCCTTATTTCTCCTATGTCTCTCCCAGCTCCCCTTATTTCTCCTATGTCTCTCCCAGCTTACCCTATTTCTCCTATGTCTCTCGCAGCTCCCCCTATTTCTCCTATGTCTCTCCCACCCCCCCAATTTCTCTTGCCTCTCCCAGCTCCCCTTATTTCTCCTATGTCTCTCCCAGCTCCCCTTATTTCGCCTATGACTCTCCCAGCTCCCCTTATTTCTCCTATGTCTCCCACGTCTCCCCTTATTCCTCCTCTCTCTCCCAGCTCCCCCTATTTCTCCTATGTCATTCTCAGCTCCCCATATTTCTCCTATGTCTCTCCCAGCTCCCCCTATATCTCCTATGTCTCTCCCAGCTCCCCCTATTTCTCCTTTGTCTCTCCCAGCTCCCCTTATTTCTCCTTTGTCTCCCCCATCTCCCCCAATATCTCCTATGTCTCTCCCAGCTCCGCTTATTTCTCCTATATCTCTCCCAGCTCCCCTTTTTCTCCTATGTCTCTCTCAGCACGCCTTATTTCTCCTTTGTTTCTCCCAGCTCCCCTTATTACTCCTATTTCTCTCCCAGCTCCCCCTATATCTCCTATGTCTCTCCCAGCTCCCCTTATTTCTCCTATGTCTTTCCCAGCTCCCGTTATTTCGCCTATGACTCTCCCAGCTCCCCTTATTTCTCCTATGTCTCCCACGTCTCCCCTTATTCCTCCTCTCTCTCCCAGCTCCCCCTTTTTCTCCTATGTCATTCTCAGCTCCCCATATTTCTCCTATGTCTCTCCCAGCTCCCCTTATTTCTCCTATGTCTCTCCCAGCTCCCCTTATTTCTCGTATGTTTCTCCCAGCTCCCCCTATTTCTCGTATGTCTCTCCCAGCACTCCCTATTTCTCCTATGTCTCTCCCAGCTCCCCTTATTTCTCCTATGTCTCTCCCAGCTCCCCTTATTCCTCCTATGCCTCTCCCAGCTCCCCTTATTTCTCCCATGTCTCTCCCAGCTCCCCCTATATCTCCTATGTCTCTCCCAGCTCCCCTTATATCTCCTATGTCTCTCCCAGCTCCCTTTTATCTCCTATGACTCTCCCAGCTCCCCTTATTTCTCCTATGTCTCTCCCAGCTCCCCTTATTTCTCCTATGTCTCTCCCAGCTTCCCCTATTTCTCCTATGTCTCTCCCAGCTCCCCCTATTTCTCCTATGTTTCTCCCACCCCCCCATTTCTCCTGCCTCTCGCTGCTCCCCTTATTTCTCCTATGTCTCTCCCAGGTCCCCTTATTTCTCCTATGCCTCTCCCAGCTCCCCTTATTTCTGCTATGTCTCTCCCAGCTCCCCTTATTTCTCCAATGTCTCTCCCAGCTCCCCTTTTTTCTCCTATGCCTCTCCCATCTCCCCCTATTCCTCCTCTCTCTCCCAGCTCCCCCTATTTCTCCTATATCTCTCTCAGCTCCCCCTATTTCTCTTATTTCTCTCCCAGCTCCCCCTATATCTCCTATGTCTCTCCCATCTCCCCCTATATCTCCTATGTCTCTCCCAGCTCCCCTTATTTCTCCTAAGACTCTCCCAGCTCCCATTATTTCTCCTATGTCTCCCCCATCTCCCCCTATATCTCCTATGTCTCTCCCAGCTCTGCTTATTTCTCCTATGTCTCTCCCAGCTCCCCTTATTTCTCCTATGTCTCTCCCTGCTCCACTTATTTCTCCTTTGTCTCTCCCAGCTTTCCTTATTTCTCCTATGACTCTCCCAGCTCCCCCTATATCTCCTATGTCTCTCCCAGCTTCCCATATTTCTCCTATGTCTCTCCCAGCTCCCCCTATTTCTCCTATGTCTCTCCCAGCTCCCCCTGTTTCTGCTGTCTCTTCCAGCTCCCCTTATTTCTCCTATGTCTCTCCCAGCTCCCCTTATTTCTCCTATGTCTTTCCCAGCTCCCCATATTTCTCCTATGTCTCTCCCAGCTCCCCTTATTTCTCCTATGTCTCTCCCAGCTCTCCTTATTTCTCCTATGTTTCTCCCAGCTCCCCCTATTTCTCGTATGTCTGTCCCAGCTCCACCTATTTCTCCTATGTCTCTCCCAGCCCCCCTTATTTCTCCTTTGCATCTCCCAGCTCCCCTTATTTCTCCTATGTCTCTCCCAGCTCCCCTTATTTCTCCTATGTCTCTCCCAGCTCCCCTTATTTCTCCTATGTCTCTCCCGTCTCCCCCTATTCCTCCTCTCTCTCCCAGCTCCTCTTATTTCTCCTATGTCTCTCCCAGCTCCCCTTATTTCTCCTATGTCTCTCCCTGCTCCCCTTATTTCTCCCATGTCTCTCCCACCCCCCCTATTTCTCCTGCCTCTCCCAGCTCCCCTTATTTCTCCTATGTCTCTCCCAGCTCCCCTTATTTCTCCTATACCTCTCCCAGCTCCCCTTATTTCTCATATGTCTCTCCCAGCTCCCCTTATTTCTCCTATGTCTCTCCCAGCTCCCCTTATTACTCCTATGTCTCTCCCGTCTCCCCTTATTCCTCCTCTCTCTCCCAGCTCCCCCTATTTCTTCTATGTCTCTCTCAGCACCCCCTATTTCTCCTATGTATCTCCCAGCTCCCCCTATATCTCCTATGTCTCTCCCAGCTCCCCCTATATCTCCTATGTCTCTCCCAGCTCCCCTTATTTCTCCTATGACTCTCCCAGCTCCCCTTATTTCTCCTATGTCTCCCCCATCTCCCCCTATATCTCCTATGTCTCTCCCAGCTCCGCTTATTTCTCCTATGTCTCTCCCAGCTCCCCTTATTTCTCCTATGTCTCTCCCAGCTCCCCTTATTTCTCCTTTGTCTCTCCCAGCTCCCCTTATTTCTCCTATGTCTCTCCCAGCTCACCCTATATCTCCTATGTCTCTCCCAGCTCCCCCTATTTCTCCTGTGTCTCTCCCAGCTCACCCTATTTCTCCTATGTCTCTCCCAGCTCCCTTTTTCTCCTGTCTCTTCCAGCTCCCCTTATTTCACCTATGTCTCTCCCAGCTTCCCTTATTTCTCCTATGTCTCTCCCAGTTCCCTTTATTTCTCCTATGTCTCTACCAGCTCCCCTTATTTCTCCTATGTCTCTCCCAGCTCCCCTTATTTCTCCTGTGTTTCTCCCAGCTCCCCCTATTTCTCGTATGTCTCTCCCAGCTCCCCCTATTTCTTCTATGTCTCTCCCAGCTCCCCTTATTTCTCCTATGTCTCTCCCAGCTCCCCTTGTTTCTCCTATGTCTCTGCCAGCTCACCTTATTTCTCCCAAGTGTCTCCCAGTTCCCCATATATCTCGTATGTCTCTCCCAGCTCCCCTATTTCTCCTATGTCTCTCCCAGCTCCCCTATTTCTCCTATGTCTCTCCCAGCTCCCCTTATTTCTCCTATGTCTCTCCCAGCTCCCCTTATTTCTCCTATGTCTCTCCAAGCTCCCCTTATTTCTCCTATGCCTCTCCCGTCTCCCCCTATTCCTCCTCTCTCTCCCAGCTCCCCCTATTTCTCCTATATCTCTCTCAGCTCCCCCTATTTCTCCTATGTCTCTCCCAGCTCCCCCTATATCTCCTATGTCTCTCCCAGCTCCCCCTATATCTCCTAGGTCTCTCCTAGCTCCCCTTATTTCTCCTATGACTCTCCCAGCTCCCATTATTTCTCCTATGTCTCCACAATCTCCCCCTATATCTCCTATGTCTCTCCCAGCTCCGCTTATTTCTCCTATGTCTCTCCCAGCTCCCCTTATTTCTCCTATGTCTCTCCCAGCTCACCTTATTTCTCCTTTGTCTCTCCCAGCTCCCCTTATTTCTCCTATGACTCTCCCAGCTCCCCCTATATCTCCTATGTCTCTACCAGATCCGCCTATTTCTCTTATGTCTCTCCCAGCTCCCCCTATTTCTCCTAAGTCTCTCCCAGCTCCCCTATTTCTGCTGTCTCTTCCAGCTCCCCTTATTTCTCCTATGTCTCTCCCAGCTCCCCTTATTTCTCCTATGTTTCTCCCAGCTCACCCTATTTCTCCTATGTCTCTCCAAGCTCCCCATATTTCTCCTATGTCTCTCCCAGCTCCCCTTATTTCTCCTATGTCTCTCCCAGCTCCCTTTATTTCTCGTATGTTTCTCCCAGCTCCCCCTATTTCTCGTATGTCTCTCCCAGCACTCCCTATTTCTCCTATGTCTATCCCAGCTCCCCTTATTTCTCCTATGTCTCTCCCAGCTCCCCTTATTCCTCCTATGCCTCTCCCAGCTCCCCTTATTTCTCCCATGTCTCTCCCAGCTCCCCCTATATCTCCTATGTCTCTCCCAGCTCCCCTTATATCTCCTATGTCTCTCCCAGCTCCCTTTTATCTCCTATGACTCTCCCAGCTCCCCTTATTTCTCCTATGTCTCTCCCAGCTCCCCTTATTTCTCCTATGTCTCTCCCAGCTCCCCTTATTTCTCCTATGTTTCTCCCACCCCCCCATTTCTCCTGCCTCTCGCTGCTCCCCTTATTTCTCCTATGTCTCTCCCAGGTCCCCTTATTTCTCCTATGCCTCTCCCAGCTCCCCTTATTTCTGCTATGTCTCTCCCAGCTCCCCTTATTTCTCCAATGTCTCTCCCAGCTCCCCTTTTTTCTCCTATGCCTCTCCCATCTCCCCCTATTCCTCCTCTCTCTCCCAGCTCCCCCTATTTCTCCTATATCTCTCTCAGCTCCCCCTATTTCTCCTATTTCTCTCCCAGCTCCCCCTATATCTCCTATGTCTCTCCCATCTCCCCCTATATCTCCTATGTCTCTCCCAGCTCCCCTTATTTCTCCTAAGACTCTCCCAGCTCCCATTATTTCTCCTATGTCTCCCCCATCTCCCCCTATATCTCCTATGTCTCTCCCAGCTCTGCTTATTTCTCCTATGTCTCTCCCAGCTCCCCTTATTTCTCCTATGTCTCTCCCTGCTCCACTTATTTCTCCTTTGTCTCTCCCAGCTTTCCTTATTTCTCCTATGACTCTCCCAGCTCCCCCTATATCTCCTATGTCTCTCCCAGCTTCCCATATTTCTCCTATGTCTCTCCCAGCTCCCCCTATTTCTCCTATGTCTCTCCCAGCTCCCCCTGTTTCTGCTGTCTCTTCCAGCTCCCCTTATTTCTCCTATGTCTCTCCCAGCTCCACTTATTTCTCCTATGTATTTCCCAGCTCCCCATATTTCTCCTATGTCTCTCCCAGCTCCCCTTATTTCTCCTATGTCTCTCCCAGCTCTCCTTATTTCTCCTATGTTTCTCCCAGCTCCCCCTATTTCTCGTATGTCTGTCCCAGCTCCACCTATATCTCCTATGTCTCTCCCAGCACCCCTTATTTCTCCTTTGCATCTCCCAGCTCCCCTTATTTCTCCTATGTCTCTCCCAGCTCCCCTTATTTCTCCTATGTCTCTCCCAGCTCCCCTTATTTCTCCTATGTCTCTCCCATCTCCCCCTATTCCTCCTCTCTCTCCCAGCTCCTCTTATTTCTCCTATGTCTCTCCCAGCTCCCCTTATTTCTCCTATGTCTCTCCCTGCTCCCCTTATTTCTCCCATGTCTCTCCCACCCCCCCTATTTCTCCTGCCTCTCCCAGCTCCCCTTATTTCTCCTATGTCTCTCCCAGCTCCCCTTATTTCTCCTATGCCTCTCCCAGCTCCCCTTATTTCTCATATGTCTCTCCCAGCTCCCCTTATTTCTCCTATGTCTCTCCCAGCTCCCCTTATTACTCCTATGTCTCTCCCGTCTCCCCTTATTCCTCCTCTCTCTCCCAGCTCCCCCTATTTCTTCTATGTCTCTCTCAGCACCCCCTATTTCTCCTATGTATCTCCCAGCTCCCCCTATATCTCCTATGTCTCTCCCAGCTCCCCCTATATCTCCTATGTCTCTCCCAGCTCCCCTTATTTCTCCTATGACTCTCCCAGCTCCCCTTATTTCTCCTATGTCTCCCCCATCTCCCCCTATATCTCCTATGTCTCTCCCAGCTCCGCTTATTTCTCCTATGTCTCTCCCAGCTCCCCTTATTTCTCCTATGTCTCTCCCAGCTCCCCTTATTTCTCCTTTGTCTCTCCCAGCTCCCCTTATTTCTCCTATGTCTCTCCCAGCTCACCCTATATCTCCTATGTCTCTCCCAGCTCCCCCTATTTCTCCTGTGTCTCTCCCAGCTCACCCTATTTCTCCTATGTCTCTCCCAGCTCCCTTTTTCTCCTGTCTCTTCCAGCTCCCCTTATTTCACCTATGTCTCTCCCAGCTTCCCTTATTTCTCCTATGTCTCTCCCAGTTCCCTTTATTTCTCCTATGTCTCTACCAGCTCCCCTTATTTCTCCTATGTCTCTCCCAGCTCCCCTTATTTCTCCTGTGTTTCTCCCAGCTCCCCCTATTTCTCGTATGTCTCTCCCAGCTCCCCCTATTTCTTCTATGTCTCTCCCAGCTCCCCTTATTTCTCCTATGTCTCTCCCAGCTCCCCTTGTTTCTCCTATGTCTCTGGCAGCTCACCTTATTTCTCCCAAGTGTCTCCCAGTTCCCCATATATCTCGTATGTCTCTCCCAGCTCCCCTATTTCTCCTATGTCTCTCCCAGCTCCCCTATTTCTCCTATGTCTCTCCCAGCTCCCCTTATTTCTCCTATGTCTCTCCCAGCTCCCCTTATTTCTCCTATGTCTCTCCAAGCTCCCCTTATTTCTCCTATGCCTCTCCCGTCTCCCCCTATTCCTCCTCTCTCTCCCAGCTCCCCCTATTTCTCCTATATCTCTCTCAGCTCCCCCTATTTCTCCTATGTCTCTCCCAGCTCCCCCTATATCTCCTATGTCTCTCCCAGCTCCCCCTATATCTCCTAGGTCTCTCCTAGCTCCCCTTATTTCTCCTATGACTCTCCCAGCTCCCATTATTTCTCCTATGTCTCCACAATCTCCCCCTATATCTCCTATGTCTCTCCCAGCTCCGCTTATTTCTCCTATGTCTCTCCCAGCTCCCCTTATTTCTCCTATGTCTCTCCCAGCTCACCTTATTTCTCCTTTGTCTCTCCCAGCTCCCCTTATTTCTCCTATGACTCTCCCAGCTCCCCCTATATCTCCTATGTCTCTACCAGATCCGCCTATTTCTCTTATGTCTCTCCCAGCTCCCCCTATTTCTCCTAAGTCTCTCCCAGCTCCCCTATTTCTGCTGTCTCTTCCAGCTCCCCTTATTTCTCCTATGTCTCTCCCAGCTCCCCTTATTTCTCCTATGTTTCTCCCAGCTCACCCTATTTCTCCTATGTCTCTCCAAGCTCCCCATATTTCTCCTATGTCTCTCCCAGCTCCCCTTATTTCTCCTATGTCTCTCCCAGCTCCCTTTATTTCTCGTATGTTTCTCCCAGCTCCCCCTATTTCTCGTATGTCTCTCCCAGCACTCCCTATTTCTCCTATGTCTATCCCAGCTCCCCTTATTTCTCCTATGTCTCTCCCAGCTCCCCTTATTCCTCCTATGCCTCTCCCAGCTCCCCTTATTTCTCCCATGTCTCTCCCAGCTCCCCCTATATCTCCTATGTCTCTCCCAGCTCCCCTTATATCTCCTATGTCTCTCCCAGCTCCCTTTTATCTCCTATGACTCTCCCAGCTCCCCTTATTTCTCCTATGTCTCTCCCAGCTCCCCTTATTTCTCCTATGTCTCTCCCAGCTCCCCTTATTTCTCCTATGTTTCTCCCACCCCCCCATTTCTCCTGCCTCTCGCTGCTCCCCTTATTTCTCCTATGTCTCTCCCAGGTCCCCTTATTTCTCCTATGCCTCTCCCAGCTCCCCTTATTTCTGCTATGTCTCTCCCAGCTCCCCTTATTTCTCCAATGTCTCTCCCAGCTCCCCTTTTTTCTCCTATGCCTCTCCCATCTCCCCCTATTCCTCCTCTCTCTCCCAGCTCCCCCTATTTCTCCTATATCTCTCTCAGCTCCCCCTATTTCTCCTATTTCTCTCCCAGCTCCCCCTATATCTCCTATGTCTCTCCCATCTCCCCCTATATCTCCTATGTCTCTCCCAGCTCCCCTTATTTCTCCTAAGACTCTCCCAGCTCCCATTATTTCTCCTATGTCTCCCCCATCTCCCCCTATATCTCCTATGTCTCTCCCAGCTCTGCTTATTTCTCCTATGTCTCTCCCAGCTCCCCTTATTTCTCCTATGTCTCTCCCTGCTCCACTTATTTCTCCTTTGTCTCTCCCAGCTTTCCTTATTTCTCCTATGACTCTCCCAGCTCCCCCTATATCTCCTATGTCTCTCCCAGCTTCCCATATTTCTCCTATGTCTCTCCCAGCTCCCCCTATTTCTCCTATGTCTCTCCCAGCTCCCCCTGTTTCTGCTGTCTCTTCCAGCTCCCCTTATTTCTCCTATGTCTCTCCCAGCTCCACTTATTTCTCCTATGTCTTTCCCAGCTCCCCATATTTCTCCTATGTCTCTCCCAGCTCCCCTTATTTCTCCTATGTCTCTCCCAGCTCTCCTTATTTCTCCTATGTTTCTCCCAGCTCCCCCTATTTCTCGTATGTCTGTCCCAGCTCCACCTATTTCTCCTATGTCTCTCCCAGCACCCCTTATTTCTCCTTTGCATCTCCCAGCTCCCCTTATTTCTCCTATGTCTCTCCCAGCTCCCCTTATTTCTCCTATGTCTCTCCCAGCTCCCCTTATTTCTCCTATGTCTCTCCCATCTCCCCCTATTCCTCCTCTCTCTCCCAGCTCCTCTTATTTCTCCTATGTCTCTCCCAGCTCCCCTTATTTCTCCTATGTCTCTCCCTGCTCCCCTTATTTCTCCCATGTCTCTCCCACCCCCCCTATTTCTCCTGCCTCTCCCAGCTCCCCTTATTTCTCCTATGTCTCTCCCAGCTCCCCTTATTTCTCCTATGCCTCTCCCAGCTCCCCTTATTTCTCATATGTCTCTCCCAGCTCCCCTTATTTCTCCTATGTCTCTCCCAGCTCCCCTTATTACTCCTATGTCTCTCCCGTCTCCCCTTATTCCTCCTCTCTCTCCCAGCTCCCCCTATTTCTTCTATGTCTCTCTCAGCACCCCCTATTTCTCCTATGTATCTCCCAGCTGCCCCTATATCTCCTATGTCTCTCCCAGCTCCACCTATATCTCCTATGTCTCTCCCAGCTCCCCTTATTTCTCCTATGACTCTCCCAGCTCCCCTTATTTCTCCTATGTCTCCCCCATCTCCCCCTATATCTCCTATGTCTCTCCCAGCTCCGCTTATTTCTCCTATGTCTCTCCCAGCTCCCCTTATTTCTCCTATGTCTCTCCCAGCTCCCCTTATTTCTCCTTTGTCTCTCCCAGCTCCCCTTATTTCTCCTATGTCTCTCCCAGCTCACCCTATATCTCCTATGTCTCTCCCAGCTCCCCCTATTTCTCCTGTGTCTCTCCCAGCTCACCCTATTTCTCCTATGTCTCTCCCAGCTCCCTTTTTCTCCTGTCTCTTCCAGCTCCCCTTATTTCACCTATGTCTCTCCCAGCTTCCCTTATTTCTCCTATGTCTCTCCCAGTTCCCTTTATTTCTCCTATGTCTCTACCAGCTCCCCTTATTTCTCCTATGTCTCTCCCAGCTCCCCTTATTTCTCCTGTGTTTCTCCCAGCTCCCCCTATTTCTCGTATGTCTCTCCCAGCTCCCCCTATTTCTTCTATGTCTCTCCCAGCTCCCCTTATTTCTCCTATGTCTCTCCCAGCTCCCCTTGTTTCTCCTATGTCTCTGGCAGCTCACCTTATTTCTCCCAAGTGTCTCCCAGTTCCCCATATATCTCGTATGTCTCTCCCAGCTCCCCTATTTCTCCTATGTCTCTCCCAGCTCCCCTATTTCTCCTATGTCTCTCCCAGCTCCCCTTATTTCTCCTATGTCTCTCCCAGCTCCCCTTATTTCTCCTATGTCTCTCCAAGCTCCCCTTATTTCTCCTATGCCTCTCCCGTCTCCCCCTATTCCTCCTCTCTCTCCCAGCTCCCCCTATTTCTCCTATATCTCTCTCAGCTCCCCCTATTTCTCCTATGTCTCTCCCAGCTCCCCCTATATCTCCTATGTCTCTCCCAGCTCCCCCTATATCTCCTAGGTCTCTCCTAGCTCCCCTTATTTCTCCTATGACTCTCCCAGCTCCCATTATTTCTCCTATGTCTCCACAATCTCCCCCTATATCTCCTATGTCTCTCCCAGCTCCGCTTATTTCTCCTATGTCTCTCCCAGCTCCCCTTATTTCTCCTATGTCTCTCCCAACTCACCTTATTTCTCCTTTGTCTCTCCCAGCTCCCCTTATTTCTCCTATGACTCTCCCAGCTCCCCCTATATCTCCTATGTCTCTACCAGATCCGCCTATTTCTCTTATGTCTCTCCCAGCTCCCCCTATTTCTCCTAAGTCTCTCCCAGCTCCCCTATTTCTGCTGTCTCTTCCAGCTCCCCTTATTTCTCCTATGTCTCTCCCAGCTCCCCTTATTTCTCCTATGTTTCTCCCAGCTCACCCTATTTCTCCTATGTCTCTCCAAGCTCCACCTATTTCTCCTATGTCTCTCCCAGCTCCCCTTATTTCTCCTATGTCTCTTCCAGCTCCCCTTATTTCTCCTATGTCTCTCCCAGCTCCCCTTATTTCCCCCATGTCTCTCCCAGCTCCTCCTATATCTCCTATGTCTCTCCCAGCTCCCCCTATATCTCCTATGTCTCTCCCATTTCCCCTTATTTCTCCTATGACTCTCCCAGCTCCCCTTATTTCTCCTATGTCTCCCCCATCTCCCCCTATATCTCCTATGTCTCTCCCAGCTCCCCTTATTTCTCCTATGTCTCTCCCAGCTCCCCTTATTTCTCCTATGTCTCTCCCAGCTCCCCTTATTTCTCCTATGTCTCTCCCGTCTCCCCCTATTCCTCCTCTCTCTCCCAGCTCCTCTTATTTCTCCTATGTCTCTCCCTGCTCCCCTTATTTCTCCCATGTCTCTCCCACCCCCCCTATTTCTCCTGCCTCTCCCAGCTCCCCTTATTTCTCCTATGTCTCTCCCAGCTCCCCTTATTTCTCCTATGCCTCTCCCAGCTCCCCTTATTTCTCATATGTCTCTCCCAGCTCCCCTTATTTCTCCTATGTCTCTCCCAGCTCCCCTTATTACTCCTATGTCTCTCCCGTCTCCCCTTATTCCTCCTCTCTCTCCCAGCTCCCCCTATTTCTTCTATGTCTCTCTCAGCACCCCCTATTTCTCCTATGTATCTCCCAGCTCCCCCTATATCTCCTATGTCTCTCCCAGCTCCCCCTATATCTCCTATGTCTCTCCCAGCTCCCCTTATTTCTCCTATGACTCTCCCAGCTCCCCTTATTTCTCCTATGTCTCCCCCATCTCCCCCTATATCTCCTATGTCTCTCCCAGCTCCGCTTATTTCTCCTATGTCTCTCCCAGCTCACCTTATTTCTCCTATGTCTCTCCCAGCTCCCCTTATTTCTCCTTTGTCTCTCCCAGCTCCCCTTATTTCTCCTATGTCTCTCCCAGCTCACCCTATATCTCCTATGTCTCTCCCAGCTCCCCCTATTTCTCCTGTGTCTCTCCCAGCTCACCCTATTTCTCCTATGTCTCTCCCAGCTCCCCTTTTCTCCTGTCTCTTCCAGCTCCCCTTATTTCACCTATGTCTCTCCCAGCTTCCCTTATTTCTCCTATGTCTCTCCCAGTTCCCTTTATTTCTCCTATGTCTCTACCAGCTCCCCTTATTTCTCCTATGTCTCTCCCAGCTCCCCTTATTTCTCCTGTGTTTCTCCCAGCTCCCTCTATTTCTCGTATGTCTCTCCCAGCTCCCCCTATTTCTTCTATGTCTCTCCCAGCTCCCCTTATTTCTCCTATGTCTCTTCCAGCTCCCATTGTTTCTCCTATGTCTCTGCCAGCTCACCTTATTTCTCCCATGTGTCTCCCAGTTCCCCATATATCTCGTATGTCTATCCCAGCTCCCCTATTTCTCCTATGTCTCTCCCAGCTCCCCTATTTCTCCTATGTCTCTCCCAGCTCCCCTTATTTCTCCTATGTCTCTCCCAGCTCCCCTTATTTCTCCTATGTCTCTCCAAGCTCCCTTAATTTCTCCTATGCCTCTCCCGTCTCCCCCTATTCCTCCTCTCTCTCCCAGCTCCCCCTATTTCTCCTATATCTCTCTCAGCTCCCCCTATTTCTCCTATGTCTCTCCCAGCTCCCCCTATATCTCCTATGTCTCTCCCAGCTCCCCCTATATCTCCTAGGTCTCTCCTAGCTCCCCTTATTTCTCCTATGACTCTCCCAGCTCCCATTATTTCTCCTATGTCTCCACAATCTCCCCCTATATCTCCTATGTCTCTCCCAGCTCCGCTTATTTCTCCTATGTCTCTCCCAGCTCTCCTTATTTCTCCTATGTCTCTCCCAGCTCACCTTATTTCTCCTTTGTCTCTCCCAGCTCCTCTTATTTCTCCTATGACTCTCCCAGCTCCCCTTATATCTCCTATGTCTCTACCAGATCCGCCTATTTCTCTTATGTCTCTCCCAGCTCCCCCTATTTCTCCTATGTCTCTCCCAGCTCCCCTATTTCTGCTGTCTCTTCCAGCTCCGCTTATTTCTCCTATGTCTCTCCCAGCTCCCCTTATTTCTCCTATGTCTCTCCCAGCTCCCCTTATTTCTCCTTTGTCTCTCCCAGCTCCCCTTATTTCTCCTATGTCTCTCCCAGCTCACCCTATATCTCCTATGTCTCTCCCAGCTCCCCCTATTTCTCCTGTGTCTCTCCCAGCTCACCCTATTTCTCCTATGTCTCTCCCAGCTCCCTTTTTCTCCTGTCTCTTCCAGCTCCCCTTATTTCACCTATGTCTCTCCCAGCTTCCCTTATTTCTCCTATGTCTCTCCCAGTTCCCTTTATTTCTCCTATGTCTCTACCAGCTCCCCTTATTTCTCCTATGTCTCTCCCAGCTCCCCTTATTTCTCCTGTGTTTCTCCCAGCTCCCCCTATTTCTCGTATGTCTCTCCCAGCTCCCCCTATTTCTTCTATGTCTCTCCCAGCTCCCCTTATTTCTCCTATGTCTCTCCCAGCTCCCCTTGTTTCTCCTATGTCTCTGCCAGCTCACCTTATTTCTCCCAAGTGTCTCCCAGTTCCCCATATATCTCGTATGTCTCTCCCAGCTCCCCTATTTCTCCTATGTCTCTCCCAGCTCCCCTATTTCTCCTATGTCTCTCCCAGCTCCCCTTATTTCTCCTATGTCTCTCCCAGCTCCCCTTATTTCTCCTATGTCTCTCCAAGCTCCCCTTATTTCTCCTATGCCTCTCCCGTCTCCCCCTATTCCTCCTCTCTCTCCCAGCTCCCCCTATTTCTCCTATATCTCTCTCAGCTCCCCCTATTTCTCCTATGTCTCTCCCAGCTCCCCCTATATCTCCTATGTCTCTCCCAGCTCCCCCTATATCTCCTAGGTCTCTCCTAGCTCCCCTTATTTCTCCTATGACTCTCCCAGCTCCCATTATTTCTCCTATGTCTCCACAATCTCCCCCTATATCTCCTATGTCTCTCCCAGCTCCGCTTATTTCTCCTATGTCTCTCCCAGCTCCCCTTATTTCTCCTATGTCTCTCCCAGCTCACCTTATTTCTCCTTTGTCTCTCCCAGCTCCCCTTATTTCTCCTATGACTCTCCCAGCTCCCCCTATATCTCCTATGTCTCTACCAGATCCGCCTATTTCTCTTATGTCTCTCCCAGCTCCCCCTATTTCTCCTAAGTCTCTCCCAGCTCCCCTATTTCTGCTGTCTCTTCCAGCTCCCCTTATTTCTCCTATGTCTCTCCCAGCTCCCCTTATTTCTCCTATGTTTCTCCCAGCTCACCCTATTTCTCCTATATCTCTCCAAGCTCCCCATATTTCTCCTATGTCTCGCCCAGCTCCCCTTATTTCTCCTATGTCTCTCCCAGCTCCCTTTATTTCTCGTATGTTTCTCCCAGCTCCCCCTATTTCTCGTATGTCTCTCCCAGCACTCCCTATTTCTCCTATGTCTCTCCCAGCTCCCCTTATTTCTCCTATGTCTCTCCCAGCTCCCCTTATTCCTCCTATGCCTCTCCCAGCTCCCCTTATTTCTCCCATGTCTCTCCCAGCTCCCCCTATATCTCCTATGTCTCTCCCAGCTCCCCTTATATCTCCTATGTCTCTCCCAGCTCCCTTTTATCTCCTATGACTCTCCCAGCTCCCCTTATTTCTCCTATGTCTCTCCCAGCTCCCCTTATTTCTCCTATGTCTCTCCCAGCTCCCCTTATTTCTCCTATGTTTCTCCCACCCCCCCATTTCTCCTGCCTCTCACTGCTCCCCTTATTTCTCCTATGTCTCTTCCAGCTCCCCTTATTTCTCCTATGTCTCTCCCAGCTCCCCTTATTTCCCCCATGTCTCTCCCAGCTCCTCCTATATCTCCTATGTCTCTCCCAGCTCCCCCTATATCTCCTATGTCTCTCCCATTTCCCCTTATTTCTCCTATGACTCTCCCAGCTCCCCTTATTTCTCCTATGTCTCCCCCATCTCCCCCTATATCTCCTATGTCTCTCCCAGCTCCCCTTATTTCTCCTATGTCTCTCCCAGCTCCCCTTATTTCTCCTATGTCTCTCCCAGCTCCCCTTATTTCTCCTATGTCTCTCCCGTCTCCCCCTATTCCTCCTCTCTCTCCCAGCTCCTCTTATTTCTCCTATGTCTCTCCCTGCTCCCCTTATTTCTCCCATGTCTCTCCCACCCCCCCTATTTCTCCTGCCTCTCCCAGCTCCCCTTATTTCTCCTATGTCTCTCCCAGCTCCCCTTATTTCTCCTATGCCTCTCCCAGCTCCCCTTATTTCTCATATGTCTCTCCCAGCTCCCCTTATTTCTCCTATGTCTCTTCCAGCTCCCCTTATTTCTCCTATGTCTCTCCCAGCTCCCCTTATTTCCCCCATGTCTCTCCCAGCTCCTCCTATATCTCCTATGTCTCTCCCAGCTCCCCCTATATCTCCTATGTCTCTCCCATCTCCCCTTATTTCTCCTATGACTCTCCCAGCTCCCCTTATTTCTCCTATGTCTCCCCCATCTCCCCCTATATCTCCTATGTCTCTCCCAGCTCCCCTTATTTCTCCTATGTCTCTCCCAGCTCCCCTTATTTCTCCTATGTCTCTCCCAGCTCCCCTTATTTCTCCTATGTCTCTCCCGTCTCCCCCTATTCCTCCTCTCTCTCCCAGCTCCTCTTATTTCTCCTATGTCTCTCCCTGCTCCCCTTATTTCTCCCATGTCTCTCCCACCCCCCCTATTTCTCCTGCCTCTCCCAGCTCCCCTTATTTCTCCTATGTCTCTCCCAGCTCCCCTTATTTCTCCTATGCCTCTCCCAGCTCCCCTTATTTCTCATATGTCTCTCCCAGCTCCCCTTATTTCTCCTATGTCTCTCCCAGCTCCCCTTATTACTCCTATGTCTCTCCCGTCTCCCCTTATTCCTCCTCTCTCTCCCAGCTCCCCCTATTTCTTCTATGTCTCTCTCAGCACCCCCTATTTCTCCTATGTATCTCCCAGCTCCCCCTATATCTCCTATGTCTCTCCCAGCTCCCCCTATATCTCCTATGTCTCTCCCAGCTCCCCTTATTTCTCCTATGACTCTCCCAGCTCCCCTTATTTCTCCTATGTCTCCCCCATCTCCCCCTATATCTCCTATGTCTCTCCCAGCTCCGCTTATTTCTCCTATGTCTCTCCCAGCTCCCCTTATTTCTCCTATGTCTCTCCCAGCTCCCCTTATTTCTCCTTTGTCTCTCCCAGCTCCCCTTATTTCTCCTATGTCTCTCCCAGCTCACCCTATATCTCCTATGTCTCTCCCAGCTCCCCCTATTTCTCCTGTGTCTCTCCCAGCTCACCCTATTTCTCCTATGTCTCTCCCAGCTCCCCTTTTCTCCTGTCTCTTCCAGCTCCCCTTATTTCACCTATGTCTCTCCCAGCTTCCCTTATTTCTCCTATGTCTCTCCCAGTTCCCTTTATTTCTCCTATGTCTCTACCAGCTCCCCTTATTTCTCCTATGTCTCTCCCAGCTCCCCTTATTTCTCCTGTGTTTCTCCCAGCTCCCCCTATTTCTCGTATGTCTCTCCCAGCTCCCCCTATTTCTTCTATGTCTCTCCCAGCTCCCCTTATTTCTCCTATGTCTCTTCCAGCTCCCATTGTTTCTCCTATGTCTCTGCCAGCTCACCTTATTTCTCCCATGTGTCTCCCAGTTCCCCATATATCTCGTATGTCTCTCCCAGCTCCCCTATTTCTCCTATGTCTCTCCCAGCTCCCCTATTTCTCCTATGTCTCTCCCAGCTCCCCTTATTTCTCCTATGTCTCTCCCAGCTCCCCTTATTTCTCCTATGTCTCTCCAAGCTCCATTAATTTCTCCTATGCCTCTCCCGTCTCCCCCTATTCCTCCTCTCTCTCCCAGCTCCCCCTATTTCTCCTATATCTCTCTCAGCTCCCCCTATTTCTCCTATGTCTCTCCCAGCTCCCCCTATATCTCCTATGTCTCTCCCAGCTCCCCCTATATCTCCTAGGTCTCTCCTAGCTCCCCTTATTTCTCCTATGACTCTCCCAGCTCCCATTATTTCTCCTATGTCTCCACAATCTCCCCCTATATCTCCTATGTCTCTCCCAGCTCCGCTTATTTCTCCTATGTCTCTCCCAGCTCTCCTTATTTCTCCTATGTCTCTCCCAGCTCACCTTATTTCTCCTTTGTCTCTCCCAGCTCCTCTTATTTCTCCTATGACTCTCCCAGCTCCCCTTATATCTCCTATGTCTCTACCAGATCCGCCTATTTCTCTTATGTCTCTCCCAGCTCCCCCTATTTCTCCTATGTCTCTCCCAGCTCCCCTATTTCTGCTGTCTCTTCCAGCTCCCCTTATTTCTCCTATGTCTCTCCCAGCTCCCCTTATTTTTCCTATGTTTCTCCCAGCTCACCCTATTTCTCCTATGTCTCTCCAAGCTCCACCTATTTCTCCTATGTCTCTCCCAGCTCCCCTTATTTCTCCTATGTCTCTTCCAGCTCCCCTTATTTCTCCTTTGTCTCTCCCAGCTCCCCTTATTTCCCCCATGTCTCTCCCAGCTCCTCCTATATCTCCTATGTCTCTCCCAGCTCCCCCTATATCTCCTATGTCTCTCCCAGCTCCCCTTATTTCTCCTATGACTCTCCCAGCTCCCCTTATTTCTCCTATGTCTCCCCCATCTCCCCCTATATCTCCTATGTCTCTCCCAGCTCCGCTTATTTCTCCTATGTCTCTCCCAGCTCCCCTTATTTCTCCTATGTCTCTCCCAGCTCCCCTTATTTCTCCTTTGTCTCTCCCAGCTCCCCTTATTTCTCCTATGTCTCTCCCAGCTCACCCTCTATCTCCTATGTCTCTCCCAGCTCCCCCTATTTCTCCTGTGTCTCTCCCAGCTCACCTTATTTCTCATATGTCTCTCCCAGCTCCCTTTTTCTCCTGTCTCTTCCAGCTCCCCTTATTTCTCCTATGTCTCTTCCAGCTCCCCTTATTTCTCCTTTGTCTCTCCCAGCTCCCCTTATTTCCCCCATGTCTCTCCCAGCTCCTCCTATATCTCCTATGTCTCTCCCAGCTCCCCCTATATCTCCTATGTCTCTCCCAGCTCCCCTTATTTCTCCTATGACTCTCCCAGCTCCCCTTATTTCTCCTATGTCTCCCCCATCTCCCCCTATATCTCCTATGTCTCTCCCAGCTCCCCTTATTTCTCCTATGTCTCTCCAAGCTCCCCTTATTTCTCCTATGCCTCTCCCGTCTCCCCCTATTCCTCCTCTCTCTCCCAGCTCCCCCTATTTCTCCTATATCTCTCTCAGCTCCCCCTATTTCTCCTATGTCTCTCCCAGCTCCCCCTATATCTCCTATGTATCTCCCAGCTCCCCCTATATCTCCTAGGTCTCTCCTAGCTCCCCTTATTTCTCCTATGACTCTCCCAGCTCCCATTATTTCTCCTATGTCTCCACAATCTCCCCCTATATCTCCTATGTCTCTCCCAGCTCCGCTTATTTCTCCTATGTCTCTCCCAGCTCCCCTTATTTCTCCTATGTCTCTCCCAACTCACCTTATTTCTCCTTTGTCTCTCCCAGCTCCACTTATTTCTCCTATGACTCTCCCAGCTCCCCCTATATCTCCTATGTCTCTACCAGATCCGCCTATTTCTCTTATGTCTCTCCCAGCTCCCCCTATTTCTCCTAAGTCTCTCCCAGCTCCCCTATTTCTGCTGTCTCTTCCAGCTCCCCTTATTTCTCCTATGTCTCTCCCAGCTCCCCTTATTTCTCCTATGTTTCTCCCAGCTCACCCTATTTCTCCTATGTCTCTCCAAGCTCCACCTATTTCTCCTATGTCTCTCCCAGCTCCCCTTATTTCTCCTATGTCTCTTCCAGCTCCCCTTATTTCTCCTATGTCTCTCCCAGCTCCCCTTATTTCCCCCATGTCTCTCCCAGCTCCTCCTATATCTCCTATGTCTCTCCCAGCTCCCCCTATATCTCCTATGTCTCTCCCATCTCCCCTTATTTCTCCTATGACTCTCCCAGCTCCCCTTATTTCTCCTATGTCTCCCCCATCTCCCCCTATATCTCCTATGTCTCTCCCAGCTCCCCTTATTTCTCCTATGTCTCTCCCAGCTCCCCTTATTTCTCCTATGTCTCTCCCAGCTCCCCTTATTTCTCCTATGTCTCTCCCGTCTCCCCCTATTCCTCCTCTCTCTCCCAGCTCCTCTTATTTCTCCTATGTCTCTCCCTGCTCCCCTTATTTCTCCCATGTCTCTCCCACCCCCCCTATTTCTCCTGCCTCTCCCAGCTCCCCTTATTTCTCCTATGTCTCTCCCAGCTCCCCTTATTTCTCCTATGCCTCTCCCAGCTCCCCTTATTTCTCATATGTCTCTCCCAGCTCCCCTTATTTCTCCTATGTCTCTCCCAGCTCCCCTTATTACTCCTATGTCTCTCCCGTCTCCCCTTATTCCTCCTCTCTCTCCCAGCTCCCCCTATTTCTTCTATGTCTCTCTCAGCACCCCCTATTTCTCCTATGTATCTCCCAGCTCCCCCTATATCTCCTATGTCTCTCCCAGCTCCCCCTATATCTCCTATGTCTCTCCCAGCTCCCCTTATTTCTCCTATGACTCTCCCAGCTCCCCTTATTTCTCCTATGTCTCCCCCATCTCCCCCTATATCTCCTATGTCTCTCCCAGCTCCGCTTATTTCTCCTATGTCTCTCCCAGCTCCCCTTATTTCTCCTATGTCTCTCCCAGCTCCCCTTATTTCTCCTTTGTCTCTCCCAGCTCCCCTTATTTCTCCTATGTCTCTCCCAGCTCACCCTATATCTCCTATGTCTCTCCCAGCTCCCCCTATTTCTCCTGTGTCTCTCCCAGCTCACCCTATTTCTCCTATGTCTCTCCCAGCTCCCCTTTTCTCCTGTCTCTTCCAGCTCCCCTTATTTCACCTATGTCTCTCCCAGCTTCCCTTATTTCTCCTATGTCTCTCCCAGTTCCCTTTATTTCTCCTATGTCTCTACCAGCTCCCCTTATTTCTCCTATGTCTCTCCCAGCTCCCCTTATTTCTCCTGTGTTTCTCCCAGCTCCCCCTATTTCTCGTATGTCTCTCCCAGCTCCCCCTATTTCTTCTATGTCTCTCCCAGCTCCCCTTATTTCTCCTATGTCTCTTCCAGCTCCCATTGTTTCTCCTATGTCTCTGCCAGCTCACCTTATTTCTCCCATGTGTCTCCCAGTTCCCCATATATCTCGTATGTCTCTCCCAGCTCCCCTATTTCTCCTATGTCTCTCCCAGCTCCCCTATTTCTCCTATGTCTCTCCCAGCTCCCCTTATTTCTCCTATGTCTCTCCCAGCTCCCCTTATTTCTCCTATGTCTCTCCAAGCTCCCTTAATTTCTCCTATGCCTCTCCCATCTCCCCCTATTCCT
The DNA here is from genome assembly GCA_031769625.1 of Taudactylus pleione. Taxonomy (NCBI): domain Eukaryota; kingdom Metazoa; phylum Chordata; class Amphibia; order Anura; family Myobatrachidae; genus Taudactylus; species Taudactylus pleione. Next base: position 13,389,163 of record JAUIMM010000014.1, read on the forward strand.
CCTCTCTCTCCCAGCTCCCCCTATTTCTCCTATATCTCTCTCAGCTCCCCCTATTTCTCCTATGTCTCTCCCAGCTCCCCCTATATCTCCTATGTCTCTCCCAGCTCCCCCTATATCTCCTAGGTCTCTCCTAGCTCCCCTTATTTCTCCTATGACTCTCCCAGCTCCCATTATTTCTCCTATGTCTCCACAATCTCCCCCTATATCTCCTATGTCTCTCCCAGCTCCGCTTATTTCTCCTATGTCTCTCCCAGCTCTCCTTATTTCTCCTATGTCTCTCCCAGCTCACCTTATTTCTCCTTTGTCTCTCCCAGCTCCTCTTATTTCTCCTATGACTCTCCCAGCTCCCCTTATATCTCCTATGTCTCTACCAGATCCGCCTATTTCTCTTATGTCTCTCCCAGCTCCCCCTATTTCTCCTATGTCTCTCCCAGCTCCCCTATTTCTGCTGTCTCTTCCAGCTCCCCTTATTTCTCCTATGTCTCTCCCAGCTCCCCTTATTTCTCCTATGTTTCTCCCAGCTCACCCTATTTCTCCTATGTCTCTCCAAGCTCCACCTATTTCTCCTATGTCTCTCCCAGCTCCCCTTATTTCTCCTATGTCTCTTCCAGCTCCCCTTATTTCTCCTTTGTCTCTCCCAGCTCCCCTTATTTCCCCCATGTCTCTCCCAGCTCCTCCTATATCTCCTATGTCTCTCCCAGCTCCCCCTATATCTCCTATGTCTCTCCCAGCTCCCCTTATTTCTCCTATGACTCTCCCAGCTCCCCTTATTTCTCCTATGTCTCCCCCATCTCCCCCTATATCTCCTATGTCTCTCCCAGCTCCGCTTATTTCTCCTATGTCTCTCCCAGCTCCCCTTATTTCTCCTATGTCTCTCCCAGCTCCCCTTATTTCTCCTTTGTCTCTCCCAGCTCCCCTTATTTCTCCTATGTCTCTCCCAGCTCACCCTCTATCTCCTATGTCTCTCCCAGCTCCCCCTATTTCTCCTGTGTCTCTCCCAGCTCACCTTATTTCTCATATGTCTCTCCCAGCTCCCTTTTTCTCCTGTCTCTTCCAGCTCCCCTTATTTCTCCTATGTCTCTTCCAGCTCCCCTTATTTCTCCTTTGTCTCTCCCAGCTCCCCTTATTTCCCCCATGTCTCTCCCAGCTCCTCCTATATCTCCTATGTCTCTCCCAGCTCCCCCTATATCTCCTATGTCTCTCCCAGCTCCCCTTATTTCTCCTATGACTCTCCCAGCTCCCCTTATTTCTCCTATGTCTCCCCCATCTCCCCCTATATCTCCTATGTCTCTCCCAGCTCCGCTTATTTCTCCTATGTCTCTCCCAGCTCCCCTTATTTCTCCTATGTCTCTCCCAGCTCCCCTTATTTCTCCTTTGTCTCTCCCAGCTCCCCTTATTTCTCCTATGTCTCTCCCAGCTCACCCTATATCTCCTATGTCTCTCCCAGCTCCCCCTATTTCTCCTGTGTCTCTCCCAGCTCACCCTATTTCTCATATGTCTCTCCCAGCTCCCTTTTTCTCCTGTCTCTTCCAGCTCCCCTTATTTCACCTATGTCTCTCCCAGCTCCCCTTATTTCTCCTATGTCTCTCCCAGCTCCCTTTATTTCTCCTATGTCTCTACCAGCTCCCCTTATTTCTCCTATGTCTTTCCCAGCTCCCCTTATTTCTCCTGTGTTTCTCCCAGCTCCCCCTATTTCTCGTATGTCTCTCCCAGCTCCCCCTATTTCTTCTATGTCTCTCCCAGCTCCCCTTATTTCTCCTATGTCTCTCCCAGCTCCCCTTGTTTCTCATATGTCTCTGCCAGCTCACCTTATTTCTCCCATGTGTCTCCCAGTTCCCCATATATCTCGTATGTCTCTCCCAGCTCCCCTATTTCTCCTATGTCTCTCCCAGCTCCCCTATTTCTCCTGTCTCTCCCAGCTCCCCTTATTTGTCCTATGTCTCTCCCAGCTGCCCTTATTTCTCCTATGTCTCTCCAAGCTCCCCTTATTTCTCATATGCCTCTCCCGTCTCCCCCTATTCCTCCTCTCTCTCCCAGCTCCCCCTATTTCTCCTATATATATCTCAGCTCCCCCTATTTCTCCTATGTCTCTCCCAGCTCCCCCTATATCTCCTATGTCTCTCCCAGCTCCCCCTATATCTTCTATGTCTCTCCCAGCTCCCCTTATTTCTCCTATGACTCTCCCAGCTCCCATTATTTCTCCTATGTCTCCACAATCTCCCCCTATATCTCCATGTCTCTCCCAGCTCCGCTTATTTCTCCTATGTCTCTCCCAGCTCCCCTTATTTCTCCTATGTCTCTCCCAGCTCCCCTTATTTCTCCTTTGTCTCTCCCAGCTCCCCTTATTTCTCCTATGACTCTCCCAGCTCCCCCTATATCTCCTTTGTCTCTACCAGATCCCCCTATTTCTCTTATGTCTCTCCCAGCTCCCCCTATTTCTCCTATGTCTCTCCCAGCTCCCCTTTTTCTGCTGTCTCTTCCAGCTCCCCTTATTTGTCCTATGTCTCTCCCAGCTCCCCTTATTTCTCCTATGTTTCTCCCAGCTCCCCCTATTTCTCGTATGTCTCTCCAAGCTACACCTATTTCTCCTATGTCTCTCCCAGCTCCCCTTATTTCTCCTATGTCTCTTCCAGCTCCCCTTATTTCTCCTATGTCTCTCCCAGCTCCCCTTATTTCCCCCATGTCTCTCCCAGCTCCTCCTATATCTCCTATGTCTCTCCCAGCTCCCCCTATATCTCCTATGTCTCTCCCAGCTCACCCTATTTCTCCTATGTCTACCCCATCTCCCCCCTATATCTCATGTCTCTCCAGCTCCCCTTATTTCTCCTATGTCTCTCCCAGCTCCCCTTATTTCTCCTATGTCTCTCCCAGCTCCCCTTATTTCTCCTATGTCTCTCCCGTCTCCCCCTATTCCTCCTCTCTCTCCCAGCTCCTCTTATTTCTCCTATGTCTCTCCCTGCTCCCCTTATTTCTCCCATGTCTCTCCCACCCCCCCTATTTCTCCTGCCTCTCCCAGCTCCCCTTATTTCTCCTATGTCTCTCCCAGCTCCCCTTATTTCTCCTATGCCTCTCCCAGCTCCCCTTATTTCTCATATGTCTCTCCCAGCTCCCCTTATTTCTCCTATGTCTCTCCCAGCTCCCCTTATTACTCCTATGTCTCTCCCGTCTCCCCTTATTCCTCCTCTCTCTCCCAGCTCCCCCTATTTCTTCTATGTCTCTCTCAGCACCCCCTATTTCTCCTATGTATCTCCCAGCTCCCCCTATATCTCCTATGTCTCTCCCAGCTCCCCCTATATCTCCTATGTCTCTCCCAGCTCCCCTTATTTCTCCTATGACTCTCCCAGCTCCCCTTATTTCTCCTATGTCTCCCCCATCTCCCCCTATATCTCCTATGTCTCTCCCAGCTCCGCTTATTTCTCCTATGTCTCTCCCAGCTCCCCTTATTTCTCCTATGTCTCTCCCAGCTCCCCTTATTTCTCCTTTGTCTCTCCCAGCTCCCCTTATTTCTCCTATGTCTCTCCCAGCTCACCCTATATCTCCTATGTCTCTCCCAGCTCCCCCTATTTCTCCTGTGTCTCTCCCAGCTCACCCTATTTCTCCTATGTCTCTCCCAGCTCCCCTTTTCTCCTGTCTCTTCCAGCTCCCCTTATTTCACCTATGTCTCTCCCAGCTTCCCTTATTTCTCCTATGTCTCTCCCAGTTCCCTTTATTTCTCCTATGTCTCTACCAGCTCCCCTTATTTCTCCTATGTCTCTCCCAGCTCCCCTTATTTCTCCTGTGTTTCTCCCAGCTCCCCCTATTTCTCGTATGTCTCTCCCAGCTCCCCCTATTTCTTCTATGTCTCTCCCAGCTCCCCTTATTTCTCCTATGTCTCTTCCAGCTCCCATTGTTTCTCCTATGTCTCTGCCAGCTCACCTTATTTCTCCCATGTGTCTCCCAGTTCCCCATATATCTCGTATGTCTCTCCCAGCTCCCCTATTTCTCCTATGTCTCTCCCAGCTCCCCTATTTCTCCTATGTCTCTCCCAGCTCCCCTTATTTCTCCTATGTCTCTCCCAGCTCCCCTTATTTCTCCTATGTCTCTCCAAGCTCCCTTAATTTCTCCTATGCCTCTCCCATCTCCCCCTATTCCTCCTCTCTCTCCCAGCTCCCCCTATTTCTCCTATATCTCTCTCAGCTCCCCCTATTTCTCCTATGTCTCTCCCAGCTCCCCCTATATCTCCTATGTCTCTCCCAGCTCCCCCTATATCTCCTAGGTCTCTCCTAGCTCCCCTTATTTCTCCTATGACTCTCCCAGCTCCCATTATTTCTCCTATGTCTCCACAATCTCCCCCTATATCTCCTATGTCTCTCCCAGCTCCGCTTATTTCTCCTATGTCTCTCCCAGCTCTCCTTATTTCTCCTATGTCTCTCCCAGCTCACCTTATTTCTCCTTTGTCTCTCCCAGCTCCTCTTATTTCTCCTATGACTCTCCCAGCTCCCCTTATATCTCCTATGTCTCTACCAGATCCGCCTATTTCTCTTATGTCTCTCCCAGCTCCCCCTATTTCTCCTATGTCTCTCCCAGCTCCCCTATTTCTGCTGTCTCTTCCAGCTCCCCTTATTTCTCCTATGTCTCTCCCAGCTCCCCTTATTTCTCCTATGTTTCTCCCAGCTCACCCTATTTCTCCTATGTCTCTCCAAGCTCCACCTATTTCTCCTATGTCTCTCCCAGCTCCCCTTATTTCTCCTATGTCTCTTCCAGCTCCCCTTATTTCTCCTTTGTCTCTCCCAGCTCCCCTTATTTCCCCCATGTCTCTCCCAGCTCCTCCTATATCTCCTATGTCTCTCCCAGCTCCCCCTATATCTCCTATGTCTCTCCCAGCTCCCCTTATTTCTCCTATGACTCTCCCAGCTCCCCTTATTTCTCCTATGTCTCCCCCATCTCCCCCTATATCTCCTATGTCTCTCCCAGCTCCGCTTATTTCTCCTATGTCTCTCCCAGCTCCCCTTATTTCTCCTATGTCTCTCCCAGCTCCCCTTATTTCTCCTTTGTCTCTCCCAGCTCCCCTTATTTCTCCTATGTCTCTCCCAGCTCACCCTCTATCTCCTATGTCTCTCCCAGCTCCCCCTATTTCTCCTGTGTCTCTCCCAGCTCACCTTATTTCTCATATGTCTCTCCCAGCTCCCTTTTTCTCCTGTCTCTTCCAGCTCCCCTTATTTCTCCTATGTCTCTTCCAGCTCCCCTTATTTCTCCTTTGTCTCTCCCAGCTCCCCTTATTTCCCCCATGTCTCTCCCAGCTCCTCCTATATCTCCTATGTCTCTCCCAGCTCCCCCTATATCTCCTATGTCTCTCCCAGCTCCCCTTATTTCTCCTATGACTCTCCCAGCTCCCCTTATTTCTCCTATGTCTCCCCCATCTCCCCCTATATCTCCTATGTCTCTCCCAGCTCCGCTTATTTCTCCTATGTCTCTCCCAGCTCCCCTTATTTCTCCTATGTCTCTCCCAGCTCCCCTTATTTCTCCTTTGTCTCTCCCAGCTCCCCTTATTTCTCCTATGTCTCTCCCAGCTCACCCTATATCTCCTATGTCTCTCCCAGCTCCCCCTATTTCTCCTGTGTCTCTCCCAGCTCACCCTATTTCTCATATGTCTCTCCCAGCTCCCTTTTTCTCCTGTCTCTTCCAGCTCCCCTTATTTCACCTATGTCTCTCCCAGCTCCCCTTATTTCTCCTATGTCTCTCCCAGCTCCCTTTATTTCTCCTATGTCTCTACCAGCTCCCCTTATTTCTCCTATGTCTTTCCCAGCTCCCCTTATTTCTCCTGTGTTTCTCCCAGCTCCCCCTATTTCTCGTATGTCTCTCCCAGCTCCCCCTATTTCTTCTATGTCTCTCCCAGCTCCCCTTATTTCTCCTATGTCTCTCCCAGCTCCCCTTGTTTCTCATATGTCTCTGCCAGCTCACCTTATTTCTCCCATGTGTCTCCCAGTTCCCCATATATCTCGTATGTCTCTCCCAGCTCCCCTATTTCTCCTATGTCTCTCCCAGCTCCCCTATTTCTCCTGTCTCTCCCAGCTCCCCTTATTTGTCCTATGTCTCTCCCAGCTGCCCTTATTTCTCCTATGTCTCTCCAAGCTCCCCTTATTTCTCATATGCCTCTCCCGTCTCCCCCTATTCCTCCTCTCTCTCCCAGCTCCCCCTATTTCTCCTATATATATCTCAGCTCCCCCTATTTCTCCTATGTCTCTCCCAGCTCCCCCTATATCTCCTATGTCTCTCCCAGCTCCCCCTATATCTTCTATGTCTCTCCCAGCTCCCCTTATTTCTCCTATGACTCTCCCAGCTCCCATTATTTCTCCTATGTCTCCACAATCTCCCCCTATATCTCCATGTCTCTCCCAGCTCCGCTTATTTCTCCTATGTCTCTCCCAGCTCCCCTTATTTCTCCTATGTCTCTCCCAGCTCCCCTTATTTCTCCTTTGTCTCTCCCAGCTCCCCTTATTTCTCCTATGACTCTCCCAGCTCCCCCTATATCTCCTTTGTCTCTACCAGATCCCCCTATTTCTCTTATGTCTCTCCCAGCTCCCCCTATTTCTCCTATGTCTCTCCCAGCTCCCCTTTTTCTGCTGTCTCTTCCAGCTCCCCTTATTTGTCCTATGTCTCTCCCAGCTCCCCTTATTTCTCCTATGTTTCTCCCAGCTCCCCCTATTTCTCGTATGTCTCTCCAAGCTACACCTATTTCTCCTATGTCTCTCCCAGCTCCCCTTATTTCTCCTATGTCTCTTCCAGCTCCCCTTATTTCTCCTATGTCTCTCCCAGCTCCCCTTATTTCCCCCATGTCTCTCCCAGCTCCTCCTATATCTCCTATGTCTCTCCCAGCTCCCCCTATATCTCCTATGTCTCTCCCAGCTCACCTTATTTCTCCTATGTCTACCCCATCTCCCCCCTATATCTCATGTCTCTCCAGCTCCCCTTATTTCTCCTATGTCTCTCCCAGCTCCCCTTATTTCTCCTATGTCTCTCCCAGCTTACCCTATTTCTCCTATGTCTCTCGCAGCTCCCCCTATTTCTCCTATGTCTCTCCCACCCCCCCAATTTCTCTTGCCTCTCCCAGCTCCCCTTATTTCTCCTATGTCTCTCCCAGCTCCCCTTATTTTGCCTATGACTCTCCCAGCTCCCCTTATTTCTCCTATGTCTCCCACGTCTCCCCTTATTCCTCCTCTCTCTCCCAGCTCCCCCTATTTCTCCTATGTCATTCTCAGCTCCCCATATTTCTCCTATGTCTCTCCCAGCTCCCCCTATATCTCCTATGTCTCTCCCAGCTCCCCCTATTTCTCCTTTGTCTCTCCCAGCTCCCCTTATTTCTCCTTTGTCTCCCCCATCTCCCCCAATATCTCCTATGTCTCTCCCAGCTCCCCCTGTTTCTCGTATGTCTCTCCCAGCACTCCCTATTTCTCCTATGTCTCTCCCAGCTCCCCTTATTTCTCCAATGTCTCTCCCAGCTCCCCTTATTCCTCCTATGTCTCTCCCAGCTCCCCTTATTTCTCCCATGTCTCTCCCAGCTCCCCCTATATCTCCTATGTCTCTCCCAGCTTCCCCTATATCTCCTATGTCTCTCCCAGCTCCCTTTTTTCTCCTATGACTCTCCCAGCTCCCCTTATTTCTCCTATGTCTCTCCCAGCTCCCCTTATTTCTCCTATGTCTCTCCCAGCTCCCCTTATTTCTCCTTTGTCTCTCCCAGCTCCCCTTATTTCTCCTATGACTCTCCCAGCTCCCCCTATATCTCCTATGTCTCTACCAGATCCCCCTATTTCTCTTATGTCTCTCCCAGCTCCCCCTATTTCTCCTATGTCTCTCCCAGCTCCCCTATTTCTGCTGTCTCTTCCAGCTCCCCTTATTTCTCCTATGTTTCTCCCAGCTCCCCCTATTTCTCGTATGTCTCTCCAAGCTCCACCTATTTCTCCTATGTCTCTCCCAGCTCCCCTTATTTCTCCTATGTCTCTTCCAGCTCCCCTTATTTCTCCTATGTCTCTCCCAGCTCCCCTTATTTCCCCCATGTCTCTCCCAGCTCCTCCTATATCTCCTATGTCTCTCCCAGCTCCCCCTATATCTCCTATGTCTCTCCCAGCTCCCCATATTTCTCCTATGACTCTCCCAGCTCACCTTATTTCTCCTATGTCTACCCATCTCCCCCCTATATCTCATGTCTCTCCAGCTCCCCTTATTTCTCCTATTTCTCTCCCAGCTCCCCTTATTTCTCCTATGTCTCTCCCAGCTTACCCTATTTCTCCTATGTCTCTCGCAGCTCCCCCTATTTCTCCTATGTCTCTCCCACCCCCCAAATTTCTCTTGCCTCTCCCAGCTCCCCTTATTTCTCCTATGTCTCTCCCAGCTCCCCTTATTTCGCCTATGACTCTCCCAGCTCCCCTTATTTCTCCTATGTCTCCCACGTCTCCCCTTATTCCTCCTCTCTCTCCCAGCTCCCCCTATTTCTCCTATGTCATTCTCAGCTCCCCATATTTCTCCTATGTCTCTCCCAGCTCCCCCTATATCTCCTATGTCTCTCCCAGCTCCCCCTATTTCTCCTTTGTCTCTCCCAGCTCCCCTTATTTCTCCATTGTCTCCCCCATCTCCCCCATTATCTCCTATGTCTCTCCCAGCTCCGCTTATTTCTCCTATGTCTCTCCCAGCTCCCCTTATTTCTCCTATGTCTCTCTCAGCACGCCTTATTTCTCCTTTGTTTCTCCCAGCTCCCCTCACTACTCCTATTTCTCTCCCAGCTCCCCCTATATCTCCTATGTCTCTCCCAGCTCCCCTTATTTCTCCTATGTCTTTCCCAGCTCCCCTTATTTCGCCTATGACTCTCCCAGCTCCCCTTATTTCTCCTATGTCTCCCACATCTCCCCTTATTCCTCCTCTCTCTCCCAGCTCCCCCTATTTCTCCTATGTCATTCTCAGCTCCCCATATTTCTCCTATGTCTCTCCCAGCTCCCTTATTTCTCCTATGTCTCTCCCAGCTCCCCTTATTTCTCGTATGTTTCTCCCAGCTCCCCCTATTTCTCGTATGTCTCTCCCAGCACTCCCTATTTCTCCTATGTCTCTCCCAGCTCCCCTTATTTCTCCAATGTCTCTCCCAGCTCCCCTTATTCCTCCTATGTCTCTCCCAGCTCCCCTTATTTCTCCCATGTCTCTCCCAGTTCCACCTATATCTCCTATGTCTCTCCCAGCTCCCCTTATATCTCCTATGTCTCTCCCAGCACCCTTTTTTCTCCTATGACTCTCCCAGCTCCCCTTATTTCTCCTATGTCTCTCCCAGCTCCCCTTATTTCTCCTATGTCTCTCCCAGCTTCCCCTATTTCTCCTATGTCTCTCCCAGCTCCCCCTATTTCTCCTATGTCTCTCCCACCCCCCCATTTCTCCTGCCACTCGCTGCTCCCCTTATTTCTCCTATGTCTCTCCCAGGTCCCCTTATTTCTCCTATGCCTCTCCCAGCTCCCCTTATTTCTCCTATGTCTCTCCCAGCTCCCCTTATTTCTCCTATGTCTCTCCCAGCTCCCCTTATTTCCCCCATGTCTCTCCCAGCTCCTCCTATATCTCCTATGTCTCTCCCAGCTCCCCCTATATCTCCTATGTCTCTCCCAGCTCCCCATATTTCTCCTATGACTCTCCCAGCTCACCTTATTTCTCCTATGTCTACCCCATCTCCCCCCTATATCTCATGTCTCTCCAGCTCCCCTTATTTCTCCTATGTCTCTCCCAGCTCCCCTTATTTCTCCTATGTCTCTCCCAGCTTACCCTATTTCTCCTATGTCTCTCGCAGCTCCCCCTATTTCTCCTATGTCTCTCCCACCCCCCCAATTTCTCCTGCCTCTCGCTGCTCCCCTTATTTCTCCTATGTCTCTCCCAGGTCCCCTTATTTCTCCTATGTCTCTCCCAGCTCCCCTTATTTCTCCAATGTCTCTCCCAGCTCCCCTTTTTTCTCCTATGCCTCTCCCATCTCCCCCTATTCCTCCTCTCTCTCCCAGCTCCCCCTATTTCTCCTATATCTCTCTCAGCTCCCCCTATTTCTCCTATTTCTCTCCCAGCTCCCCCTATATCTCCTATGTCTCTCCCAGCTCCCCCTATATCTCCTATGTCTCTCCCAGCTCCCCTTATTTCTCCTAAGACTCTCCCAGCTCCCATTATTTCTCCTATGTCTCCCCCATCTCCCCCTATATCTCCTATGTCTCTCCCAGCTCTGCTTATTTCTCCTATGTCTCTCCCAGCTCCCCTTATTTCTCCTATGTCTCTCCCTGCTCCACTTATTTCTCCTTTGTCTCTCCCAGCTTTCCTTATTTCTCCTATGACTCTCCCAGCTCCCCCTATATCTCCTATGTCTCTCCCAGCTTCCCATATTTCTCCTATGTCTCTCCCAGCTCCCCCTATTTCTCCTATGTCTCTCCCAGCTCCCCCTGTTTCTGCTGTCTCTTCCAGCTCCCCTTATTTCTCCTATGTCTCTCCCAGCTCCCCTTATTTCTCCTATGTCTTTCCCAGCTCCCCATATTTCTCCTATGTCTCTCCCAGCTCCCCTTATTTCTCCTATGTCTCTCCCAGCTCTCCTTATTTCTCCTATGTTTCTCCCAGCTCCCCCTATTTCTCGTATGTCTGTCCCAGCTCCACCTATTTCTCCTATGTCTCTCCCAGCACCCCTTATTTCTCCTTTGCATCTCCCAGCTCCCCTTATTTCTCCTATGTCTCTCCCAGCTCCCCTTATTTCTCCTATGTCTCTCCCAGCTCCCCTTATTTCTCCTATGTCTCTCCCGTCTCCCCCTATTCCTCCTCTCTCTCCCAGCTCCTCTTATTTCTCCTATGTCTCTCCCAGCTCCCCTTATTTCTCCTATGTCTCTCCCTGCTCCCCTTATTTCTCCCATGTCTCTCCCACCCCCCTATTTCTCCTGCCTCTCCCAGCTCCCCTTATTTCTCCTATGTCTCTCCCAGCTCCCCTTATTTCTCCTATGCCTCTCCCAGCTCCCCTTATTTCTCATATGTCTCTCCCAGCTCCCCTTATTTCTCCTATGTCTCTCCCAGCTCCCCTTATTACTCCTATGTCTCTCCCGTCTCCCCTTATTCCTCCTCTCTCTCCCAGCTCCCCCTATTTCTTCTATGTCTCTCTCAGCACCCCCTATTTCTCCTATGTATCTCCCAGCTCCCCCTATATCTCCTATGTCTCTCCCAGCTCCCCCTATATCTCCTATGTCTCTCCCAGCTCCCCTTATTTCTCCTATGACTCTCCCAGCTCCCCTTATTTCTCCTATGTCTCCCCCATCTCCCCCTATATCTCCTATGTCTCTCCCAGCTCCGCTTATTTCTCCTATGTCTCTCCCAGCTCCCCTTATTTCTCCTATGTCTCTCCCAGCTCCCCTTATTTCTCCTTTGTCTCTCCCAGCTCCCCTTATTTCTCCTATGTCTCTCCCAGCTCACCCTATATCTCCTATGTCTCTCCCAGCTCCCCCTATTTCTCCTGTGTCTCTCCCAGCTCACCCTATTTCTCCTATGTCTCTCCCAGCTCCCTTTTTCTCCTGTCTCTTCCAGCTCCCCTTATTTCACCTATGTCTCTCCCAGCTTCCCTTATTTCTCCTATGTCTCTCCCAGTTCCCTTTATTTCTCCTATGTCTCTACCAGCTCCCCTTATTTCTCCTATGTCTCTCCCAGCTCCCCTTATTTCTCCTGTGTTTCTCCCAGCTCCCCCTATTTCTCGTATGTCTCTCCCAGCTCCCCCTATTTCTCCTATATCTCTCTCAGCTCCCCCTATTTCTCCTATTTCTCTCCCAGCTCCCCCTATATCTCCTATGTCTCTCCTAGCTCCCCCTATATCTCCTATGTATCTCCCAGCTCCCCTTATTTCTCCTAAGACTCTCCCAGCTCCCATTATTTCTCCTATGTCTCCCCCATCTCCCCCTATATCTCCTATGTCTCTCCCAGCTCTGCTTATTTCTCCTATGTCTCTCCCAGCTCCCCTTATTTCTCCTATGTCTCTCCCTGCTCCACTTATTTCTCCTTTGTCTCTCTCAGCTATCCTTATTTCTCCTATGACTCTCCCAGCTCCCCCTATATCTCCTATGTCTCTCCCAGCTTCCCATATTTCTCCTATGTCTCTCCCAGCTCCCCCTATTTCTCCTATGTCTCTCCCAGCTCCCCCTGTTTCTGCTGTCTCTTCCAGCTCCCCTTATTTCTCCTATGTCTCTCCCAGCTCCCCTTATTTCTCCTATGTCTTTCCCAGCTCCCCATATTTCTCCTATGTCTCTCCCAGCTCCCCTTATTTCTCCTATGTCTCTCCCAGCTCTCCTTATTTCTCCTATGTTTCTCCCAGCTCCCCCTATTTCTCGTATGTCTGTCCCAGCTCCACCTATTTCTCCTATGTCTCTCCCAGCACCCCTTATTTCTCCTTTGCATCTCCCAGCTCCCCTTATTTCTCCTATGTCTCTCCCAGCTCCCCTTATTTCTCCTATGTCTCTCCCAGCTCCCCTTATTTCTCCTATGTCTCTCCCGTCTCCCCCTATTCCTCCTCTCTCTCCCAGCTCCTCTTATTTCTCCTATGTCACTCCCAGCTCCCCTTATTTCTCCTATGTCTCTCCCTGCTCCCCTTATTTCTCCCATGTCTCTCCCACCCCCCCTATTTCTCCTGCCTCTCCCAGCTCCCCTTATTTCTCCTATGTCTCTCCCAGCTCCCCTTATTTCTCCTATGCCTCTCCCAGCTCCCCTTATTTCTCATATGTCTCTCCCAGCTCCCCTTATTTCTCCTATGTCTCTCCCAGCTCCCCTTATTACTCCTATGTCTCTCCCGTCTCCCCTTATTCCTCCTCTCTCTCCCAGCTCTCCCTATTTCTTCTATGTCTCTCTCAGCACCCCCTATTTCTCCTATGTATCTCCCAGCTCCCCCTATATCTCCTATGTCTCTCCCAGCTCCCCCTATATCTCCTATGTCTCTCCCAGCTCCCCTTATTTCTCCTATGACTCTCCCAGCTCCCCTTATTTCTCCTATGTCTCCCCCATCTCCCCCTATATCTCCTATGTCTCTCCCAGCTCCGCTTATTTCTCCTATGTCTCTCCCAGCTCCCCTTATTTCTCCTATGTCTCTCCCAGCTCCCCTTATTTCTCCTTTGTCTCTCCCAGCTCCCCTTATTTCTCCTATGTCTCTCCCAGCTCACCCTATATCTCCTATGTCTCTCCCAGCTCCCCCTATTTCTCCTGTGTCTCTCCCAGCTCACCCTATTTCTCCTATGTCTCTCCCAGCTCCCTTTTTCTCCTGTCTCTTCCAGCTCCCCTTATTTCACCTATGTCTCTCCCAGCTTCCCTTATTTCTCCTATGTCTCTCCCAGTTCCCTTTATTTCTCCTATGTCTCTACCAGCTCCCCTTATTTCTCCTATGTCTCTCCCAGCTCCCCTTATTTCTCCTGTGTTTCTCCCAGCTCCCCCTATTTCTCGTATGTCTCTCCCAGCTCCCCCTATTTCTTCTATGTCTCTCCCAGCTCCCCTTATTTCTCCTATGTCTCTCCCAGCTCCCCTTGTTTCTCCTATGTCTCTGCCAGCTCACCTTATTTCTCCCAAGTGTCTCCCAGTTCCCCATATATCTCGTATGTCTCTCCCAGCTCCCCTATTTCTCCTATGTCTCTCCCAGCTCCCCTATTTCTCCTATGTCTCTCCCAGCTCCCCTTATTTCTCCTATGTCTCTCCCAGCTCCCCTTATTTCTCCTATGTCTCTCCAAGCTCCCCTTATTTCTCGTATGCCTCTCCCGTCTCCCCCTATTCCTCCTCTCTCTCACAGCTCCCCTTATTTCTCCTATATCTCTCTCAGCTCCCCCTATTTCTCCTATGTCTCTCCCAGCTCCCCCTATATCTCCTATGTCTCTCCCAGCTCCCCCTATATCTCCTAGGTCTCTCCTAGCTCCCCTTATTTCTCCTATGACTCTCCCAGCTCCCATTATTTCTCCTATGTCTCCACAATCTCCCCCTATATCTCCTATGTCTCTCCCAGCTCCGCTTATTTCTCCTATGTCTCTCCCAGCTCCCCTTATTTCTCCTATGTCTCTCCCAGCTCACCTTATTTCTCCTTTGTCTCTCCCAGCTCCCCTTATTTCTCCTATGACTCTCCCAGCTCCCCCTATATCTCCTATGTCTCTACCAGATCCGCCTATTTCTCTTATGTCTCTCCCAGCTCCCCCTATTTCTCCTAAGTCTCTCCCAGCTCCCCTATTTCTGCTGTCTCTTCCAGCTCCCCTTATTTCTCCTATGTCTCTCCCAGCTCCCCTTATTTCTCCTATGTTTCTCCCAGCTCACCCTATTTCTCCTATGTCTCTCCAAGCTCCACCTATTTCTCCTATGTCTCTCCCAGCTCCCCTTATTTCTCCTATGTCTCTTCCAGCTCCCCTTATTTCTCCTATGTCTCTCCCAGCTCCCCTTATTTCCCCCATGTCTCTCCCAGCTCCTCCTATATCTCCTATGTCTCTCCCAGCTCCCCCTATATCTCCTATGTCTCTCCCATCTCCCCTTATTTCTCCTATGACTCTCCCAGCTCCCCTTATTTCTCCTATGTCTCCCCCATCTCCCCCTATATCTCCTATGTCTCTCCCAGCTCCCCTTATTTCTCCTATGTCTCTCCCAGCTCCCCTTATTTCTCCTATGTCTCTCCCAGCTCCCCTTATTTCTCCTATGTCTCTCCCGTCTCCCCCTATTCCTCCTCTCTCTCCCAGCTCCTCTTATTTCTCCTATGTCTCTCCCTGCTCCCCTTATTTCTCCCATGTCTCTCCCACCCCCCCTATTTCTCCTGCCTCTCCCAGCTCCCCTTATTTCTCCTATGTCTCTCCCAGCTCCCCTTATTTCTCCTATGCCTCTCCCAGCTCCCCTTATTTCTCATATGTCTCTCCCAGCTCCCCTTATTTCTCCTATGTCTCTCCCAGCTCCCCTTATTACTCCTATGTCTCTCCCGTCTCCCCTTATTCCTCCTCTCTCTCCCAGCTCCCCCTATTTCTTCTATGTCTCTCTCAGCACCCCCTATTTCTCCTATGTATCTCCCAGCTCCCCCTATATCTCCTATGTCTCTCCCAGCTCCCCCTATATCTCCTATGTCTCTCCCAGCTCCCCTTACTTCTCCTATGACTCTCCCAGCTCCCCTTATTTCTCCTATGTCTCCCCCTTCTCCCCCTATATCTCCTATGTCTCTCCCAGCTCCGCTTATTTCTCCTATGTCTCTCCCAGCTCCCCTTATTTCTCCTATGTCTCTCCCAGCTCCCCTTATTTCTCCTTTGTCTCTCCCAGCTCCCCTTATTTCTCCTATGTCTCTCCCAGCTCACCCTATATCTCCTATGTCTCTCCCAGCTCCCCCTATTTCTCCTGTGTCTCTCCCAGCTCACCCTATTTCTCCTATGTCTCTCCCAGCTACCTTTTTCTCCTGTCTCTTCCAGCTCCCCTTATTTCACCTATGTCTCTCCCAGCTTCCCTTATTTCTCCTATGTCTCTCCCAGTTCCCTTTATTTCTCCTATGTCTCTACCAGCTCCCCTTATTTCTCCTATGTCTCTCCCAGCTCCCCTTATTTCTCCTGTGTTTCTCCCAGCTCCCCCTATTTCTCGTATGTCTCGCCCAGCTCCCCCTATTTCTTCTATGTCTCTCCCAGCTCCCCTTATTTCTCCTATGTCTCTTCCAGCTCCCCTTGTTTCTTCTATGTCTCTGCCAGCTCACCTTATTTCTCCCATGTGTCTCCCAGTTCCCCATATATCTCGTATGTCTCTCCCAGCTCCCCTATTTCTCCTATGTCTCTCCCAGCTCCCCTATTTCTCCTATGTCTCTCCCAGCTCCCCTTATTTCTCCTATGTCTCTCCCAGCTCCCCTTATTTCTCCTATGTCTCTCCAAGCTCCCCTTATTTCTCCTATGCCTCTCCCGTCTCCCCCTATTCCTCCTCTCTCTCCCAGCTCCCCCTATTTCTCCTATATCTCTCTCAGCTCCCCCTATTTCTCCTATGTCTCTCCCAGCTCCCCCTATATCTCCTATGTCTCTCCCAGCTCCCCCTATATCTCCTAGGTCTCTCCTAGCTCCCCTTATTTCTCCTATGACTCTCCCAGCTCCCATTATTTCTCCTATGTCTCCACATCCTCCCCCTATATCTCCTATTTCTCTCCCAGCTCCGCTTATTTCTCCTATGTCTCTCCCAGCTCTCCTTATTTCTCCTATGTCTCTCCCAGCTCACCTTATTTCTCCTTTGTCTCTCCCAGCTCCCCTTATTTCTCCTATGACTCTCCCAGCTCCCCCTATATCTCCTATGTCTCTACCAGATCCGCCTATTTCTCTTATGTCTCTCCCAGCTCCCCCTATTTCTCCTATGTCTCTCCCAGCTCCCCTATTTCTGCTGTCTCTTCCAGCTCCCCTTATTTCTCAGATGTCTCTCCCAGCTCCCCTTATTTCTCCTATGTTTCTCCCAGCTCACCCTATTTCTCCTATGTCTCTCCAAGCTCCACCTATTTCTCCTATGTCTCTCCCAGCTCCCCTTATTTCTCCTTTGTCTCTCCCAGCTCCCCTTATTTCCCCCATGTCTCTCCCAGCTCCTCCTATATCTCCTATGTCTCTCCCAGCTCCCCCTATATCTCCTATGTCTCTCCCAGCTCCCCTTATTTCTCCTATGACTCTCCCAGCTCCCCTTATTTCTCCTATGTCTCCCCCATCTCCCCCTATATCTCCTATGTCTCTCCCAGCTCCGCTTATTTCTACTATGTCTCTCCCAGCTCCCCTTATTTCTCCTATGTCTCTCCCAGCTCCCCTTATTTCTCCTTTGTCTCTCCCAGCTCCCCTTATTTCTCCTATGTCTCTCCCAGCTCACCCTATATCTCCTATGTCTCTCCCAGCTCCCCCTATTTCTCCTGTGTCTCTCCCAGCTCACCCTATTTCTCATATGTCTCTCCCAGCTCCCTTTTTCTCCTGTCTCTTCCAGCTCCCCTTATTTCTCCTATGTCTCTTCCAGCTCCCCTTATTTCTCCTTTGTCTCTCCCAGCTCCCCTTATTTCCCCCATGTCTCTCCCAGCTCCTCCTATATCTCCTATGTCTCTCCCAGCTCCCCCTATATCTCCTATGTCTCTCCCAGCTCCCCTTATTTCTCCTATGACTCTCCCAGCTCCCCTTATTTCTCCCATGTCTCCCCCATCTCCCCCTATATCTCCTATGTCTCTCCCAGCTCCGCTTATTTCTCCTATGTCTCTCCCAGCTCCCCTTATTTCTCCTATGTCTCTCCCAGCTCCCCTTATTTCTCCTTTGTCTCTCCCAGCTCCCCTTATTTCTCCTATGTCTCTCCCAGCTCACCCTATATCTCCTATGTCTCTCCCAGCTCCCCCTATTTCTCCTGTGTCTCTCCCAGCTCACCCTATTTCTCATATGTCTCTCCCAGCTCCCTTTTTCTCCTGTCTCTTCCAGCTCCCCTTATTTCACCTATGTCTCTCCCAGCTCCCCTTATTTCTCCTATGTCTCTCCCAGCTCCCTTTATTTCTCCTATGTCTCTACCAGCTCCCCTTATTTCTCCTATGTCTCTCCCAGCTCCCCTTATTTCTCCTGTGTTTCTCCCAGCTCCCCGTATTTCTCGTATGTCTCTCCCAGCTCCCCCTATTTCTTCTATGTCTCTCCCAGCTCCCCTTATTTCTCCTATGTCTCTCCCAGCTCCCATTGTTTCTCATATGTCTCTGCCAGCTCACCTTATTTCTCCCATGTGTCTCCCAGTTCCCCATATATCTCGTATGTCTCTCCCAGCTCCCCTATTTCTCCAATGTCTCTCCCAGCTCCCCTATTTCTCCTGTCTCTCCCAGCTCCCCTTATTTCTCCTATGTCTCTCCCAGCTCCCCTTATTTCTCCTATGTCTCTCCAAGCTCCCCTTATTTCTCATATGCCTCTCCCGTCTCCCCCTATTCCTCCTCTCTCTCCCAGCTCCCCCTATTTCTCCTATATCTCTCTCAGCTCCCCCTATTTCTCCTATGCCTCTCCCAGCTCCCCCTATATCTCCTATGTCTCTCCCAGCTCCCCCTATATCTCCTATGTCTCTCCCAGCTCCCCTTATTTCTCCTATGACTCTCCCAGCTCCCATTATTTCTCCTATGTCTCCACAATCTCCCCCTATATCTCCATGTCTCTCCCAGCTCCGCTTATTTCTCCTATGTCTCTCCCAGCTCCCCTTATTTCTCCTATGTCTCTCCCAGCTCCCCTTATTTCTCCTTTGTCTCTCCCAGCTCCCCTTATTTCTCCTATGACTCTCCCAGCTCCCCCTATATCTCCTTTGTCTCTACCAGATCCCCCTATTTCTCTTATGTCTCTCCCAGCTCCCCCTATTTCTCCTATGTTTCTCCCAGCTCCCCTATTTCTGCTGTCTCTTCCAGCTCCCCTTATTTCTCCTATGGCTCTCCCAGCTCCCCTTATTTCTCCTATGTTTCTCCCAGCTCCCCCTATTTCTCGTATGTCTCTCCAAGCTACACCTATTTCTCCTATGTCTCTCCCAGCTCCCCTTATTTCTCCTATGTCTCTTCCAGCTCCCCTTATTTCTCCTATGTCTCTCCCAGCTCCCCTTATTTCCCCCATGTCTCTCCCAGCTCCTCCTATATCTCCTATGTCTCTCCCAGCTCCCCCTATATCTCCTATGTCTCTCCCAGCTCACCTTATTTCTCCTATGTCTACCCCATCTCCCCCCTATATCTCATGTCTCTCCAGCTCCCCTTATTTCTCCTATGTCTCTCCCAGCTCCCCTTATTTCTCCTATGTCTCTCCCAGCTTACCCTATTTCTCCTATGTCTCTCGCAGCTCCCCCTATTTCTCCTATGTCTCTCCCACCCCCCCAATTTCTCTTGCCTCTCCCAGCTCCCCTTATTTCTCCTATGTCTCTCCCAGCTCCCCTTATTTTGCCTATGACTCTCCCAGCTCCCCTTATTTCTCCTATGTCTCCCACGTCTCCCCTTATTCCTCCTCTCTCTCCCAGCTCCCCCTATTTCTCCTATGTCATTCTCAGCTCCCCATATTTCTCCTATGTCTCTCCCAGCTCCCCCTATATCTCCTATGTCTCTCCCAGCTCCCCCTATTTCTCCTTTGTCTCTCCCAGCTCCCCTTATTTCTCCTTTGTCTCCCCCATCTCCCCCAATATCTCCTCTGTCTCTCCCAGCTCCCCCTATTTCTCGTATGTCTCTCCCAGCACTCCCTATTTCTCCTATGTCTCTCCCAGCTCCCCTTATTTCTCCAATGTCTCTCCCAGCTCCCCTTATTCCTCCTATGTCTCTCCCAGCTCCCCTTATTTCTCCCATGTCTCTCCCAGCTCCCCCTATATCTCCTATATCTCTCCCAGCTCCCCCTATATCTCCTATGTCTCTCCCAGCTCCCTTTTTTCTCCTATGACTCTCCCAGCTCCCATTATTTCTCCTATGTCTCTCCCAGCTCCCCTTATTTCTCCTATGTCTCTCCCAGCTCCCCTTATTTCTCCTTTGTCTCTCCCAGCTCCCCTTATTTCTCCTATGACTCTCCCAGCTCCCCCTATATCTCCTATGTCTCTACCAGATCCCCCTATTTCTCTTATGTCTCTCCCAGCTCCCCCTATTTCTCCTATGTCTCTCCCAGCTCCCCTATTTCTCCTGTCTCTCCCAGCTCCCCTTATTTCTCCTATGTCTCTCCCAGCTCCCCTTATTTCTCCTATGTCTCTCCAAGCTCCCCTTATTTCTCATATGCCTCTCCCGTCTCCCCCTATTCCTCCTCTCTCTCCCAGCTCCCCCTATTTCTCCTATATCTCTCTCAGCTCCCCCTATTTCTCCTATGCCTCTCCCAGCTCCCCCTATATCTCCTATGTCTCTCCCAGCTCCCCCTATATCTCCTATGTCTCTCCCAGCTCCCCTTATTTCTCCTATGACTCTCCCAGCTCCCATTATTTCTCCTATGTCTCCACAATCTCCCCCTATATCTCCATGTCTCTCCCAGCTCCGCTTATTTCTCCTATGTCTCTCCCAGCTCCCCTTATTTCTCCTATGTCTCTCCCAGCTCCCCTTATTTCTCCTTTGTCTCTCCCAGCTCCCCTTATTTCTCCTATGACTCTCCCAGCTCCCCCTATATCTCCTTTGTCTCTACCAGATCCCCCTATTTCTCTTATGTCTCTCCCAGCTCCCCCTATTTCTCCTATGTTTCTCCCAGCTCCCCTATTTCTGCTGTCTCTTCCAGCTCCCCTTATTTCTCCTATGTCTCTCCCAGCTCCGCTTATTTCTCCTATGTTTCTCCCAGCTCCCCCTATTTCTCGTATGTCTCTCCAAGCTACACCTATTTCTCCTATGTCTCTCCCAGCTCCCCTTATTTCTCCTATGTCTCTTCCAGCTCCCCTTATTTCTCCTATGTCTCTCCCAGCTCCCCTTATTTCCCCCATGTCTCTCCCAGCTCCTCCTATATCTCCTATGTCTCTCCCAGCTCCCCCTATATCTCCTATGTCTCTCCCAGCTCACCTTATTTCTCCTATGTCTACCCCATCTCCCCCCTATATCTCATGTCTCTCCAGCTCCCCTTATTTCTCCTATGTCTCTCCCAGCTCCCCTTATTTCTCCTATGTCTCTCCCAGCTTACCCTATTTCTCCTATGTCTCTCGCAGCTCCCCCTATTTCTCCTATGTCTCTCCCACCCCCCCAATTTCTCTTGCCTCTCCCAGCTCCCCTTATTTCTCCTATGTCTCTCCCAGCTCCCCTTATTTTGCCTATGACTCTCCCAGCTCCCCTTATTTCTCCTATGTCTCCCACGTCTCCCCTTATTCCTCCTCTCTCTCCCAGCTCCCCCTATTTCTCCTATGTCATTCTCAGCTCCCCATATTTCTCCTATGTCTCTCCCAGCTCCCCCTATATCTCCTATGTCTCTCCCAGCTCCCCCTATTTCTCCTTTGTCTCTCCCAGCTCCCCTTATTTCTCCTTTGTCTCCCCCATCTCCCCCAATATCTCCTATGTCTCTCCCAGCTCCCCCTATTTCTCGTATGTCTCTCCCAGCACTCCCTATTTCTCCTATGTCTCTGCCAGCTCCCCTTATTTCTCCAATGTCTCTCCCAGCTCCCCTTATTCCTCCTATGTCTCTCCCAGCTCCCCTTATTTCTCCCATGTCTCTCCCAGCTCCCCCTATATCTCCTATATCTCTCCCAGCTCCCCCTATATCTCCTATGTCTCTCCCAGCTCCCTTTTTTCTCCTATGACTCTCCCAGCTCCCATTATTTCTCCTATGTCTCTCCCAGCTCCCCTTATTTCTCCTATGTCTCTCCCAGCTCCCCTTATTTCTCCTTTGTCTCTCCCAGCTCCCCTTATTTCTCCTATGACTCTCCCAGCTCCCCCTATATCTCCTATGTCTCTACCAGATCCCCCTATTTCTCTTATGTCTCTCCCAGCTCCCCCTATTTCTCCTATGTCTCTCCCAGCTCCCCTATTTCTGCTGTCTCTTCCAGCTCCCCTTATTTCTCCTATGTTTCTCCCAGCTCCCCCTATTTCTCGTATGTCTCTCCAAGCTCCACCTATTTCTCCTATGTCTCTCCCAGCTCCCCTTATTTCTCCTATGTCTCTTCCAGCTCCCCTTATTTCTCCTATGTCTCTCCCAGCTCCCCTTATTTCCCCCATGTCTCTCCCAGCTCCTCCTATATCTCCTATGTCTCTCCCAGCTCCCCCTATATCTCCTATGTCTCTCCCAGCTCCCCATATTTCTCCTATGACTCTCCCAGCTCACCTTATTTCTCCTATGTCTACCCCATCTCCCCCCTATATCTCATGTCTCTCCAGCTCCCCTTATTTCTCCTATGTCTCTCCCAGCTCCCCTTATTTCTCCTATGTCTCTCCCAGCTTACCCTATTTCTCCTATGTCTCTCGCAGCTCCCCCTATTTCTCCTATGTCTCTCCCACCCCCCCAATTTCTCTTGCCTCTCCCAGCTCCCCTTATTTCTCCTATGTCTCTCCCAGCTCCCCTTATTTCGCCTATGACTCTCCCAGCTCCCCTTATTTCTCCTATGTCTCCCACGTCTCCCCTTATTCCTCCTCTCTCTCCCAGCTCCCCCTATTTCTCCTATGTCATTCTCAGCTCCCCATATTTCTCCTATGTCTCTCCCAGCTCCCCCTATATCTCCTATGTCTCTCCCAGCTCCCCCTATTTCTCCTTTGTCTCTCCCAGCTCCCCTTATTTCTCCTTTGTCTCCCCCATCTCCCCCAATATCTCCTATGTCTCTCCCAGCTCCGCTTATTTCTCCTATGTCTCTCCCAGCTCCCCTTATTTCTCCTATGTCTCTCTCAGCACGCCTTATTTCTCCTTTGTTTCTCCCAGCTCCCCTTACTACTCCTATTTCTCTCCCAGCTCCCCCTATATCTCCTATGTCTCTCCCAGCTCCCCTTATTTCTCCTATGTCTTTCCCAGCTCCCCTTATTTCGCCTATGACTCTCCCAGCTCCCCATATTTCTCCTATGTCTCCCACGTCTCCCCTTATTCCTCCTCTCTCTCCCAGCTCCCCCTATTTCTCCTATGTCATTCTCAGCTCCCCATATTTCTCCTATGTCTCTCCCAGCTCCCTTATTTCTCCTATGTCTCTCCCAGCTCCCCTTATTTCTCGTATGTTTCTCCCAGCTCCCCCTATTTCTCGTATGTCTCTCCCAGCACTCCCTATTTCTCCTATGTCTCTCCCAGCTCCCCTTATTTCTCCAATGTCTCTCCCAGCTCCCCTTATTCCTCCTATGTCTCTCCCAGCTCCCCTTATTTCTCCCATGTCTCTCCCAGCTCCACCTATATCTCCTATGTCTCTCCCAGCTCCCCTTATACCTCCTATGTCTCTCCCAGCACCCTTTTTTCTCCTATGACTCTCCCAGCTCCCCTTATTTCTCCTATGTCTCTCCCAGCTCCCCTTATTTCTCCTATGTCTCTCCCAGCTTCCCCTATTTCTCCTATGTCTCTCCCAGCTCCCCCTATTTCTCCTATGTCTCTCCCACCCCCCCATTTCTCCTGCCACTCACTGCTCCCCTTATTTCTCCTATGTCTCTCCCAGGTCCCCTTATTTCTCCTATGCCTCTCCCAGCTCCCCTTATTTCTCCTATGTCTCTCCCAGCTCCCCTTATTTCTCCTATGTCTCTCCCAGCTCCCCTTATTTCCCCCATGTCTCTCCCAGCTCCTCCTATATCTCCTATGTCTCTCCCAGCTCCCCCTATATCTCCTATGTCTCTCCCAGCTCCCCATATTTCTCCTATGACTCTCCCAGCTCACCTTATTTCTCCTATGTCTACCCCATCTCCCCCCCCTATATCTCATGTCTCTCCAGCTCCCCTTATTTCTCCTATGTCTCTCCCAGCTCCCCTTATTTCTCCTATGTCTCTCCCAGCTTACCCTATTTCTCCTATGTCTCTCGCAGCTCCCCCTATTTCTCCTATGTCTCTCCCACCCCCCCAATTTCTCTTGCCTCTCCCAGCTCCCCTTATTTCTCCTATGTCTCTCCCAGCTCCCCTTATTTCGCCTATGACTCTCCCAACTCCCCTTATTTCTCCTATGTCTCCCACGTCTCCCCTTATTCCTCCTCTCTCTCCCAGCTCCCCCTATTTCTCCTATGTCATTCTCAGCTCCCCATATTTCTCCTATGTCTCTCCCAGCTCCCCCTATATCTCCTATGTCTCTCCCAGCTCCGCTTATTTCTCCTATGTCTCTCCCAGCTCCCCTTATTTCTCCTATGTCTCTCTCAGCACGCCTTATTTCTCCTTTGTTTCTCCCAGCTCCCCTTACTACTCCTATTTCTCTCCCAGCTCCCCCTATATCTCCTATGTCTCTCCCAGCTCCCCTTATTTCTCCTATGTCTTTCCCAGCTCCCCTTATTTCGCCTATGACTCTCGCAGCTCCCCTTATTTCTCCTATGTCTCCCACGTCTCCTCTTATTCCTCCTCTCTCTCCCAGCTCCCCCTATTTCTCCTATGTCATTCTCAGCTCCCCATATTTCTCCTATGTCTCTCCCAGCTCCCCTTATTTCTCCTATGTCTCTCCCAGCTCCCCTTATTTCTCGTATGTTTCTCCCAGCTCCCCCTATTTCTCGTATGTCTCTCCCAGCACTCCCTATTTCTCCTATGTCTCTCCCAGCTCCCCTTATTTCTTCAATGTCTCTCCTAGCTCCCCTTATTCCTCCTATGTCTCTCCCAGCTCCCCTTATTTCTCCCATGTCTCTCCCAGCTCCCCCTATATCTCCTATGTCTCTCCCAGCTCCCCTTATTTCTCCTCTGTCTCTCCCAGCTCCCTTTTTTCTCCTATGACTCTCCCAGCTCCCCTTATTTCTCCTATGTCTCTCCCAGCTCCCCTTATTTCTCCTATGTCTCTCCCAGCTTCCCCTATTTCTCCTATGTCTCTCCCAGCTCCCCCTATTTCTCCTATGTCTCTCCCACCCCCCCATTTCTCCTGCCACTCGCTGCTCCCCTTATTTCTCCTATGTCTCTCCCAGGTCCCCTTATTTCTCCTATGCCTCTCCCAGCTCCCCTTATTTCTCCTATGTCTCTCCCAGCTCCCCTTATTTCTCCAATGTCTCTCCCAGCTCCCCTTTTTTCTCCTATGCCTCTCCCGTCTCCCCCTATTCCTCCTCTCTCTCCCAGCTCCCCCTATTTCTCCTATATCTCTCTCAGCTCCCCCTATTTCTCCTATTTCTCTCCCAGCTCCCCCTATATCTCCTATGTCTCTCCCAGCTCCCCCTATATCTCCTATGTCTCTCCCAGCTCCCCTTATTTCTCCTAAGACTCTCCCAGCTCCCATTATTTCTCCTATGTCTCCCCCATCTCCCCCTATATCTCCTATGTCTCTCCCAGCTCTGCTTATTTCTACTATGTCTCTCCCAGCTTCCCTTATTTCTCCTATGTCTCTCCCTGCTCCACTTATTTCTCCTTTGTCTCTCCCAGCTTTCCTTATTTCTCCTATGACTCTACCAGCTCCCCCTATATCTCCTATGTCTCTCCCAGCTTCCCCTATTTCTCCTATGTCTCTCCCAGCTCCCCCTATTTCTCCTATATCTCTCTCAGCTCCCCCTATTTCTCCTATTTCTCTCCCAGCTCCCCCTATATCTCCTATGTCTCTCCCAGCTCCCCCTATATCTCCTATGTCTCTCCCAGCTCCCCTTATTTCTCCTAAGACTCTCCCAGCTCCCATTATTTCTCCTATGTCTCCCCCATCTCCCCCTATATCTCCTATGTCTCTCCCAGCTCTGCTTATTTCTCCTATGTCTCTCCCAGCTCCCCTTATTTCTCCTATGTCTCTCCCTGCTCCACTTATTTCTCCTTTGTCTCTCCCAGCTTTCCTTATTTCTCCTATGACTCTCCCAGCTCCCCCTATATCTCCTATGTCTCTCCCAGCTTCCCCTATTTCTCCTATGTCTCTCCCAGCTCCCCCTATTTATCCTATGTCTCTCCCAGCTCCCCCTGTTTCTGCTGTTTCTTCCAGCTCCCCTTATTTCTCCTATGTCTCTCCCAGCTCCCCTTATTTCTCCTATGTCTTTCCCAGCTCCCCATATTTCTCCTATGTCTCTCCCAGCTCCCCTTATTTCTCCTATGTCTCTCCCAGCTCCCCTTATTTCTCCTATGTTTCTCCCAGCTCCCCCTATTTCTCGTATGTCTGTCCCAGCTCCACCTATTTCTCCTATGTCTCTCCCAGCACCCCTTATTTCTCCTTTGCATCTCCCAGCTCCCCTTATTTCTCCTATGTCTCTCCCAGCTCCCCTTATTTCTCCTATGTCTCTCCCAGCTCCCCTTATTTCTCCTATGTCTCTCCCATCTCCCCCTATTCCTCCTCTCTCTCCCAGCTCCTCTTATTTCTCCTATGTCTCTCCCAGCTCCCCTTATTTCTCCTATGTCTCTCCCTGCTCCCCTTATTTCTCCCATGTCTCTCCCACCCCCCCTATTTCTCCTGCCTCTCCCAGCTCCCCTTATTTCTCCTATGTCTCTCCCAGCTCCCCTTATTTCTCCTATGCCTCTCCCAGCTCCCCTTATTTCTCATATGTCTCTCCCAGCTCCCCTTATTTCTCCTATGTCTCTCCCAGCTCCCCTTATTACTCCTATGTCTCTCCCGTCTCCCCTTATTCCTCCTCTCTCTCCCAGCTCCCCCTATTTCTTCTATGTCTCTCTCAGCACCCCCTATTTCTCCTATGTATCTCCCAGCTCCCCCTATATCTCCTATGTCTGTCCCAGCTCCCCCTATATCTCCTATGTCTCTCCCAGCTCCCCTTATTTCTCCTATGACTCTCCCAGCTCCCATTATTTCTCCTATGTCTCCCCCATCTCCCCCTATATCTCCTATGTCTCTCCCAGCTCCGCTTATTTCTCCTATGTCTCTCCCAGCTCCCCTTATTTCTCCTATGTCTCTCCCAGCTCCCCTTATTTCTCCTTTGTCTCTCCCAGCTCCCCTTATTTCTCCTATGTCTCTCCCAGCTCACCCTATATCTCCTATGTCTCTCCCAGCTCCCCCTATTTCTCCTGTGTCTCTCCCAGCTCACCCTATTTCTCCTATGTCTCTCCCAGCTCCCTTTTTCTCCTGTCTCTTCCAGCTCCCCTTATTTCACCTATGTCTCTCCCAGCTCCCCTTATTTCTCCTATGACTCTCCCAGCTCCCTTTATTCCTCCTATGTCTCTACCAGCTCCCCTTATTTCTCCTATGTCTCTCCCAGCTCCCCTTATTTCTCCTGTGTTTCTCCCAGCTCCCCCTATTTCTCGTATGTCTCTCCCAGCTCCCCCTATTTCTTCTATGTCTCTCCAAGCTCCCCTTATTTCTCCTATGTCTCTCCCAGCTCCCCTTGTTTCTCCTATGTCTCTGCCAGCTCACCTTATTTCTCCCATGTGTCTCCCAGTTCCCCATATATCTCGTATGTCTCTCCCAGCTCCCCTATTTCTCCTATGTCTCTCCCAGCTCCCCTATTTCTCCTATGTCTCTCCCAGCTCCCCTTATTTCTCCTATGTCTCTCCCAGCTCCCCTTATTTCTCCTATGTCTCTCCAAGCTCCCCTTATTTCTCCTATGCCTCTCCCGTCTCCCCCTATTCCTCCTCTCTCTCCCAGCTCCCCCTATTTCTCCTATAACTCTCTCAGCTCCCCCTATTTCTCCTATGTCTCTCCCAGCTCCCCCTATATCTCCTATGTCTCTCCCAGCTCCCCCTATATCTCCTATGTCTCTCCCAGCTCCCCTTATTTCTCCTATGACTCTCCCAGCTCCCATTATTTCTCCTATGTCTCCACAATCTCCCCCTATATCTCCTATGTCTCTCCCAGCTCCGCTTATTTCTCCTATGTCTTTCCCAGCTTCCCTTCTTTCTCCTATGTCTCTCCCAGCTCCCCTTATTTCTCCTTTGTCTCTCCCAGCTCCCCTTATTTCTCCTATAACTCTCCAAGCTCCCCCTATATCTCCTATGTCTCTACCAGATCCCCCTATTTCTCTTATGTCTCTCCCAGCTCCCCCTATTTCTCCTATGTCTCTCCCAGCTCCCCTATTTCTGCTGTCTCTTCCAGCTCCCCTTATTTCTCCTATGTCTCTCCCAGCTCCCCTTATTTCTCCTATGTTTCTCCCAGCTCACCCTATTTCTCGTATGTCTCTCCAAGCTCCACCCTATTTCTCCTATGTCTCTCCCAGCTCCCCTTATTTCTCCTATGTCTCTTCCAGCTCCCCTTATTTCTCCTATGTCTCTCCCAGCTCCCCTTATTTCCCCCATGTCTCTCCCAGCTCCTCCTATATCTCCTATGTCTCTCCCAGCTCCCCCTATATCTCCTATGTCTCTCCCAGCTCCCCTTATTTCTCCTATGACTCTCCCAGCTCACCTTATTTCTCCTATGTCTACCCCATCTCCCCCCTATATCTCATGTCTCTCCAGCTCCCCTTATTTCTCCTATGTCTCTCCCAGCTCCCCTTTTTTCTCCTATGTCTCTCCCAGCTTACCCTATTTCTCCTATGTCTCTCGCAGCTCCCCCTATTTCTCCTATGTCTCTCCCACACCCCCAATTTCTCCTATGCCTCTCCCAGCTCCCCTTATTTCTCCTATGTCTCTTCCAGCTCCCCTTATTTCGCCTATGACTCTCCCAGCTCCCCTTATTTCTCCTATGTCTCCCCCGTCTCCCCCTATTCCTCCTCTCTCTCCCAGCTCCCCCTATTTCTCCTATGTCTCTCCCAGCTCCCCCTATATCTCCTATGTCTCTCCCAGCTCCCCCTATATCTCCTATGTCTCTCCCAGCTCCCGTTATTTCTCCTATGACTCTCCCAGCTCCCATTATTTCTCCTATGTCTCCACAATCTCCCCCTATATCTCCTATGTCTCTCCCAGCTCCGCTTATTTCTCCTATGTCTCTCCCAGCTCCCCTTATTTCTCCTATGTCTCTCCCAGCTCCCCTTATTTCTCCTTTGTCTCTCCCAGCTCCCCTTATTTCTCCTATGACTCTCCAAGCTCCCCCTATATCTCCTATGTCTCTACCAGATCCCCCTATTTCTCTTATGTCTCTCCCAGCTCCCCCTATTTCTCCTATGTCTCTCCCAGCTCCCCTATTTCTGCTGTCTCTTCCAGCTCCCCTTATTGCTCCTATGTCTCTCCCAGCTCCCCTTATTTCTCCTATGTTTCTCCCAGCTCACCCTATTTCTCGTATGTCTCTCCAAGCTCCACCTATTTCTCCTATGTCTCTCCCAGCTCCCCTTATTTCTCCTATGTCTCTTCCAGCTCCCCTTATTTCTCCTATGTCTCTCCCAGCTCCCCTTATTTCCCCCATGTCTCTCCCAGCTCCTCCTATATCTCCTATATCTCTCCCAGCTCCCCCTATATCTCCTATGTCTCTCCCAGTTCCCCTTATTTCTCCTATGACTCTCCCAGCTCACCTTATTTCTCCTATGTCTACCCCATCTCCCCCCTATATCTCATGTCTCTCCAGCTCCCCTTATTTCTCCTATGTCTCTCCCAGCTCCCCTTATTTCTCCTATGTCTCTCCCAGCTTACCCTATTTCTCCTATGTCTCTCGCAGCTCCCCCTATTTCTCCTATGTCTCTCCCACCCCCCCAATTTCTCTTGCCTCTCCCAGCTCCCCTTATTTCTCCTATGTCTCTTCCAGCTCCCCTTATTTCGCCTATGACTCTCCCAGCTCCCCTTATTTCTCCTATGTCTCCACCGTCTCCCCCTATTCCTCCTCTCTCTCCCAGCTCCCCCTATTTATCCTATGTTATTCTCAGCTCCCCATATTTCTCCTATGTCTTTCCCAGCTCCCCCTATATCTCCTATGTCTCTCCCAGCTCCCCCTATATCTCCTTTTTCTCTCCCAGCTCCCCTTATTTCTCCTTTGTCTCCCCCATATCCCCCAATATCTCCTATGTCTCTCCCAGCTCCGCTTATTTCTCCTATGTCTCTCCCAGCTCCCCTTATTTCTCCTATGTCTCTCTCAGCACGCCTTATTTCTCCTTTGTCTCTCACAGCTCCCCTTATTACTCCTATTTCTCTCCCAGCTCCCCCTATATCTCCAATGTCTCTCCCAGCTCCCCTTATTTCTCCTATGTCTTTCCCAGCTCCCCTATTTCTCCTATGTCTCTCCCAGCTCCCCTATTTCTCCTGTCTCTTCCAGCTCCCCTTATTTCTCCTATGTCTTTCCCAGCTCCCCTTATTTCTCCTATGTCTTTATCAGCTCCCCTTATTTCTCATATGTCTCTCCCAGCTCCCCTTATATCTCCCATGTTTCTCCCAGCTCCCCCTATTTCTCCTATGTCTCTCCCAGTTCCCCTTATTTCTC
Organism: Taudactylus pleione; assembly: GCA_031769625.1. Lineage (NCBI taxonomy): Eukaryota > Metazoa > Chordata > Amphibia > Anura > Myobatrachidae > Taudactylus > Taudactylus pleione. The sequence goes on from JAUIMM010000014.1 coordinate 13,418,874, forward strand.
CTATGTCTCGCCCAGCTCCCCTTATTTCTCATATGTCTCTCCCAGCTCCCCTTATTTCTCCTATGTCTCTCCCAGCTCCCCTGATTTCTCCGATGTCTCTCCCAACTCCCCCTATATATCCTATGTCTCTCCCAGCTCCCCCTATATCTCCTATGTCTCTCCCAGCTCCCCTTATTTCTCCTATGTCTCTCCCAGCTTCCCCTATTTCTCCTATGTCTCTCCTAGCTCCCCCTATTTCTCCAATGTCTCTCCCACCCCCTTTATTTCTCCTGTCTCTCTCAGCTCCCCTTATTTCTCCTATGTCTCTCCCAGCTCCCCTTATTTCTCCTATGCCTCTCCCAGCTCCCCTTTTTTCTCCTACGTCTCTCCCAGCTCCCCTTATTTCTCCTATGTCTCTCCCAGCTCCCCTTATTTCTCCTATGCCTCTCCCAGCTCCCCTTATTTCTCGTATGTCTCTCCCAGCTCCCCTTATTTCTCCTATGTCCCTCCCAGCTCCCCCTATATCTCCTATGTCTCTCCCAGCTCCCCTTATTTCTCCTTTGACTCTCCCAGCTCCCCTTATTTCTCCTATGTCTCCCCCATCTCCCCCTATATCTCCTATTTCTCTCCCAGCTCCACTTATTTCTCCTATGTCTCTCCCACCCCCCCAATTTCTCTTGCCTCTCCCAGTTCCCCTTATTTCTCCTATGTCTCGCCCAGCTCCCCTTATTTCTCATATGTCTCTCCCAGCTCCCCTTATTTCTCCTATGTCTCTCCCAGCTCCCCTGATTTCTCCGATGTCTCTCCCAACTCCCCCTATATATCCTATGTCTCTCCCAGCTCCCCCTATATCTCCTATGTCTCTCCCAGCTCCCCTTATTTCTCCTATGTCTCTCCCAGCTTCCCCTATTTCTCCTATGTCTCTCCTAGCTCCCCCTATTTCTCCAATGTCTCTCCCACCCCCTTTATTTCTCCTGTCTCTCTCAGCTCCCCTTATTTCTCCTATGTCTCTCCCAGCTCCCCTTATTTCTCCTATGCCTCTCCCAGCTCCCCTTTTTTCTCCTACGTCTCTCCCAGCTCCCCTTATTTCTCCTATGTCTCTCCCAGCTCCCCTTATTTCTCCTATGCCTCTCCCAGCTCCCCTTATTTCTCGTATGTCTCTCCCAGCTCCCCTTATTTCTCCTATGTCCCTCCCAGCTCCCCCTATATCTCCTATGTCTCTCCCAGCTCCCCTTATTTCTCCTATGACTCTCCCAGCTCACCTTATTTCTCCTATGTCTACCCCATCTCCCCCCTATATCTCATGTCTCTCCAGCTCCCCTTATTTCTCCTATGTCTCTCCCAGCTCCCCTTTTTTCTCCTATGTCTCTCCCAGCTTACCCTATTTCTCCTATGTCTCTCGCAGCTCCCCCTATTTCTCCTATGTCTCTCCCACACCCCCAATTTCTCCTATGCCTCTCCCAGCTCCCCTTATTTCTCCTATGTCTCTTCCAGCTCCCCTTATTTCGCCTATGACTCTCCCAGCTCCCCTTATTTCTCCTATGTCTCCCCCGTCTCCCCCTATTCCTCCTCTCTCTCCCAGCTCCCCCTATTTCTCCTATATCTCTCTCAGCTCCCCCTATTTCTCCTATGTCTCTCCCAGCTCCCCCTATATCTCCTATGTCTCTCCCAGCTCCCCCTATATCTCCTATGTCTCTCCCAGCTCCCGTTATTTCTCCTATGACTCTCCCAGCTCCCATTATTTCTCCTATGTCTCCACAATCTCCCCCTATATCTCCTATGTCTCTCCCAGCTCCGCTTATTTCTCCTATGTCTCTCCCAGCTCCCCTTATTTCTCCTATGTCTCTCCCAGCTCCCCTTATTTCTCCTTTGTCTCTCCCAGCTCCCCTTATTTCTCCTATGACTCTCCAAGCTCCCCCTATATCTCCAATGTCTCTACCAGATCCCCCTATTTCTCTTATGTCTCTCCCAGCTCCCCCTATTTCTCCTATGTCTCTCCCAGCTCCCCTATTTCTGCTGTCTCTTCCAGCTCCCCTTATTTCTCCTATGTCTCTCCCAGCTCCCCTTATTTCTCCTATGTTTCTCCCAGCTCACCCTATTTCTCGTATGTCTCTCCAAGCTCCACCTATTTCTCCTATGTCTCTCCCAGCTCCCCTTATTTCTCCTATGTCTCTTCCAGCTCCCCTTATTTCTCCTATGTCTCTCCCAGCTCCCCTTATTTCCCCCATGTCTCTCCCAGCTCCTCCTATATCTCCTATATCTCTCCCAGCTCCCCCTATATCTCCTATGTCTCTCCCAGTTCCCCTTATTTCTCCTATGACTCTCCCAGCTCACCTTATTTCTCCTATGTCTACCCCATCTCCCCCCTATATCTCATGTCTCTCCAGCTCCCCTTATTTCTCCTATGTCTCTCCCAGCTCCCCTTATTTCTCCTATGTCTCTCCCAGCTTACCCTATTTCTCCTATGTCTCTCGCAGCTCCCCCTATTTCTCCTATGTCTCTCCCACCCCCCCAATTTCTCTTGCCTCTCCCAGCTCCCCTTATTTCTCCTATGTCTCTTCCAGCTCCCCTTATTTCGCCTATGACTCTCCCAGCTCCCCTTATTTCTCCTATGTCTCCACCGTCTCCCCCTATTCCTCCTCTCTCTCCCAGCTCCCCCTATTTATCCTATGTTATTCTCAGCTCCCCATATTTCTCCTATGTCTTTCCCAGCTCCCCCTATATCTCCTATGTCTCTCCCAGCTCCCCCTATATCTCCTTTTTCTCTCCCAGCTCCCCTTATTTCTCCTTTGTCTCCCCCATATCCCCCAATATCTCCTATGTCTCTCCCAGCTCCGCTTATTTCTCCTATGTCTCTCCCAGCTCCCCTTATTTCTCCTATGTCTCTCTCAGCACGCCTTATTTCTCCTTTGTCTCTCACAGCTCCCCTTATTACTCCTATTTCTCTCCCAGCTCCCCCTATATCTCCAATGTCTCTCCCAGCTCCCCTTATTTCTCCTATGTCTTTCCCAGCTCCCCTATTTCTCCTATGTCTCTCCCAGCTCCCCTATTTCTCCTGTCTCTTCCAGCTCCCCTTATTTCTCCTATGTCTTTCCCAGCTCCCCTTATTTCTCCTATGTCTTTATCAGCTCCCCTTATTTCTCATATGTCTCTCCCAGCTCCCCTTATATCTCCCATGTTTCTCCCAGCTCCCCCTATTTCTCCTATGTCTCTCCCAGTTCCCCTTATTTCTCCTATGTCTCGCCCAGCTCCCCTTATTTCTCATATGTCTCTCCCAGCTCCCCTTATTTCTCCTATGTCTCTCCCAGCTCCCCTGATTTCTCCGATGTCTCTCCCAACTCCCCCTATATATCCTATGTCTCTCCCAGCTCCCCCTATATCTCCTATGTCTCTCCCAGCTCCCCTTATTTCTCCTATGTCTCTCCCAGCTTCCCCTATTTCTCCTATGTCTCTCCTAGCTCGCCCTATTTCTCCAATGTCTCTCCCACCCCCTTTATTTCTCCTGTCTCTCTCAGCTCCCCTTATTTCTCCTATGTCTCTCCCAGCTCCCCTTATTTCTCCTATGCCTCTCCCAGCTCCCCTTTTTTCTCCTACGTCTCTCCCAGCTCCCCTTATTTCTCCTATGTCTCTCCCAGCTCCCCTTATTTCTCCTATGCCTCTCCCAGCTCCCCTTATTTCTCGTATGTCTCTCCCAGCTCCCCTTATTTCTCCTATGTCCCTCCCAGCTCCCCCTATATCTCCTATGTCTCTCCCAGCTCCCCTTATTTCTCCTTTGACTCTCCCAGCTCCCCTTATTTCTCCTATGTCTCCCCCATCTCCCCCTATATCTCCTATTTCTCTCCCAGCTCCACTTATTTCTCCTATGTCTCTCCCACCCCCCCAATTTCTCTTGCCTCTCCCAGTTCCCCTTATTTCTCCTATGTCTCGCCCAGCTCCCCTTATTTCTCATATGTCTCTCCCAGCTCCCCTTATTTCTCCTATGTCTCTCCCAGCTCCCCTGATTTCTCCGATGTCTCTCCCAACTCCCCCTATATATCCTATGTCTCTCCCAGCTCCCCCTATATCTCCTATGTCTCTCCCAGCTCCCCTTATTTCTCCTATGTCTCTCCCAGCTTCCCCTATTTCTCCTATGTCTCTCCTAGCTCCCCCTATTTCTCCAATGTCTCTCCCACCCCCTTTATTTCTCCTGTCTCTCTCAGCTCCCCTTATTTCTCCTATGTCTCTCCCAGCTCCCCTTATTTCTCCTATGCCTCTCCCAGCTCCCCTTTTTTCTCCTACGTCTCTCCCAGCTCCCCTTATTTCTCCTATGTCTCTCCCAGCTCCCCTTATTTCTCCTATGCCTCTCCCAGCTCCCCTTATTTCTCGTATGTCTCTCCCAGCTCCCCTTATTTCTCCTATGTCCCTCCCAGCTCCCCCTATATCTCCTATGTCTCTCCCAGCTCCCCTTATTTCTCCTATGACTCTCCCAGCTCACCTTATTTCTCCTATGTCTACCCCATCTCCCCCCTATATCTCATGTCTCTCCAGCTCCCCTTATTTCTCCTATGTCTCTCCCAGCTCCCCTTTTTTCTCCTATGTCTCTCCCAGCTTACCCTATTTCTCCTATGTCTCTCGCAGCTCCCCCTATTTCTCCTATGTCTCTCCCACACCCCCAATTTCTCCTATGCCTCTCCCAGCTCCCCTTATTTCTCCTATGTCTCTTCCAGCTCCCCTTATTTCGCCTATGACTCTCCCAGCTCCCCTTATTTCTCCTATGTCTCCCCCGTCTCCCCCTATTCCTCCTCTCTCTCCCAGCTCCCCCTATTTCTCCTATATCTCTCTCAGCTCCCCCTATTTCTCCTATGTCTCTCCCAGCTCCCCCTATATCTCCTATGTCTCTCCCAGCTCCCCCTATATCTCCTATGTCTCTCCCAGCTCCCGTTATTTCTCCTATGACTCTCCCAGCTCCCATTATTTCTCCTATGTCTCCACAATCTCCCCCTATATCTCCTATGTCTCTCCCAGCTCCGCTTATTTCTCCTATGTCTCTCCCAGCTCCCCTTATTTCTCCTATGTCTCTCCCAGCTCCCCTTATTTCTCCTTTGTCTCTCCCAGCTCCCCTTATTTCTCCTATGACTCTCCAAGCTCCCCCTATATCTCCAATGTCTCTACCAGATCCCCCTATTTCTCTTATGTCTCTCCCAGCTCCCCCTATTTCTCCTATGTCTCTCCCAGCTCCCCTATTTCTGCTGTCTCTTCCAGCTCCCCTTATTTCTCCTATGTCTCTCCCAGCTCCCCTTATTTCTCCTATGTTTCTCCCAGCTCACCCTATTTCTCGTATGTCTCTCCAAGCTCCACCTATTTCTCCTATGTCTCTCCCAGCTCCCCTTATTTCTCCTATGTCTCTTCCAGCTCCCCTTATTTCTCCTATGTCTCTCCCAGCTCCCCTTATTTCCCCCATGTCTCTCCCAGCTCCTCCTATATCTCCTATATCTCTCCCAGCTCCCCCTATATCTCCTATGTCTCTCCCAGTTCCCCTTATTTCTCCTATGACTCTCCCAGCTCACCTTATTTCTCCTATGTCTACCCCATCTCCCCCCTATATCTCATGTCTCTCCAGCTCCCCTTATTTCTCCTATGTCTCTCCCAGCTCCCCTTATTTCTCCTATGTCTCTCCCAGCTTACCCTATTTCTCCTATGTCTCTCGCAGCTCCCCCTATTTCTCCTATGTCTCTCCCACCCCCCCAATTTCTCTTGCCTCTCCCAGCTCCCCTTATTTCTCCTATGTCTCTTCCAGCTCCCCTTATTTCGCCTATGACTCTCCCAGCTCCCCTTATTTCTCCTATGTCTCCACCGTCTCCCCCTATTCCTCCTCTCTCTCCCAGCTCCCCCTATTTATCCTATGTTATTCTCAGCTCCCCATATTTCTCCTATGTCTTTCCCAGCTCCCCCTATATCTCCTATGTCTCTCCCAGCTCCCCCTATATCTCCTTTTTCTCTCCCAGCTCCCCTTATTTCTCCTTTGTCTCCCCCATATCCCCCAATATCTCCTATGTCTCTCCCAGCTCCGCTTATTTCTCCTATGTCTCTCCCAGCTCCCCTTATTTCTCCTATGTCTCTCTCAGCACGCCTTATTTCTCCTTTGTCTCTCACAGCTCCCCTTATTACTCCTATTTCTCTCCCAGCTCCCCCTATATCTCCAATGTCTCTCCCAGCTCCCCTTATTTCTCCTATGTCTTTCCCAGCTCCCCTATTTCTCCTATGTCTCTCCCAGCTCCCCTATTTCTCCTGTCTCTTCCAGCTCCCCTTATTTCTCCTATGTCTTTCCCAGCTCCCCTTATTTCTCCTATGTCTTTATCAGCTCCCCTTATTTCTCATATGTCTCTCCCAGCTCCCCTTATATCTCCCATGTTTCTCCCAGCTCCCCCTATTTCTCCTATGTCTCTCCCAGTTCCCCTTATTTCTCCTATGTCTCGCCCAGCTCCCCTTATTTCTCATATGTCTCTCCCAGCTCCCCTTATTTCTCCTATGTCTCTCCCAGCTCCCCTGATTTCTCCGATGTCTCTCCCAACTCCCCCTATATATCCTATGTCTCTCCCAGCTCCCCCTATATCTCCTATGTCTCTCCCAGCTCCCCTTATTTCTCCTATGTCTCTCCCAGCTTCCCCTATTTCTCCTATGTCTCTCCTAGCTCCCCCTATTTCTCCAATGTCTCTCCCACCCCCTTTATTTCTCCTGTCTCTCTCAGCTCCCCTTATTTCTCCTATGTCTCTCCCAGCTCCCCTTATTTCTCCTATGCCTCTCCCAGCTCCCCTTTTTTCTCCTACGTCTCTCCCAGCTCCCCTTATTTCTCCTATGTCTCTCCCAGCTCCCCTTATTTCTCCTATGCCTCTCCCAGCTCCCCTTATTTCTCGTATGTCTCTCCCAGCTCCCCTTATTTCTCCTATGTCCCTCCCAGCTCCCCCTATATCTCCTATGTCTCTCCCAGCTCCCCTTATTTCTCCTTTGACTCTCCCAGCTCCCCTTATTTCTCCTATGTCTCCCCCATCTCCCCCTATATCTCCTATTTCTCTCCCAGCTCCACTTATTTCTCCTATGTCTCTCCCACCCCCCCAATTTCTCTTGCCTCTCCCAGCTCCCCTTATTTCTCCTATGTCTCTTCCAGCTCCCCTTATTTCGCCTATGACTCTCCCAGCTCCCCTTATTTCTCCTATGTCTCCCCCGTCTCCCCCTATTCCTCCTCTCTCTCCCAGCTCCCACTATTTCTCCTATATCTCTCTCAGCTCCCCCTATTTCTCCTATGTCTCTCCCAGCTCCCCCTATATCTCCTATGTCTCTCCCAGCTCCCCCTATATCTCCTATGTCTCTCCCAGCTCCCGTTATTTCTTCTATGACTCTCCCAGCTCCCATTATTTCTCCTATGTCTCCACAATCTCCCCCTATATATCCTATGTCTCTCCCAGCTCCGCTTATTTCTCCTATGTCTCTCCCAGCTCCCCTTATTTCTCCTATGTCTCTCCCAGCTCCCCTTATTTCTCCTTTGTCTCTCCCAGCTCCCCTTATTTCTCCTATGACTCTCCCAGCTCCCCCTATATCTCCTATGTCTCTACCAGATCCCCTATTTCTGGTGTCTCTTCCAGCTCCCCTTATTTCTCCTATGTCTCTCCTAGCTCCCCTTATTTCTCCTATGTTTCTCCCAGCTCACCCTATTTCTCGTATGTCACTCCAAGCTCCACCTATTTCTCCTATGTCTCTCCCAGCTCCCCTGATTTCTCCTATGTCTCTTCCAGCTCCCCTTATTTCTCCTATGTCTCTCCCAGCTCCCCTTATTTACCCCATGTCTCTCCCAGCTCCTCCTATATCTCCTATGTCTCTCCCAGCTCCCCCTATATCTCCTATGTCTCTCCCAGCTCCCCTTATTTCTCCTATGACTCTCCCAGCTCACCTTATTTCTCCTATGTCTACCCCATCTCCCCCCTATATCTCATGTCTCTCCAGCTCCCCTTATTTCTCCTATGTCTCTCCCAGCTCCCCTTATTTCTCCTTTGTCTCTCCCAGCTTACCCTATTTCTCCTATGTCTCTCGCAGCTCCCCCTATTTCTCCTATGTCTCTCCCACCCCCCCAATTTCTCTTGCCTCTCCCAGCTCCCCTTATTTCTCCTATGTCTCTTCCAGCTCCCCTTATTTCGCCTATGACTCTCCCAGCTCCCCTTATTTCTCCTATGTCTCCACCGTCTCCCCCTATTCCTCCTCTCTCTCCCAGCTCCCACTATTTATCCTATGTCATTCTCAGCTCCCCATATTTCTCCTATGTCTCTCCCAGCTCCCCCTATATCTCCTATGTCTCTCCCAGCTCCCCCTATATCTCCTTTGTCTCTCCCAGCTCCCCTTATTTCTCCTTTGTCTCCCCCATATCCCCCAATATCTCCTATGTCTCTCCCAGCTCTGCTTATTTCTCCTATGTCTCTCCCAGCTCCCCTTATTTCTCCTATGTCTCTCTCAGCACGCCTTATTTCTCCTTTGTCTCTCACAGCTCCCCTTATTACTCCTATTTCTCTCCCAGCTCCCCCTATATCTCCTATGTCTCTCCCAGCTCCCCTTATTTCTCCTATGTCTTTCCCAGCTCCCCTATTTCTCCTATGTCTCTCCCAGCTCCCCTATTTCTCCTGTCTCTTCCAGCTCCCCTTATTTCTCCCATGTCTTTCCCAGCTCCCCTTATTTCTCCTATGTCTTTCCCAGCTCCCCTTATTTCTCATATGTCTCTCCCAGCTCCCCTTATATCTCCCATGTTTCTCCCAGCTCCCTCTATTTCTCGTATGTCTCTCAAAGCTCCCCTTATTTCTCCTATGTCTCGCCCAGCTCCCCTTATTTCTCATATGTCTCTCCCAGCTCCCCTTATTTCTCCTATGTCTCTCCCAGCTCCCCTGATTTCTCCGATGTCTCTCCCAACTCCCCCTATATATCCTATGTCTCTCCCAGCTCCCCCTATATCTCCTATGTCTCTCCCAGCTCCCCTTATTTCTCCTATGTCTCTCCCAGCTTCCCCTATTTCTCCTATGTCTCTCCCAGCTCCCCCTATTTCTCCAATGTCTCTCCCACCCCCCTTTATTTCTCCTGTCTCTCTCAGCTCCCCTTATTTCTCCTATGTCTCTCCCAGCTCCCCTTATTTCTCCTATGCCTCTCCCTGCTCCCCTTTTTTCTCCTACGTCTCTCCCAGCTCCCCTTATTTCTCCTATGTCTCTCCCAGCTCCCCTTCTTTCTCCTATGCCTCTCCCAGCTCCCCTTATTTCTCGTATGTCTCTCCCAGCTCCCCTTATTTCTCCTATGTCCCTCCCAGCTCACCCTATATCTCCTATGTCTCTCCCAGCTCCCCTTATTTCTCCTTTGACTCTCCCAGCTCCCCTTATTTCTCCTATGTCTCCCCCATCTCCCCCTATATCTCCTATGTCTCTCCCAGCTCCACTTATTTCTCCTATGACTCTCCCAGCTCCCCTTATTTCTCCTATGTCTCCCCCATCTCCCCCTATATCTGCTATTTCTCTCCCAGCTCCCCTTATTTCTCCATTGTCTCTCCCAGCTCCCCTTATTTCTCCTATGTCTATCCCGTCTCCCCCTATTCCTCCTCTCTCTCTCCCAGCTCCCCCTATTTCTCCTATGTCTCTCCCAGCTTCCTGTTTTTCTCCTATGTCTCTCCCAGCTCCTCCTATTTCTCCTGTCTCTCCCAGCTCCCCTTATTTCTCCTATGTCTCTCCCAGCTCACCTTATTTCTCTTATGTCTTTCCCAGCTCCCCTTATTTCTCCTATGTCATTCCCAGCTCCCCTAATTTCTCCTATGTCTCTCCCAGCTCCCCTTATTTCTCGTATGTCTCTCCCAGCTCCCCCTATTTCTGGTATGTCTCTAACAGCTCCCCATATTTCTCCTATGTCTCTCCCAGCTCCCCTTATTTCTCCCATGTCTCTCCCAGCTCCCCTGATTTCTCTGATGTCTCTCCCAGCTCCCCCTATATATCCTATGTCTCTCCCAGCTCCCCCTATATCTCCTATGTCTCTTCCAGCTCCCCTTATTTCTCCCATGTCTCTCCCAGCTCCCCTGATTTCTCCGATGTCTCTCCCAGCTCCCCCTATATATCCTATGTCTCTCCCAGCTCCCCCTATATCTCCTATGTCTCTCCCAGCTCCCCTTATTTCTCCTATGTCTCTCCCAGCTTCCCCTATTTCTCATATGTCTCTCCCAGCTCCCCTGATTTCTCCGATGTCTCTCCCAGCTCCCCCTATATCTCCTATGTCTCTCCCAGCATCCCCTATATCTACTATGTCTCTCCCAGCTCCCCTTATTTCTCCTATGTCTCTCCCAGCTTCCCCTATTTCTCCTATGTCTCTCCCAGCTCCCCCTATTTCTCCAATGTCTCTCCCACCCCCCCTTATTTCTCCTGTCTCTCTCTGCTCCCCTTATTTCTCCTATGTCTCTCCCAGCTCCCCTTATTTCTCCTATGCCTCTCCCAGCTCCCCTTATTTCTCCTACGTCTCTCCCAGCTCCCCTTATTTCTCCTATGTCTCTCCCAGCTCCCCTTATTTCTCCTATGCCTCTCCCAGCTCCCCTTATTTCTCCTATGTCTCTCCCAGCTCCCCTTATTTGTCCTATGTCTCTCCCAGCTCCCCCTATATCTCCTATGTCTCTCCCAGCTCCCCTTATTTCTCCTTTGACTCTCCCAGCTCCCCTTATTTCTCCTATGTCTCCCCCATCTCCCCCTATATCTCCTATGTCTCTCCCAGCTCCGTTTATTTCTCCTTTGACTCTCCCAGCTCCCCTTATTTCTCCTATGTCTCCCCCATCTCCCCCTATATCTCCTATGTCTCTCCCAGCATCCCTTATTTCTCCATTGTCTTTACCAGCTCCCCTTATTTCTCCTATGTCTATCCCGTCTCCCCCTATTCCTCCTCTCTCTCTCCCAGCTCCCCCTATTTCTCCTATGTCTCTCCCAGCTCCCCTTATTTCTCCTATGTCCCTCCCAGCTCCCCCTATATCTCCTATGTCTCTCCCAGCTCCCCTTATTTCTCCTTTGACTCTCCCAGCTCCCCTTATTTCTCCTATGTCTCCCCCATCTCCCCCTATATCTCCTATTTCTCTCCCAGCTCCACTTATTTCTCCTATGTCTCTCCCACCCCCCCAATTTCTCTTGCCTCTCCCAGCTCCCCTTATTTCTCCTATGTCTCTTCCAGCTCCCCTTATTTCGCCTATGACTCTCCCAGCTCCCCTTATTTCTCCTATGTCTCCCCCGTCTCCCCCTATTCCTCCTCTCTCTCCCAGCTCCCACTATTTCTCCTATATCTCTCTCAGCTCCCCCTATTTCTCCTATGTCTCTCCCAGCTCCCCCTATATCTCCTATGTCTCTCCCAGCTCCCCCTATATCTCCTATGTCTCTCCCAGCTCCCGTTATTTCTTCTATGACTCTCCCAGCTCCCATTATTTCTCCTATGTCTCCACAATCTCCCCCTATATATCCTATGTCTCTCCCAGCTCCGCTTATTTCTCCTATGTCTCTCCCAGCTCCCCTTATTTCTCCTATGTCTCTCCCAGCTCCCCTTATTTCTCCTTTGTCTCTCCCAGCTCCCCTTATTTCTCCTATGACTCTCCCAGCTCCCCCTATATCTCCTATGTCTCTACCAGATCCCCTATTTCTGGTGTCTCTTCCAGCTCCCCTTATTTCTCCTATGTCTCTCCTAGCTCCCCTTATTTCTCCTATGTTTCTCCCAGCTCACCCTATTTCTCGTATGTCACTCCAAGCTCCACCTATTTCTCCTATGTCTCTCCCAGCTCCCCTGATTTCTCCTATGTCTCTTCCAGCTCCCCTTATTTCTCCTATGTCTCTCCCAGCTCCCCTTATTTACCCCATGTCTCTCCCAGCTCCTCCTATATCTCCTATGTCTCTCCCAGCTCCCCCTATATCTCCTATGTCTCTCCCAGCTCCCCTTATTTCTCCTATGACTCTCCCAGCTCACCTTATTTCTCCTATGTCTACCCCATCTCCCCCCTATATCTCATGTCTCTCCAGCTCCCCTTATTTCTCCTATGTCTCTCCCAGCTCCCCTTATTTCTCCTATGTCTCTCCCAGCTTACCCTATTTCTCCTATGTCTCTCGCAGCTCCCCCTATTTCTCCTATGTCTCTCCCACCCCCCCAATTTCTCTTGCCTCTCCCAGCTCCCCTTATTTCTCCTATGTCTCTTCCAGCTCCCCTTATTTCGCCTATGACTCTCCCAGCTCCCCTTATTTCTCCTATGTCTCCACCGTCTCCCCCTATTCCTCCTCTCTCTCCCAGCTCCCACTATTTATCCTATGTCATTCTCAGCTCCCCATATTTCTCCTATGTCTCTCCCAGCTCCCCCTATATCTCCTATGTCTCTCCCAGCTCCCCCTATATCTCCTTTGTCTCTCCCAGCTCCCCTTATTTCTCCTTTGTCTCCCCCATATCCCCCAATATCTCCTATGTCTCTCCCAGCTCTGCTTATTTCTCCTATGTCTCTCCCAGCTCCCCTTATTTCTCCTATGTCTCTCTCAGCACGCCTTATTTCTCCTTTGTCTCTCACAGCTCCCCTTATTACTCCTATTTCTCTCCCAGCTCCCCCTATATCTCCTATGTCTCTCCCAGCTCCCCTTATTTCTCCTATGTCTTTCCCAGCTCCCCTATTTCTCCTATGTCTCTCCCAGCTCCCCTATTTCTCCTGTCTCTTCCAGCTCCCCTTATTTCTCCCATGTCTTTCCCAGCTCCCCTTATTTCTCCTATGTCTTTCCCAGCTCCCCTTATTTCTCATATGTCTCTCCCAGCTCCCCTTATATCTCCCATGTTTCTCCCAGCTCCCTCTATTTCTCGTATGTCTCTCAAAGCTCCCCTTATTTCTCCTATGTCTCGCCCAGCTCCCCTTATTTCTCATATGTCTCTCCCAGCTCCCCTTATTTCTCCTATGTCTCTCCCAGCTCCCCTGATTTCTCCGATGTCTCTCCCAACTCCCCCTATATATCCTATGTCTCTCCCAGCTCCCCCTATATCTCCTATGTCTCTCCCAGCTCCCCTTATTTCTCCTATGTCTCTCCCAGCTTCCCCTATTTCTCCTATGTCTCTCCCAGCTCCCCCTATTTCTCCAATGTCTCTCCCACCCCCCTTTATTTCTCCTGTCTCTCTCAGCTCCCCTTATTTCTCCTATGTCTCTCCCAGCTCCCCTTATTTCTCCTATGCCTCTCCCTGCTCCCCTTTTTTCTCCTACGTCTCTCCCAGCTCCCCTTATTTCTCCTATGTCTCTCCCAGCTCCCCTTCTTTCTCCTATGCCTCTCCCAGCTCCCCTTATTTCTCGTATGTCTCTCCCAGCTCCCCTTATTTCTCCTATGTCCCTCCCAGCTCACCCTATATCTCCTATGTCTCTCCCAGCTCCCCTTATTTCTCCTTTGACTCTCCCAGCTCCCCTTATTTCTCCTATGTCTCCCCCATCTCCCCCTATATCTCCTATGTCTCTCCCAGCTCCACTTATTTCTCCTATGACTCTCCCAGCTCCCCTTATTTCTCCTATGTCTCCCCCATCTCCCCCTATATCTGCTATTTCTCTCCCAGCTCCCCTTATTTCTCCATTGTCTCTCCCAGCTCCCCTTATTTCTCCTATGTCTATCCCGTCTCCCCCTATTCCTCCTCTCTCTCTCCCAGCTCCCCCTATTTCTCCTATGTCTCTCCCAGCTTCCTGTTTTTCTCCTATGTCTCTCCCAGCTCCTCCTATTTCTCCTGTCTCTCCCAGCTCCCCTTATTTCTCCTATGTCTCTCCCAGCTCACCTTATTTCTCTTATGTCTTTCCCAGCTCCCCTTATTTCTCCTATGTCATTCCCAGCTCCCCTAATTTCTCCTATGTCTCTCCCAGCTCCCCTTATTTCTCGTATGTCTCTCCCAGCTCCCCCTATTTCTGGTATGTCTCTAACAGCTCCCCATATTTCTCCTATGTCTCTCCCAGCTCCCCTTATTTCTCCCATGTCTCTCCCAGCTCCCCTGATTTCTCTGATGTCTCTCCCAGCTCCCCCTATATATCCTATGTCTCTCCCAGCTCCCCCTATATCTCCTATGTCTCTCCCAGCTCCCCTTATTTCTCCCATGTCTCTCCCAGCTCCCCTGATTTCTCCGATGTCTCTCCCAGCTCCCCCTATATATCCTATGTCTCTCCCAGCTCCCCCTATATCTCCTATGTCTCTCCCAGCTCCCCTTATTTCTCCTATGTCTCTCCCAGCTTCCCCTATTTCTCATATGTCTCTCCCAGCTCCCCTGATTTCTCCGATGTCTCTCCCAGCTCCCCCTATATCTCCTATGTCTCTCCCAGCATCCCCTATATCTACTATGTCTCTCCCAGCTCCCCTTATTTCTCCTATGTCTCTCCCAGCTTCCCCTATTTCTCCTATGTCTCTCCCAGCTCCCCCTATTTCTCCAATGTCTCTCCCACCCCCCCTTATTTCTCCTGTCTCTCTCTGCTCCCCTTATTTCTCCTATGTCTCTCCCAGCTCCCCTTATTTCTCCTATGCCTCTCCCAGCTCCCCTTATTTCTCCTACGTCTCTCCCAGCTCCCCTTATTTCTCCTATGTCTCTCCCAGCTCCCCTTATTTCTCCTATGCCTCTCCCAGCTCCCCTTATTTCTCCTATGTCTCTCCCAGCTCCCCTTATTTGTCCTATGTCTCTCCCAGCTCCCCCTATATCTCCTATGTCTCTCCCAGCTCCCCTTATTTCTCCTTTGACTCTCCCAGCTCCCCTTATTTCTCCTATGTCTCCCCCATCTCCCCCTATATCTCCTATGTCTCTCCCAGCTCCGTTTATTTCTCCTTTGACTCTCCCAGCTCCCCTTATTTCTCCTATGTCTCCCCCATCTCCCCCTATATCTCCTATGTCTCTCCCAGCATCCCTTATTTCTCCATTGTCTTTCCCAGCTCCCCTTATTTCTCCTATGTCTATCCCGTCTCCCCCTATTCCTCCTCTCTCTCTCCCAGCTCCCCCTATTTCTCCTATGTCTCTCCCAGCTTCCCCTTTTTCTCCTATGTCTCTCCCAGCTCCTCCTATTTCTCCTGTCTCTCCCAGCTCCCCTTATTTCTCCTATGTCTCTCCCAGCTCACCTTATTTCTCTTATGTCTCTCCCAGCTCCCCTTATTTCTCCTATGTCTTTCCCAGCTCCCCTTATTTCTCCTATGTCTCTCCCAGCTCCCCTTATTTCTCGTATGTCTCTCCCAGCTCCCCCTATTTCTGGTATGTCTCTAACAGCTCCCCATATTTCTACTATGTCTCTCCCAGCTTCCATTATTTCTCCTATGTCTCTCCCAGCTCCCCTTATTTCTCCAATGTCTCTCCCAGCTCCCCTTATTTCTCCTTTGTCTCTGCCAGCTCCCCTTATTTCTCCTATGTCTATCCCATCTCCCCCTATTCTACCTCTTTCTCCCAGCTCCCCTTATTTCTCCTATGTCTCTCCCAGCTGCCCCTATTTCACCTGTGTCTCTTCCAGCTACCCTTATTTCTCCTATGTCTCTCCCAGCTCCGCTTATTTCTGCTATGTCTCTCCCAGCTCCCCTTATTTCTCCTATCTTTCTCCCAGCTCCCCCTATGTCTAGTATGTCTCTCCCAGCTCCCCCTATTTCTCCTATGTCTCTCCAACCCCCCCTATATCTCCTATGTCTCTCCAAGCTCCCCTTATTTCTCCTATGCCTCTCCCAGCTCCCCTTTTTTCTCCTACGTCTCTCCCAGCTCCCCTTATTTCTCCAATGTCTCTCCCAGCTCCCCTTATTTCTCCTATGCCTCTCCCAGCTCCCCTTATTTCTCCTATGTCTCTCCCAGCTCCCCTTATTTCTCCTATGTCTCTCCCAGCTCCCCTTATATCTCCTATGTCTCTCCCAGCTCCCCTTATTTCTCCTTTGACTCTCCCAGCTCCCCTTATTTCTGCTATGTCTCCCCCATCTCCCCCTATATCTCCTATGTCTCTCCCAGCTCCACTCTTTTCTCCTATGACTCTCCCAGCTCCCCTTATTTCTCCTATGTCTCCCCCATCTCCCGCTATATCTCCTATTTCTCTCGTAGCTCCCCTTATTTCTCCATTGTCTCTCCCAGCTCCCCTTATTTCTCCTATTTCTATCCCGTCTCCCCCTATTCCTCCTCTCTCTCTCCCAGCTCCCCCTATTTCTCCTATGTCTCTCCCTGCTTCCCCTTTTTCTCCTAAGTCTCTCCCAGCTCCTCCTATTTCTCCTGTCTCTCCCAGCTCCCCTTATTTCTCCTATGTCTCTCCCAGCTCACCTTATTTCTCTTATGTCTCTCCCAGCTCCCCTTATTTCTCCTATGTCTTCCCAGCTCCCCTTATTTCTCCTATGTCTCTCCCAGCTCCCCTTATTTCTCGTATGTCTCTCCCAGCTCCCCCTATTTCTAGTATGTCTCTAACAGCTCCCCATATTTCTCCTATGTCTCTCCCAGCTCCCATTATTTCTCCCATGTCTCTCCCAGCTCCCCTGATTTCTCCTATGTCTCTCCCAGCTCCCCCTATATATCCTATGTCTCTCCCAGCTCCCCCTATATCTCCTATGTCTCTCCCAGCTCCCCTTATTTCTCCCATGTCTCTCCCAGCTCCCCTGATTTCTCCGATGTCTCTCCCAGCTCCCCCTATATATCCTATGTCTCTCCCAGCTCCCCCTATATCTCCTATGTCTCTCCCAGCTCCCCTTATTTCTCCTATGTCTCTCCCAGCTTCCCCTATTTCTCCTATGTCTCTCCCAGCTCCCCTGATTTCTCCGATGTCTCTCCCAGCTCCCCCTGTATCTCCTATGTCTCTCCCAGCTCCCCCTATATCTCCTATGTCTCTCCCAGATCCCCTTATTTCTCCTATGTCTCTCCCAGCTTCCCCTATTTCTCCTATGTCTCTCCCAGCTCCCCCTATTTCTACAATATCTCTCCCACCCCCCGTTATTTCTCCTGTCTCTCTCAGCTCCCCTTATTTCTCCTATGTCTCTCCCAGCTCCCCTTATTTCTCCTATGCCTCTCCCAGCTCCCCTTATTTCTCCTATGTCTCTCCCAGCTTACCCTATTTCTCCTATGTCTCTCGCAGCTCCCCCTATTTCTCCTATGTCTCTCCCACCCCCCCAATTTCTCTTGCCTCTCCCAGCTCCCCTTATTTCTCCTATGTCTCTTCCAGCTCCCCTTATTTCGCCTATGACTCTCCCAGCTCCCCTTATTTCTCCTATGTCTCCACCGTCTCCCCCTATTCCTCCTCTCTCTCCCAGCTCCCACTATTTATCCTATGTCATTCTCAGCTCCCCATATTTCTCCTATGTCTCTCCCAGCTCCCCCTATATCTCCTATGTCTCTCCCAGCTCCCCCTATATCTCCTTTGTCTCTCCCAGCTCCCCTTATTTCTCCTTTGTCTCCCCCATATCCCCCAATATCTCCTATGTCTCTCCCAGCTCTGCTTATTTCTCCTATGTCTCTCCCAGCTCCCCTTATTTCTCCTATGTCTCTCTCAGCACGCCTTATTTCTCCTTTGTCTCTCACAGCTCCCCTTATTACTCCTATTTCTCTCCCAGCTCCCCCTATATCTCCTATGTCTCTCCCAGCTCCCCTTATTTCTCCTATGTCTTTCCCAGCTCCCCTATTTCTCCTATGTCTCTCCCAGCTCCCCTATTTCTCCTGTCTCTTCCAGCTCCCCTTATTTCTCCCATGTCTTTCCCAGCTCCCCTTATTTCTCCTATGTCTTTCCCAGCTCCCCTTATTTCTCATATGTCTCTCCCAGCTCCCCTTATATCTCCCATGTTTCTCCCAGCTCCCTCTATTTCTCGTATGTCTCTCAAAGCTCCCCTTATTTCTCCTATGTCTCGCCCAGCTCCCCTTATTTCTCATATGTCTCTCCCAGCTCCCCTTATTTCTCCTATGTCTCTCCCAGCTCCCCTGATTTCTCCGATGTCTCTCCCAACTCCCCCTATATATCCTATGTCTCTCCCAGCTCCCCCTATATCTCCTATGTCTCTCCCAGCTCCCCTTATTTCTCCTATGTCTCTCCCAGCTTCCCCTATTTCTCCTATGTCTCTCCCAGCTCCCCCTATTTCTCCAATGTCTCTCCCACCCCCCTTTATTTCTCCTGTCTCTCTCAGCTCCCCTTATTTCTCCTATGTCTCTCCCAGCTCCCCTTATTTCTCCTATGCCTCTCCCTGCTCCCCTTTTTTCTCCTACGTCTCTCCCAGCTCCCCTTATTTCTCCTATGTCTCTCCCAGCTCCCCTTCTTTCTCCTATGCCTCTCCCAGCTCCCCTTATTTCTCGTATGTCTCTCCCAGCTCCCCTTATTTCTCCTATGTCCCTCCCAGCTCACCCTATATCTCCTATGTCTCTCCCAGCTCCCCTTATTTCTCCTTTGACTCTCCCAGCTCCCCTTATTTCTCCTATGTCTCCCCCATCTCCCCCTATATCTCCTATGTCTCTCCCAGCTCCACTTATTTCTCCTATGACTCTCCCAGCTCCCCTTATTTCTCCTATGTCTCCCCCATCTCCCCCTATATCTACTATTTCTCTCCCAGCTCCCCTTATTTCTCCATTGTCTCTCCCAGCTCCCCTTATTTCTCCTATGTCTATCCCGTCTCCCCCTATTCCTCCTCTCTCTCTCCCAGCTCCCCCTATTTCTCCTATGTCTCTCCCAGCTTCCTGTTTTTCTCCTATGTCTCTCCCAGCTCCTCCTATTTCTCCTGTCTCTCCCAGCTCCCCTTATTTCTCCTATGTCTCTCCCAGCTCACCTTATTTCTCTTATGTCTTTCCCAGCTCCCCTTATTTCTCCTATGTCATTCCCAGCTCCCCTAATTTCTCCTATGTCTCTCCCAGCTCCCCTTATTTCTCGTATGTCTCTCCCAGCTCCCCCTATTTCTGGTATGTCTCTAACAGCTCCCCATATTTCTCCTATGTCTCTCCCAGCTCCCCTTATTTCTCCCATGTCTCTCCCAGCTCCCCTGATTTCTCTGATGTCTCTCCCAGCTCCCCCTATATATCCTATGTCTCTCCCAGCTCCCCCTATATCTCCTATGTCTCTCCCAGCTCCCCTTATTTCTCCCATGTCTCTCCCAGCTCCCCTGATTTCTCCGATGTCTCTCCCAGCTCCCCCTATATATCCTATGTCTCTCCCAGCTCCCCCTATATCTCCTATGTCTCTCCCAGCTCCCCTTATTTCTCCTATGTCTCTCCCAGCTTCCCCTATTTCTCATATGTCTCTCCCAGCTCCCCTGATTTCTCCGATGTCTCTCCCAGCTCCCCCTATATCTCCTATGTCTCTCCCAGCATCCCCTATATCTACTATGTCTCTCCCAGCTCCCCTTATTTCTCCTATGTCTCTCCCAGCTTCCCCTATTTCTCCTATGTCTCTCCCAGCTCCCCCTATTTCTCCAATGTCTCTCCCACCCCCCCTTATTTCTCCTGTCTCTCTCTGCTCCCCTTATTTCTCCTATGTCTCTCCCAGCTCCCCTTATTTCTCCTATGCCTCTCCCAGCTCCCCTTATTTCTCCTACGTCTCTCCCAGCTCCCCTTATTTCTCCTATGTCTCTCCCAGCTCCCCTTATTTCTCCTATGCCTCTCCCAGCTCCCCTTATTTCTCCTATGTCTCTCCCAGCTCCCCTTATTTGTCCTATGTCTCTCCCAGCTCCCCCTATATCTCCTATGTCTCTCCCAGCTCCCCTTATTTCTCCTTTGACTCTCCCAGCTCCCCTTATTTCTCCTATGTCTCCCCCATCTCCCCCTATATCTCCTATGTCTCTCCCAGCTCCGTTTATTTCTCCTTTGACTCTCCCAGCTCCCCTTATTTCTCCTATGTCTCCCCCATCTCCCCCTATATCTCCTATGTCTCTCCCAGCATCCCTTATTTCTCCATTGTCTTTCCCAGCTCCCCTTATTTCTCCTATGTCTATCCCGTCTCCCCCTATTCCTCCTCTCTCTCTCCCAGCTCCCCCTATTTCTCCTATGTCTCTCCCAGCTTCCCCTTTTTCTCCTATGTCTCTCCCAGCTCCTCCTATTTCTCCTGTCTCTCCCAGCTCCCCTTTTTTCTCCTATGTCTCTCCCAGCTCACCTTATTTCTCTTATGTCTCTCCCAGCTCCCCTTATTTCTCCTATGTCTTTCCCAGCTCCCCTTATTTCTCCTATGTCTCTCCCAGCTCCCCTTATTTCTCGTATGTCTCTCCCAGCTCCCCCTATTTCTGGTATGTCTCTAACAGCTCCCCATATTTCTCCTATGTCTCTCCCAGCTTCCATTATTTCTCCTATGTCTCTCCCAGCTCCCCTTATTTCTCCAATGTCTCTCCCAGCTCCCCTTATTTCTCCTTTGTCTCTGCCAGCTCCCCTTATTTCTCCTATGTCTATCCCATCTCCCCCTATTCTACCTCTTTCTCCCAGCTCCCCTTATTTCTCCTATGTCTCTCCCAGCTGCCCCTATTTCACCTGTGTCTCTTCCAGCTACCCTTATTTCTCCTATGTCTCTCCCAGCTCTGCTTATTTCTGCTATGTCTCTCCCAGCTCCCCTTATTTCTCCTATGTTTCTCCCAGCTCCCCCTATGTCTAGTATGTCTCTCCCAGCTCCCCCTATTTCTCCTATGTCTCTCCAACCCCCCCTATATCTCCTATGTCTCTCCAAGCTCCCCTTATTTCTCCTATGCCTCTCCCAGCTCCCCTTTTTTCTCCTACGTCTCTCCCAGCTCCCCTTATTTCTCCAATGTCTCTCCCAGCTCCCCTTATTTCTCCTATGCCTCTCCCAGCTCCCCTTATTTCTCCTATGTCTCTCCCAGCTCCCCTTATTTCTCCTATGTCTCTCCCAGCTCCCCTTATATCTCCTATGTCTCTCCCAGCTCCCCTTATTGCTCCTTTGACTCTCCCAGCTCCCCTTATTTCTGCTATGTCTCCCCCATCTCCCCCTATATCTCCTATGTCTCTCCCAGCTCCACTCTTTTCTCCTATGACTCTCCCAGCTCCCCTTATTTCTCCTATGTCTCCCCCATCTCCCGCTATATCTCCTATTTCTCTCGTAGCTCCCCTTATTTCTCCATTGTCTCTCCCAGCTCCCCTTATTTCTCCTATTTCTATCCCGTCTCCCCCTATTCCTCCTCTCTCTCTCCCAGCTCCCCCTATTTCTCCTATGTCTCTCCCTGCTTCCCCTTTTTCTCCTAAGTCTCTCCCAGCTCCTCCTATTTCTCCTGTCTCTCCCAGCTCCCCTTATTTCTCCTATGTCTCTCCCAGCTCACCTTATTTCTCTTATGTCTCTCCCAGCTCCCCTTATTTCTCCTATGTCTTCCCAGCTCCCCTTATTTCTCCTATGTCTCTCCCAGCTCCCCTTATTTCTCGTATGTCTCTCCCAGCTCCCCCTATTTCTAGTATGTCTCTAACAGCTCCCCATATTTCTCCTATGTCTCTCCCAGCTCCCATTATTTCTCCCATGTCTCTCCCAGCTCCCCTGATTTCTCCTATGTCTCTCCCAGCTCCCCCTATATATCCTATGTCTCTCCCAGCTCCCCCTATATCTCCTATGTCTCTCCCAGCTCCCCTTATTTCTCCCATGTCTCTCCCAGCTCCCCTGATTTCTCCGATGTCTCTCCCAGCTCCCCCTATATATCCTATGTCTCTCCCAGCTCCCCCTATATCTCCTATGTCTCTCCCAGCTCCCCTTATTTCTCCTATGTCTCTCCCAGCTTCCCCTATTTCTCCTATGTCTCTCCCAGCTCCCCTGATTTCTCCGATGTCTCTCCCAGCTCCCCCTGTATCTCCTATGTCTCTCCCAGCTCCCCCTATATCTCCTATGTCTCTCCCAGATCCCCTTATTTCTCCTATGTCTCTCCCAGCTTCCCCTATTTCTCCTATGTCTCTCCCAGCTCCCCCTATTTCTACAATATCTCTCCCACCCCCCGTTATTTCTCCTGTCTCTCTCAGCTCCCCTTATTTCTCCTATGTCTCTCCCAGCTCCCCTTATTTCTCCTATGCCTCTCCCAGCTCCCCTTATTTCTCCTACGTCTCTCCCAGCTCCCCTTATTTCTCCTATGTCTCTCCCAGCTCCCCTTATTTCTCCTATGCCTCTCCCAGCTCCCCTTATTTCTCCTATGTCTCTCCCAGCTCCCCTTATTTCTCCTATGTCTCTCACAGCTCCCCCTATATCTCCTATGTCTCTCCGAGCTCCCCTTATTTCTCCTTTGACTCTCCCAGCTCCCCTTATTTCTCCTATGTCTCCCCCATCTCCCCCTATGTCTCCTATGTCTCTCCCAGCATCCCTTATTTCTCCATTGTCTCTCCCAGCTCCCCTTATTTCTCCTATGTCTATCCCGTCTCCCCCTATTCCTCCTCTCTCTCTCCCAGCTCCCCCTATTTCTCCTATGTCTCTCCCAGCTTCCCCTTTTTCTCCTATGTCTCTCCCAGCTCCTCCTATTTCTCCTGTCTCTCCCAGCTCCCCTTATTTCTCCTATGTCTCTCCCAGCTCACCTTATTTCTCTTATGTCTCTCCCAGCTCCCCTTATTTCTCCTATGTCTTTCCCAGCTCCCCTTATTTCTCCTATGTCTCTCCCAGCTCCGCTTATTTCTCGTATGTCTCTCCCAGCTCCCCCTATTTCTGGTATGTCTCTAACAGCTCCCCATATTTCTCCTATGTCTCTCCCAGCTCCCCTTATTTCTCCTATGTCTCTCCCAGCTCCCCTTATTTCTCCTATGTCTCTCCCAGCTCCCCTTATTTCTCCTTTGTCTCTGCCAGCTCCCCTTATTTCTCCTATGTCTATCCCATCTCCCCCTATTCCACCTCTTTCTCCCAGCTCCCCTTATTTCTCCTATGTCTCTCCCAGCTCCCCCTATTTCAACTGTGTCTCTTCCAGCTACCCTTATTTCTCCTATGTCTCTCCCAGCTCCCCTTATTTCTCCTATGTCTCTCCCAGCTCCCCTGATTTCTCCGATGTCTCTCCCAACTCCCCCTATATATCCTATGTCTCTCCCAGCTCCCCCTATATCTCCTATGTCTCTCCCAGCTCCCCTTATTTCTCCTATGTCTCTCCCAGCTTCCCCTATTTCTCCTATGTCTCTCCCAGCTCCCCCTATTTCTCCAATGTCTCTCCCACCCCCTTTATTTCTCCTGTCTCTCTCAGCTCCCCTTATTTCTCCTATGTCTCTCCCAGCTCCCCTTATTTCTCCTATGCCTCTCCCTGCTCCCCTTTTTTCTCCTACGTCTCTCCCAGCCCCCCTTATTTCTCCTATGTCTCTCCCAGCTCCCCTTATTTCTCCTATGCCTCTCCCAGCTCCCCTTATTTCTCGTATGTCTCTCCCAGCTCCCCTTATTTCTCCTATGTCCCTCCCAGCTCCCCCTATATCTCCTATGTCTCTCCCAGCTCCCCTTATTTCTCCTTTGACTCTCCCAGCTCCCCTTATTTCTCCTATGTCTCCCCCATCTCCCCCTATATCTCCTATGTCTCTCTCAGCTCCACTTATTTCTCCTATGACTCTCCCAGCTCCCCTTATTTCTCCTATGTCTCCCCCATCTCCCCCTATATCTCCTATTTCTCTCCCAGCTCCCCTTATTTCTCCATTGTCTCTCCCAGCTCCCCTTATTTCTCCTATGTCTATCCCGTCTCCCCCTATTCCTCCTCTCTCTCTCCCAGCTCCCCCTATTTCTCCTATGTCTCTCCCAGCTTCCTGTTTTTCTCCTATGTCTCTCCCAGCTCCTCCTATTTCTCCTGTCTCTCCCAGCTCCCCTTATTTCTCCTATGTCTCTCCCAGCTCACCTTATTTCTCTTATGTCTCTCCCAGCTCCCCTTATTTCTCCTATGTCATTCCCAGCTCCCCTTATTTCTCCTATGTCTCTCCCAGCTCCCCTTATTTCTCGTATGTCTCTCCCAGCTCCCCCTATTTCTGGTATGTCTCTAACAGCTCCCCATATTTCTCCTATGTCTCTCCCAGCTCCCCTTATTTCTCCCATGTCTCTCCCAGCTCCCCTGATTTCTCTGATGTCTCTCCCAGCTCCCCCTATATATCCTATGTCTCTCCCAGCTCCCCCTATATCTCCTATGTCTCTCCCAGCTCCCCTTATTTCTCCCATGTCTCTCCCAGCTCCCCTGATTTCTCCGATGTCTCTCCCAGCTCCCCCTATATATCCTATGTCTCTCCCAGCTCCCCCTATATCTCCTATGTCTCTCCCAGCTCCCCTTATTTCTCCTATGTCTCTCCCAGCTTCCCCTATTTCTCATATGTCTCTCCCAGCTCCCCTGATTTCTCCGATGTCTCTCCCAGCTCCCCCTATATCTCCTATGTCTCTCCCAGCATCCCCTATATCTACTATGTCTCTCCCAGCTCCCCTTATTTCTCCTATGTCTCTCCCAGCTTCCCCTATTTCTCCTATGTCTCTCCCATCTCCCCCTATTTCTCCAATGTCTCTCCCACCCCCCCTTATTTCTCCTGTCTCTCTCTGCTCCCCTTATTTCTCCTATGTCTCTCCCAGCTCCCCTTATTTCTCCTATGCCTCTCCCAGCTCCCCTTATTTCTCCTATGTCTCTCCCAGCTCCCCTTATTTGTCCTATGTCTCTCCCAGCTCCCCCTATATCTCCTATGTCTCTCCCAGCTCCCCTTATTTCTCCTTTGACTCTCCCAGCTCCCCTTATTTCTCCTATGTCTCCCCCATCTCCCCCTATATCTCCTATGTCTCTCCCAGCTCCGCTTATTTCTCCTTTGACTCTCCCAGCTCCCCTTATTTCTCCTATGTCTCCCCCATCTCCCCCTATATCTCCTATGTCTCTCCCAGCATCCCTTATTTCTCCATTGTCTTTCCCAGCTCCCCTTATTTCTCCTATGTCTATCCCGTCTCCCCCTATTCCTCCTCTCTCTCTCCCAGCTCCCCCTATTTCTCCTATGTCTCTCCCAGCTTCCCCTTTTTCTCCTATGTCTCTCCCAGCTCCTCCTATTTCTCCTGTCTCTCCCAGCTCCCCTTATTTCTCCTATGTCTCTCCCAGCTCACCTTATTTCTCTTATGTCTCTCCCAGCTCCCCTTATTTCTCCTATGTCTTTCCCAGCTCCCCTTATTTCTCCTATGTCTCTCCCAGCTCCCCTTATTTCTCGTATGTCTCTCCCAGCTCCCCCTATTTCTGGTATGTCTCTAACAGCTCCCCATATTTCTCCTATGTCTCTCCCAGCTCCCATTATTTCTCCTATGTCTCTCCCAGCTCCCCTTATTTCTCCAATGTCTCTCCCAGCTCCCCTTATTTCTCCTTTGTCTCTGCCAGCTCCCCTTATTTCTCCTATGTCTATCCCATCTCCCCCTATTCCACCTCTTTCTCCCAGCTCCCCTTATTTCTCCTATGTCTCTCCCAGCTCCCCCTATTTCACCTGTGTCTCTTCCAGCTACCCTTATTTCTCCTATGTCTCTCCCAGCTCCGCTTATTTCTCCTATGTCTCTCCCAGCTCCCCTTATTTCTCCTATGTTTCTCCCAGCTCCCCCTATTTCTAGTATGTCTCTCCCAGCTCCCCCTATTTCTCCTATGTCTCTCCAACCCCCCCTATATCTCCTATGTCTCTCCCAGCTCCCCTTATTTCTCCTATGCCTCTCCCAGCTCCCCTTTTTTCTCCTACGTCTCTCCCAGCTCCCCTTATTTCTCCAATGTCTCTCCCAGCTCCCCTTATTTCTCCTATGCCTCTCCCAGCTCCCCTTATTTCTCCTATGTCTCTCCCAGCTCCCCTTATTTCTCCTATGTCTCTCCCAGCTCCCCTTATATCTCCTATGTCTCTCCCAGCTCCCCTTATTTCTCCTTTGACTCTCCCAGCTCCCCTTATTTCTCCTATGTCTCCCCCATCTCCCCCTATATCTCCTATGTCTCTCCCAGCTCCACTTATTTCTCCTATGACTCTCCCAGCTCCCCTTATTTCTCCTATGTCTCCCCCATCTCCCGCTATATCTCCTATTTCTCTCCCAGCTCCCCTTATTTCTCCATTGTCTCTCCCAGCTCCCCTTATTTCTCCTATATCTATCCCGTCTCCCCCTATTCCTCCTCTCTCTCTCCCAGCTCCCCCTATTTCTCCTATGTCTCTCCCTGCTTCCCCTTTTTCTCCTATGTCTCTCCCAGCTCCTCCTATTTCTCCTGTCTCTCCCAGCTCCCCTTATTTCTCCTATGTCTCTCCCAGCTCACCTTATTTCTCTTATGTCTCTCCCAGCTCCCCTTATTTCTCCTATGTCATTCCCAGCTCCCCTTATTTCTCCTATGTCTCTCCCAGCTCCCCTTATTTCTCGTATGTCTCTCCCAGCTCCCCCTATTTCTGGTATGTCTCTAACAGCTCCCCATATTTCTCCTATGTCTCTCCCAGCTCCCCTTATTTCTCCCATGTCTCTCCCAGCTCCCCTGATTTCTCTGATGTCTCTCCCAGCTCCCCCTATATATCCTATGTCTCTCCCAGCTCCCCCTATATCTCCTATGTCTCTCCCAGCTCCCCTTATTTCTCCCATGTCTCTCCCAGCTCCCCTGATTTCTCCGATGTCTCTCCCAGCTTCCCCTATATATCCTATGTCTCTCCCAGCTCCCCCTATATCTCCTATGTCTCTCCCAGCTCCCCTTATTTCTCCTATGTCTTTCCCAGCTTCCCCTATTTCTCATATGTCTCTCCCAGCTCCCCTGATTTCTCCGATGTCTCTCCCAGCTCCCCCTATATCTCCTATGTCTCTCCCAGCATCCCCTATATCTACTATGTCTCTCCCAGCTCCCCTTATTTCTCCTATGTCTCTCCCAGCTTCCCCTATTTCTCCTATGTCTCTCCCAGCTCCCCCTATTTCTCCAATGTCTCTCCCACCCCCCTTATTTCTCCTGTCTCTCTCTGCTCCCCTTATTTCTCCTATGTCTCTCCCAGCTCCCCTTATTTCTCCTATGCCTCTCCCAGCTCCCCTTATTTCTCCAATGTCTCTCCCACCCCTCCTTATTTCTCCTGTCTCTCTCTGCTCCCCTTATTTCTCCTATGTCTCTCCCAGCTCCCCTTATTTCTCCTATGCCTCTCCCAGCTCCCCTTATTTCTCCTATGTCTCTCCCAGCTCCCCTTATTTGTCCTATGTCTCTCCCAGCTCCCCCTATATCTCCTATGTCTCTCCCAGCTCCCCTTATTTCTCCTTTGACTCTCCCAGCTCCCCTTATTTCTCCTATGTCTCCCCCATCTCCCCCTATATCTCCTATGTCTCTCCCAGCTCCGCTTATTTCTCCTTTGACTCTCCCAGCTCCCCTTATTTCTCCTATGTCTCCCCCATCTCCCCCTATATCTCCTATGTCTCTCCCAGCATCCCTTATTTCTCCATTGTCTTTCCCAGCTCCCCTTATTTCTCCTATGTCTATCCCGTCTCCCCCTATTCCTCCTCTCTCTCTCCCAGCTCCCCCTATTTCTCCTATGTCTCTCCCAGCTTCCCCTTTTTCTCCTATGTCTCTCCCAGCTCCTCCTATTTCTCCTGTCTCTCCCAGCTCCCCTTATTTCTCCTATGTCTCTCCCAGCTCACCTTATTTCTCTTATGTCTCTCCCAGCTCCCCTTATTTCTCCTATGTCTTTCCCAGCTCCCCTTATTTCTCCTATGTCTCTCCAAGCTCCCCTTATTTCTCGTATGTCTCTCCCAGCTCCCCCTATTTCTGGTATGTCTCTAACAGCTCCCCATATTTCTCCTATGTCTCTCCCAGCTCCCATTATTTCTCCTATGTCTCTCCCAGCTCCGCTTATTTCTCCAATGTCTCTCCCAGCTCCCCTTATTTCTCCTTTGTCTCTGCCAGCTCCCCTTATTTCTCCTATGTCTATCCCATCTCCCCCTATTCCACCTCTTTCTCCCAGCTCCCCTTATTTCTCCTATGTCTCTCCCAGCTCCCCCTATTTCACCTGTGTCTCTTCCAGCTACCCTTATTTCTCCTATGTCTCTCCCAGCTCCGCTTATTTCTCCTATGTCTCTCCCAGCTCCCCTTATTTCTCCTATGTTTCTCCCAGCTCCCCCTATTTCTAGTATGTCTCTCCCAGCTCCCCCTATTTCTCCTATGTCTCTCCAACCCCCCCTATATCTCCTATGTCTCTCCCAGCTCCCCTTATTTCTCCTATGCCTCTCCCAGCTCCCCTTTTTTCTCCTACGTCTCTCCCAGCTCCCCTTATTTCTCCAATGTCTCTCCCAGCTCCCCTTATTTCTCCTATGCCTCTCCCAGCTCCCCTTATTTCTCCTATGTCTCTCCCAGCTCCCCTTATTTCTCCTATGTCATTCCCAGCTCCCCTTATTTCTCCTATGTCTCTCCCAGCTCCCCTTATTTCTCGTATGTCTCTCCCAGCTCCCCCTATTTCTGGTATGTCTCTAACAGCTCCCCATATTTCTCCTATGTCTCTCCCAGCTCCCCTTATTTCTCCCATGTCTCTCCCAGCTCCCCTGATTTCTCTGATGTCTCTCCCAGCTCCCCCTATATATCCTATGTCTCTCCCAGCTCCCCCTATATCTCCTATGTCTCTCCCAGCTCCCCTTATTTCTCCCATGTCTCTCCCAGCTCCCCTGATTTCTCCGATGTCTCTCCCAGCTCCCCCTATATATCCTATGTCTCTCCCAGCTCCCCCTATATCTCCTATGTCTCTCCCAGCTCCCCTTATTTCTCCTATGTCTCTCCCAGCTTCCCCTATTTCTCATATGTCTCTCCCAGCTCCCCTGATTTCTCCGATGTCTCTCCCAGCTCCCCCTATATCTCCTATGTCTCTCCCAGCATCCCCTATATCTACTATGTCTCTCCCAGCTCCCCTTATTTCTCCTATGTCTCTCCCAGCTTCCCCTATTTCTCCTATGTCTCTCCCAGCTCCCCCTATTTCTCCAATGTCTCTCCCACCCCCCCTTATTTCTCCTGTCTCTCTCTGCTCCCCTTATTTCTCCTATGTCTCTCCCAGCTCCCCTTATTTCTCCTATGCCTCTCCCAGCTCCCCTTATTTCTCCTATGTCTCTCCCAGCTCCCCTTATTTGTCCTATGTCTCTCCCAGCTCCCCCTATATCTCCTATGTCTCTCCCAGCTCCCCTTATTTCTCCTTTGACTCTCCCAGCTCCCCTTATTTCTCCTATGTCTCCCCCATCTCCCCCTATATCTCCTATGTCTCTCCCAGCTCCGCTTATTTCTCCTTTGACTCTCCCAGCTCCCCTTATTTCTCCTATGTCTCCCCCATCTCCCCCTATATCTCCTATGTCTCTCCCTGCATCCCTTATTTCTCCATTGTCTTTCCCAGCTCCCCTTATTTCTCCTATGTCTATCCCGTCTCCCCCTATTCCTCCTCTCTCTCTCCCAGCTCCCCCTATTTCTCCTATGTCTCTCCCAGCTTCCCCTTTTTCTCCTATGTCTCTCCCAGCTCCTCCTATTTCTCCTGTCTCTCCCAGCTCCCCTTATTTCTCCTATGTCTCTCCCAGCTCACCTTATTTCTCTTATGTCTCTCCCAGCTCCCCTTATTTCTCCTATGTCTTTCCCAGCTCCCCTTATTTCTCCTATGTCTCTCCCAGCTCCCCTTATTTCTCGTATGTCTCTCCCAGCTCCCCCTATTTCTGGTATGTCTCTAACAGCTCCCCATATTTCTCCTATGTCTCTCCCAGCTCCCATTATTTCTCCTATGTCTCTCCCAGCTCCCCTTATTTCTCCAATGTCTCTCCCAGCTCCCCTTATTTCTCCTTTGTCTCTGCCAGCTCCCCTTATTTCTCCTATGTCTATCCCATCTCCCCCTATTCCACCTCTTTCTCCCAGCTCCCCTTATTTCTCCTATGTCTCTCCCAGCTCCCCCTATTTCACCTGTGTCTCTTCCAGCTACCCTTATTTCTCCTATGTCTCTCCCAGCTCCGCTTATTTCTCCTATGTCTCTCCCAGCTCCCCTTATTTCTCCTATGTTTCTCCCAGCTCCCCCTATTTCTAGTATGTCTCTCCCAGCTCCCCCTATTTCTCCTATGTCTCTCCAACCCCCCCTATATCTCCTATGTCTCTCCCAGCTCCCCTTATTTCTCCTATGCCTCTCCCAGCTCCCCTTTTTTCTCCTACGTCTCTCCCAGCTCCCCTTATTTCTCCAATGTCTCTCCCAGCTCCCCTTATTTCTCCTATGCCTCTCCCAGCTCCCCTTATTTCTCCTATGTCTCTCCCAGCTCCCCTTATTTCTCCTATGTCTCTCCCAGCTCCCCTTATATCTCCTATGTCTCTCCCAGCTCCCCTTATTTCTCCTTTGACTCTCCCAGCTCCCCTTATTTCTCCTATGTCTCCCCCATCTCCCCCTATATCTCCTATGTCTCTCCCAGCTCCACTTATTTCTCCTATGACTCTCCCAGCTCCCCTTATTTCTCCTATGTCTCCCCCATCTCCCGCTATATCTCCTATTTCTCTCCCAGCTCCCCTTATTTCTCCATTGTCTCTCCCAGCTCCCCTTATTTCTCCTATATCTATCCCGTCTCCCCCTATTCCTCCTCTCTCTCTCCCAGCTCCCCCTATTTCTCCTATGTCTCTCCCTGCTTCCCCTTTTTCTCCTATGTCTCTCCCAGCTCCTCCTATTTCTCCTGTCTCTCCCAGCTCCCCTTATTTCTCCTATGTCTCTCCCAGCTCACCTTATTTCTCTTATGTCTCTCCCAGCTCCCCTTATTTCTCCTATGTCATTCCCAGCTCCCCTTATTTCTCCTATGTCTCTCCCAGCTCCCCTTATTTCTCGTATGTCTCTCCCAGCTCCCCCTATTTCTGGTATGTCTCTAACAGCTCCCCATATTTCTCCTATGTCTCTCCCAGCTCCCCTTATTTCTCCCATGTCTCTCCCAGCTCCCCTGATTTCTCTGATGTCTCTCCCAGCTCCCCCTATATATCCTATGTCTCTCCCAGCTCCCCCTATATCTCCTATGTCTCTCCCAGCTCCCCTTATTTCTCCCATGTCTCTCCCAGCTCCCCTGATTTCTCCGATGTCTCTCCCAGCTTCCCCTATATATCCTATGTCTCTCCCAGCTCCCCCTATATCTCCTATGTCTCTCCCAGCTCCCCTTATTTCTCCTATGTCTTTCCCAGCTTCCCCTATTTCTCATATGTCTCTCCCAGCTCCCCTGATTTCTCCGATGTCTCTCCCAGCTCCCCCTATATCTCCTATGTCTCTCCCAGCATCCCCTATATCTACTATGTCTCTCCCAGCTCCCCTTATTTCTCCTATGTCTCTCCCAGCTTCCCCTATTTCTCCTATGTCTCTCCCAGCTCCCCCTATTTCTCCAATGTCTCTCCCACCCCCCTTATTTCTCCTGTCTCTCTCTGCTCCCCTTATTTCTCCTATGTCTCTCCCAGCTCCCCTTATTTCTCCTATGCCTCTCCCAGCTCCCCTTATTTCTCCAATGTCTCTCCCACCCCCCCTTATTTCTCCTGTCTCTCTCTGCTCCCCTTATTTCTCCTATGTCTCTCCCAGCTCCCCTTATTTCTCCTATGCCTCTCCCAGCTCCCCTTATTTCTCCTATGTCTCTCCCAGCTCCCCTTATTTGTCCTATGTCTCTCCCAGCTCCCCCTATATCTCCTATGTCTCTCCCAGCTCCCCTTATTTCTCCTTTGACTCTCCCAGCTCCCCTTATTTCTCCTATGTCTCCCCCATCTCCCCCTATATCTCCTATGTCTCTCCCAGCTCCGCTTATTTCTCCTTTGACTCTCCCAGCTCCCCTTATTTCTCCTATGTCTCCCCCATCTCCCCCTATATCTCCTATGTCTCTCCCAGCATCCCTTATTTCTCCATTGTCTTTCCCAGCTCCCCTTATTTCTCCTATGTCTATCCCGTCTCCCCCTATTCCTCCTCTCTCTCTCCCAGCTCCCCCTATTTCTCCTATGTCTCTCCCAGCTTCCCCTTTTTCTCCTATGTCTCTCCCAGCTCCTCCTATTTCTCCTGTCTCTCCCAGCTCCCCTTATTTCTCCTATGTCTCTCCCAGCTCACCTTATTTCTCTTATGTCTCTCCCAGCTCCCCTTATTTCTCCTATGTCTTTCCCAGCTCCCCTTATTTCTCCTATGTCTCTCCAAGCTCCCCTTATTTCTCGTATGTCTCTCCCAGCTCCCCCTATTTCTGGTATGTCTCTAACAGCTCCCCATATTTCTCCTATGTCTCTCCCAGCTCCCATTATTTCTCCTATGTCTCTCCCAGCTCCCCTTATTTCTCCAATGTCTCTCCCAGCTCCCCTTATTTCTCCTTTGTCTCTGCCAGCTCCCCTTATTTCTCCTATGTCTATCCCATCTCCCCCTATTCCACCTCTTTCTCCCAGCTCCCCTTATTTCTCCTATGTCTCTCCCAGCTCCCCCTATTTCACCTGTGTCTCTTCCAGCTACCCTTATTTCTCCTATGTCTCTCCCAGCTCCGCTTATTTCTCCTATGTCTCTCCCAGCTCCCCTTATTTCTCCTATGTTTCTCCCAGCTCCCCCTATTTCTAGTATGTCTCTCCCAGCTCCCCCTATTTCTCCTATGTCTCTCCAACCCCCCCTATATCTCCTATGTCTCTCCCAGCTCCCCTTATTTCTCCTATGCCTCTCCCAGCTCCCCTTTTTTCTCCTACGTCTCTCCCAGCTCCCCTTATTTCTCCAATGTCTCTCCCAGCTCCCCTTATTTCTCCTATGCCTCTCCCAGCTCCCCTTATTTCTCCTATGTCTCTCCCAGCTCCCCTTATTTCTCCTATGTCTCTCCCAGCTCCCCTTATATCTCCTATGTCTCTCCCAGCTCCCCTTATTTCTCCTTTGACTCTCCCAGCTCCCCTTATTTCTCCTATGTCTCCCCCATCTCCCCCTATATCTCCTATGTCTCTCCCAGCTCCACTTATTTCTCCTATGACTCTCCCAGCTCCCCTTATTTCTCCTATGTCTCCCCCATCTCCCGCTATATCTCCTATTTCTCTCCCAGCTCCCCTTATTTCTCCATTGTCTCTCCCAGCTCCCCTTATTTCTCCTATATCTATCCCGTCTCCCCCTATTCCTCCTCTCTCTCTCCCAGCTCCCCCTATTTCTCCTATGTCTCTCCCTGCTTCCCCTTTTTCTCCTATGTCTCTCCCAGCTCCTCCTATTTCTCCTGTCTCTCCCAGCTCCCCTTATTTCTCCTATGTCTCTCCCAGCTCACCTTATTTCTCTTATGTCTCTACCAGCTCCCCTTATTTCTCCTATGTCTTCCCAGCTCCCCTTATTTCTCCTATGTCTCTCCCAGCTCCCCTTATTTCTCGTATGTCTCTCCCAGCTCCCCCTATTTCTAGTATGTCTCTAACAGCTCCCCATATTTCTCCTATGTCTCTCCCAGCTCCCCTTATTTCTCCCATGTCTCTCCCAGCTCCCCTGATTTCTCCTATGTCTCTCCCAGCTCCCCCTATATATCCTATGTCTCTCCCAGCTCCCCCTATATC
This sequence comes from Taudactylus pleione, assembly GCA_031769625.1. Classification (NCBI taxonomy): domain Eukaryota; kingdom Metazoa; phylum Chordata; class Amphibia; order Anura; family Myobatrachidae; genus Taudactylus; species Taudactylus pleione. The sequence goes on from JAUIMM010000014.1 coordinate 13,452,188, forward strand.
TCCTATGTCTCTCCCAGCTCCCCTTATTTCTCCCATGTCTCTCCCAGCTCCCCTGATTTCTCCGATGTCTCTCCCAGCTCCCCCTATATATCCTATGTCTCTCCCAGCTCCCCCTATATCTCCTATGTCTCTCCCAGCTCCCCTTATTTCTCCTATGTCTCTCCCAGCTTCCCTTATTTCTCCTATGTCTCTCCCAGCTCCCCTGATTTCTCCGATGTCTCTCCCAGCTCCCCCTGTATCTCCTATGTCTCTCCCAGCTCCCCCTATATCTCCTATGTCTCTCCCAGATCCCCTTATTTCTCCTATGTCTCTCCCAGCTTCCCCTATTTCTCCTATGTCTCTCCCAGCTCCCCTATTTCTCCAATGTCTCTCCCACCCCCCGTTATTTCTCCTGTCTCTCTCAGCTCCCCTTATTTCTCCTATGTCTCTCCCAGCTCCTCTTATTTCTCCTATGCCTCTCCCAGCTCCCCTTATTTCTCCTACGTCTCTCCCAGCTCCCCTTATTTCTCCTATGTCTCTCCCAGCTCCCCTTATTTCTCCTATGCCTCTCCCAGCTCCCCTTATTTCTCCTATGTCTCTCCCAGCTCCCCTTATTTCTCCTATGTCTCTCACAGCTCCCCCTATATCTCCTATGTCTCTCCCAGCTCCTCTTATTTCTCCTATGCCTCTCCCAGCTCCCCTTATTTCTCCTACGTCTCTCCCAGCTCCCCTTATTTCTCCTATGTCTCTCCCAGCTCCCCTTATTTCTCCTATGCCTCTCCCAGCTCCCCTTATTTCTCCTATGTCTCTCCCAGCTCCCCTTATTTCTCCTATGTCTCTCACAGCTCCCCCTATATCTCCTATGTCTCTCCCAGCTCCCCTTATTTCTCCTTTGACTCTCCCAGCTCCCCCTATTTCTCCTATGTCTGTCCCTGCTTCCCCTTTTTCTCCTATGTCTCTCCCAGCTCCTCCTATTTCTCCTGTCTCTCCCAGCTCCCCTTATTTCTCCTATGTCTCTCCCAGCTCACCTTATTTCTCTTATGTCTCTACCAGCTCCCCTTATTTCTCCTATGTCTTCCCAGCTCCCCTTATTTCTCCTATGTCTCTCCCAGCTCCCCTTATTTCTCGTATGTCTCTCCCAGCTCCCCCTATTTCTAGTATGTCTCTAACAGCTCCCCATATTTCTCCTATGTCTCTCCCAGCTCCCCTTATTTCTCCCATGTCTCTCCCAGCTCCCCTGATTTCTCCTATGTCTCTCCCAGCTCCCCCTATATATCCTATGTCTCTCCCAGCTCCCCCTATATCTCCTATGTCTCTCCCAGCTCCCCTTATTTCTCCCATGTCTCTCCCAGCTCCCCTGATTTCTCCGATGTCTCTCCCAGCTCCCCCTATATATCCTATGTCTCTCCCAGCTCCCCCTTTTTCTTCTATGTCTCTCCCAGCTCCTCCTATTTCTCCTGTCTCTCCCAGCTTCCCTTATTTCTCCTATGTCTCTCCCAGCTCACCTTATTTCTCTTATGTCTCTCCCAGCTCCCCTTATTTCTCCTATGTCTTTCCCAGCTCCCCTTATTTCTCCTATGTCTCTCCCAGCTCCGCTTATTTCTCGTATGTCTCTCCCAGCTCCCCCTATTTCTGGTATGTCTCTAACAGCTCCCCATATTTCTCCTATGTCTCTCCCAGCTCCCCTTATTTCTCCTATGTCTCTCCCAGCTCCCCTTATTTCTCCTATGTCTCTCCCAGCTCCCCTTATTTCTCCTTTGTCTCTGCCAGCTCCCCTTATTTCTCCTATGTCTATCCCATCTCCCCCTATTCCACCTCTTTCTCCCAGCTCCCCTTATTTCTCCTATGTCTCTCCCAGCTCCCCCTATTTCACCTGTGTCTCTTCCAGCTACCCTTATTTCTCCTATGTCTCTCCCAGCTCCGCTTATTTCTCCTATGTCTCTCCCAGCTCCCCTTATTTCTCCTATGTTTCTCCCAGCTCCCCCTATTTCTTGTATGTCTCTCCCAGCTCCCCCTATTTCTCCTATGTCTCTCCAACCCCCCCTATATCTCCTATGTCTCTCCCAGCTCCCCTTATTTCTCCTTTGTCTCTCCCAGCTCCCCTTATTTCTCCTTTGTCTAACCCAGCTCCCCCTATATCTCCTATGTCTCTCCCAGCTCCCCCTATATCTCCTCTGTCTCTCCCAGCTCCCCTAATTTCTCCTATGGCTCTCCCAGCTCCCCTTATTTCTCCTATGTCTCCCCCATCTCCCCCTATATTTCCTTTGTCTCTCCCAGCTCACGTTTTTTCTCCTATGTCTCTCCCAGCTCCCCCTATATCTCCTATGTCTCTCCCAGCTCCCCCTATTTCTCCTATGTCTCTCCCAGCTCCCCCTATTTATCCTATGTCTCTCCCAGCTCCCCTATTTCTCCTGTCTCTTCCAGCTCCCCTTATTTCTCCTTTGTCTTTCCCAGCTCCCCTTATTTCTCCTATGTCTTTCCCATCACCCCTATTTCTGGTATGTCTCTAACAGCTCCCCATATTTCTCCTATGTCTCTCCCAGCACCCCCTATTTCTCCTTTGTCTCTCCCAGCTCCCCTATTTCTCCTGTCTCTTCCAGTTCCCCTTATTTCTCCTATGTCTCGCCCAGCTCCCCTTATTTCTCCTATGTCTCTCCCAGCTCCCCTTATTTTTCACATGTCTCTCCCAGCTCCCCTGATTTCTCCGATGTCTCTCCCAGCTCCCCCTATATCTCCTATGTTTCTCCCAGCTCCCCCTATATCTCCTATGTCTCTCCCAGCTCCCCTTATTTCTCGTATGTCTCTCCGAGCTTTCACTATTTCTCCTATGACTCTCCCAGCTCCCCCGATTTCTCCTATGTCTCTCCCAGCTCCCCCTATTTCTCCAATGTCTCTCCCACCCCCCTTATTTCTCCTGTCTCTCTCAGCTCCCCTTATTTCTCCTATGTCTCTCCCAGCTCCCCTTATTTCTCCTATGCCTCTCCCAGCTCCCCTTATTTCTCCTATGTCTCTCCCAGCTCCCCTTATTTCTCCTATGTCTCTCCCAGCTCCCCTTATTTCTCCTATGTCTCTCCCATCTCCCACTATTCCTCCTCTCTCTCCCAGCTCCCCCTATATCTCCTATGTCTCTCCCAGCTCCCCTTATTTCTCCTTTGACTCTCCCAGCTCCCCTTATTTCTCCTATGTCTCCCCCATCTTCCCCTATATCTCCTATGTCTCTCCCAGCTCTGCTTATTTCTCCTATGACTCTCCCAGCTCCCCTTATTTCTCCTATGTCTCCCCATCTCCCCCTATATCTCCTATGTCTCTCCCAGCTCCCCTTATTTCTTCTTTGTCTCTCCCAGCTCCCCTTATTTATCCTATGTCTATCCCGTCTCCCCCTATTCCTGCTCTCTCTCCCAGCTCCCCCTATTTCTCCTATGTCTCTCCCAGCTTCCCCTTTTTCTCCTATGTCTCTCCCAGCTCCCCTTATTTCTCCTATGTCTCTCCCAGCTCACCTTATTTCTCCTATGTTTCTCCCAGCTCCCCTTATTTCTCCTATGTCTTTCCCAGCTCCCCTTATTTCTCCTATGTCTCTCCCAGCTCCCTTTATTTCTCGTATGTCTATCCCAGCTCCCCCTATATCTCCTATGTCTCTCCCAGCTCCCCCTATTTCTCCTATGTCTCTCCCAGCTCCCCCTATTTCTCCTATGTCTCTCCCAGCTCCCTTATTTCTCCTATGTCTCTCCCAGCTCCCTTTATTTCTCCTATGTCTCTACCAGCTCCCCTTATTTCTCCTATGTCTCTCCCATCTCCCCTTATTTCTCCTATGTTTCTCCCAGCTCCCCCTATTTCTTGTATGTCTCTCCCAGCTCCCCCTATATCTCCTATGTCTCTCCCAGCTCCCCTTATTTCTCCTATGTCTCTCCTAGCTCCCCTTATTTCTCCCATGTCTCTCCAAGCTCCCCCTATATCTCCTTTGTCTCTCCCAGCTCCCCCTATATCTCCTATGTCTCTCCCAGCTCCCCTTATTTCTCCTATGACTCTCCCAGCTCCCCTTATTTCTCCTATGTCTCTCCCAGCTCCCCCTATTTCTCCTATGTCTCTCCCAGCGCCCCTTATTTCTCCTATGCCTCCCGCAGCTCCCCTTATTTCTTCTATGGTTCTCCCACCTCCCCTTATTTCTCCAATGTGTCTCCCATCTCCCCCTATTCCTCCTCTCTCTCCCAGCTCCCCCTATTTCTCCTATGTCATTCTCAGCTCCCCCTATTTCTCCTATGTCTCTTCCAGCTCCCCCTATTCCTCCTCTCTCTCCCAGCTCCCCTTAATTCTCTTATGTCTCTCTAAGCTTCCACAATTTCTCCTATGTCTCTCCCAGCTCCCCCTATATCTCCTTTGTCTCTCCCAGCTCCCCCTATATCTCCTATGTCTCTCCCAGCTCCCCCTATATCTCCTATGTCTCTCCCAGCTCCCCCTATATCTCCTCTGTCTCTCCCAGCTCCCCTTATTTCTCCTATGGCTCTCCCAGCTCCCCTTATTTCTCCTATGTCTCCCCCATCTCCCGCTATATCTCCTTTGTCTCTCCCAGCTCACCTTTTTTCTCCTATGTCTCTCCCAGCTCCCCCTATATCTCCTATGTCTCTCCCAGCTCCCCCTATTTCTCCTATGTCTCTCCCAGCTCCCCCTATTTATCCTATGTCTCTCCCAGCTCCCCTATTTCTCCTGTCTCTTCCAGCTCCCCTTATTTCTCCTTTGTCTTTCCCAGCTCCCCTTATTTCTCCTATGTCTTTCCCAGCACCCCTATTTCTGGTATGTCTCTAACAGCTCCCCCTATTTCTCCTATGTCTCTCCCAGCACCCCCTATTTCTCCTTTGTCTCTCCCAGCTCCCCTATTTCTCCTGTCTCTTCCAGCTCCCCTTATTTCTCCTTTGTCTTTCCCAGCTCCTCTTATTTCTCCTATGTCTTTCCCAGCTCCCCTTATTTCTCTTATGTCTCTCCCAGCTCCCCTTATTTCTACCATGTTTCTCCCAGCTCCCCCTATTTCTCATATGTCTCTCCCAGCTCCCCCTATTTCTCCTATGTCTCTCCCAGTTCCCCTTATTTCTCCTATGTCTCGCCCAGCTCCCCTTATTTCTCCTATGTCTCTCCCAGCTCCCCTTATTTTTCACATGTCTCTCCCAGCTCCCCTGATTTCTCCGATGTCTCTCCCAGCTCCCCCTATATCTCCTATGTCTCTCCCAGCTCCCCCTATATCTCCTATGTCTCTCCCAGCTCCCCTTATTTCTCCTATGTCTCTCCCAGCTTTCCCTATTTCTCCTATGACTCTCCCAGCTCCCCCTATTTCTCCTATGTCTCTCCCAGCTCCCCCTATTTCTCCAATGTCTCTCCCACCCCCCTTATTTCTCCTGTCTCTCTCAGCTCTCCTTATTTCTCCTATGTCTCTCCCAGCTCCCCTTATTTCTCCTATGCCTCTCCCAGCTCCCCTTATTTCTCCTATGTCTCTCCCAGCTCCCCTTATTTCTCCTATGTCTCTCCCAGCTCCCCTTATTTCTCCTATGTCTCTCCCATCTCCCACTATTCCTCCTCTCTCTCCCAGCTCCCCCTATATCTCCTATGTCTCTCCCAGCTCCCTTTATTTCTCCTTTGACTCTCCCAGCTCCCCTTATTTCTCCTATGTCTCCCCCATCTTCCCCTATATCTCCTATGTCTCTCCCAGCTCTGCTTATTTCTCCTATGACTCTCCCAGCTCCCCTTATTTCTCCTATGTCTCCCCCATCTCCCCCTATATCTCCTATGTCTCTCCCAGCTCCCCTTATTTCTCCTTTGTCTCTCCCAGCTCCCCTTATTTATCCTATGTCTATCCCATCTCCCCCTATTCCTGCTCTCTCTCCCAGCTCCCCCTATTTCTCCTATGTCTCTCCCAGCTTCCCCTTTTTCTCCTATGTCTCTCCCAGCTCCCCTTATTTCTCCTATGTCTCTCCCAGCTCACCTTATTTCTCCTATGTTTCTCCCAGCTCCCCTTATTTCTCCTATGTCTTTCCCAGCTCCCCTTATTTCTCCTATGTCTCTCCCAGCTCCCCCTATTTCTGGTATGTCTCTAACAGCTCCCCCTATTTCTCCTATGTCTCTCCCAGCTCCCCTTATTTCTCCTATGTCTCTCCCAGCTCCCCCTATTTCTCCTATGTCTCTCCCAGCTTCCCCTTTTTCTCCTATGTCTCTCCCAGCTCCCCTTATTTCTCCTATGTCTCTCCCATCTCACCTTATTTCTCCTATGTTTCTCCCAGCTCCCCTTATTTCTCCTATGTCTTTCCCAGCTCCCTTTATTTCTCGTATGTCTCTCCCAGCTCCCCCTATTTCTGGTATGTCTCTAACAGCTCCCCCTATTTCTCCTATGTCTCTCCCAGCTCCCCTTATTTCTCCTATGTCTCTCCCAGCTCCCCTTATTTCTCCTATGTCTCTCCCAGCTCCCCTTATTTCTCCTTTGTCTCTCCCAGCTCCCCTTATTTCTCCTATGTCTATCCCATCTCCCCCTATTCCACCTCTTTCTCCCAGCTCCCCCTATTTCTCCTATGTCTCTAACAGCTCCCCCTATTTCTCCTATGTCTCTCCCAGCTCCCCTTATTTCTCCTATGTCTCTCCCAGCTCCCCTTATTTCTCCTATGTCTCTCCCAGCTCCCCTTATTTCTCCTTTGTCTCTCCCAGCTCCCCTTATTTCTCCTATGTCTATCCCATCTCCCCCTATTCCACCTCTTTCTCCCTGCTCCCTCTATTTCTCCTATGTCTCTTCCAGCTCCCCTTATTTCTCCTATGTCTCTCCCAGCTCCACTTATTTCTCCTATGTCTCTCCCAGCTCCCCTTATTTCTCCTATGTCTCTCCTTCAGCTGCCCCTATTGCTCCTATTTCTCTCCCAGCTCCCCCTATGTCTGTCCCAAATTCCCCGATTTCTTCTGTCTCTCGGCTCTCCCTGTTCCTTCACTCTCTTTCTCTCAGGTCTCTCCCTGTTCCTTCTCTCTCGCTCTCGGCTCTCTCTCACTCTCAGCTCTTTCTCGCTCTCTGCTCTCTCTCTCTCTGGGCTCTCTCTCTTACTCTCTCTCGGTGCTCTCCCTATACCTTCTCTCTCTCTCTCTGGGCTCTCCCTATTCCTTCTCTCTCTCTCTATCTCCCCCCTCTCTCTCCCTCTCTTTCTCTCTCCCCCTATTCCGTCTCTCTCTCCCTATTCCGTCTCTCTCTCCCTATTCCGTCTTTCTCTCTCCCTATTCCATCTCTCTCTCTCCCTATTCCATCTCTCTCTCCCTATTCAGTCTCTCTCTCCCTATTCTGTCTCTCTCTCCCTATTCTTTGTCTCTCTCTACCTTTTCTGTGTCTCGCTCTCTCCCTATTCTCCCTATTCCATCTCTCTGTGTCTCTCCCTGTCTTTCTCTCTCTTTCTCTTTCTCCCTCTCCCTATTCCTTCTCTCTCTCTTTCTCCCTATTCCTTCAGTCTCTCTCTCTCTATTCCGTGTCTCTCTCTCTATTCCGTCTCTCTCCCTATTCCGAGTCTCTCTGTCTCTCCCTGACTCTCCCTATTCTCTCTCTCCCTATTCTCTCTCTGTGTGTGTCTCTCTGTCTCTGTGTGTGTGTCTCTGTGTGTTTGTCTCTCTCTCTGTTGTCTCTCTCTCTCCCTCTCTGTGTCTGTCTGTCTCTTTCTTTCTGTGCATGTCTCTGTGTCTCTCTCTCTGTGGCTGTCTCTCTCTCTGTGGTTGGCTGTCTCTCTCTGTGTGTGTATCTTGCTCTCTCTCTCTTTCTCTCTCTCTCTGGTCTCTCTCTTTCTCTCTCTCTCTCTGTCTCTCTCTGTGTCTCTCTCTCTCTCTCTCTCTCTCTGGTCTCTCTCATTCTCCTATGTTGGATCCCATTTTCCTTTTCTTTCTCCCCCAGCTCCCCGAATTTCTCCCGGCTCCCTCCTTTCCTCCTCTCTCTTTGTCTTCCCTTTTCTTGTGTGTGTGACCTACACCAGTGAAGTGCCAGCTTTACCTAAGGCTATGTACACACTTATAGATATCTGTCCAATCTGTCTGGTGGGAAGAAAAATCTGGTCCATTTTCCAGCATCTGGGAGCAAATTTCTATTGTTATTTGCTCCCATACATTCCCAGATTTTCCTTCCCACCAAATGGATTGGACAGATATATCTATAGTTGTGTACACAGCTTAACAGAACCAACACAATACCAAATGTTTGACTATGGGACATGTTTGAATCCCCTGCTCTGTTGTTTGTGTACTTGTATGTTCTAATATGAATAATATATGTGTAGGAGCATAGACTAAGAAATGGGAGGGGTTAGGAATAGTAAGGGGAGGAGTCTATGCCAGGAGCATGATGATGATGTGAGGTGGGCCTGTGTGCTCTTAAAATGCCTGGGCCTATTTTAAGTCCCAGTTTGGCCCTGCCTCTGAGTATATGGTACTCACAGAAACAACCAAAGAGGTTTGTGGCTAGAGGAGAGTTTATGTGAACTGGGTCTTCTAAATTTGAATGACCCCATCAGAATTGCATGTGACAATAAGGGCGGTATTCAATTGTTTCTCCCCCTTTCACGCCCGACAGCAGCTATTCAATTATTGCTCCTGTCAGGTGCGATCAGCTGCCGGCACACCATTTCAGCTCACAAGCTGAAATGGGCAAAAGGTTGCTTGTTTGGGCACCCAAACATCACTTTTCACGATTGCGCCCAGCACTTTGGTCGGAGGTAGCCGTTTTACGTGGCTAAACCTGACCAATATGGGCACGATCAGCGTGAAAATAGGCATCAATTGAATAGCAAGGGGAAGTGTTGAGGAGTGCACTCTGTGCTGTCTCCTTGGTGTGACAGGGACCCTATTGTAATAGAGGTGCCATTTTGAACATGTACGACCCACAACCCATTGTGAGTCTAACAGCTTGTTCTTGTTCCTCCATCCTGCAGGACACATATGATGTGCCCATGAGTGTCTCTTAGTGAGACTGTTCCCAGACATACCACTACACACCACTGTGCCACCACCGCTGGCCGCACTACAAGTCTCATTGCCATCACTGCATATACCTGCAGGTGTGCACTACAAACACCACATGTCACCTACATTAATCCACTCATGGCTGGATCTGTCTCTCATTGTATGTTCCTGCATTGTGCTGCATTAACCCTGTGTCATCTGCTGTTCTACCTGGATAATAAACCAATTTGTGGTTTATCTGTTCATCATGTTGACTGACCTCCATCACACACCTCTGACACATATTAACATGTTCTGACTATACCCCGCCTTGCATTATCCCCTACCCCTGCCCCACCACATCCGTCCCCCATACTTATTCCATTCTCGCTGGGTCCTATGTCCTCTCTGGGTAAGGTCTACACTATGGCGGTGATCACAGATTTTAACCTGGTAGCAAGCATTTTGGCAAGAATAACAATGTTGGTTGCAATAACAACAAGGGACTCAGGCATAGATGGAGGGAGAACCACTGCCTTATAGATTAAAGATTTTCAGAAGGTGGGGAACAAAAAGTTTGTGATTTTTTTTATACACCTTCATAGGAATTACATCCTGCCTTAGAGGCAGGAAATGACGTGAGAGCCAAGTCTAATTCTTTCAAAGTAAATGGGGTTTCCAAAAAATCCACTGCCTCTGGAGACAATCTAGACAAGGTAACCAAAGATAACTAGAGGCCCTAGAGGCATACAAAGAGGAATAATATTGTATAAAATCATCAGCTATATCCTTTCAAGAGAAATGTTGAACATGTTGAGAATCTAAGATGGGCGAAATCGCCCTCCTAGCAGAGTCTTCCTTAGCTAAGCCTTCCCACCTCTTCCTGCAAGTACTGTAATTGTGTAGGGAACAACGGTGGAATTGTCATAGAGATAATCTGACCACTCCTGCTGTGCCTTAATCCATAGTGCCTGATAAGAGACAGCTCTGGAAAACAAGTACTGGTACTCCAACTGATGACATAGCTCCATTGCTTCATTATTAATGAATTGTTTAATCTCCACAAGACTTTTAATGAATGACTAGAGAAGCATAAACTGTCACACAGGTTAGAAGGATCCTGACAGGAGGCATTATCAAGGCAGAAAAACTTCCCAAGCAGCAATGAGGTCAGCTCCAGCCATAATCTGCCAATAAGGTTTGAATTTCCAAAAATGGGCCCCTTGGGTACTAAGAGAAAGACTAACAGGAGAGTGGTCAAGGCAAATATTAAACTGCATGGGGTAAATTTACTAAGAATCGAGTCTGGGAGAGTTTGCTTTTTTTTCAACTCGATTAGCTTCACCAAAACTCGGGTGATTTGAAGCTCCTGAGACTCGCAAATTTACAAAGAAGTGAGTTTAGCTGAGAGTGAAATGGCCGATGGTGAAGCAGAATGCGATTTCTCTCCCAAGTAGCAGGTTTTGCAGTAGATGACTTACCCGAGATTGCAGTGTCTTCGAGCAAGCAGCCTGCACATATCAGTGACATATGTGAAGGCTGCTTGTGTTCTAGCCTGTAAAAAACGGGTTAAAGGTAAAAAAAAAGCACCCTTACCCCACTGTAAAATAAATAGTTAAATAAATATAAAACACACACACCGTGCCAAGTATAACTTTATTACATACACCTACCCATTCACACATACTTACCTATACTGGATGCTTCTGTCCTCTTCTCCAATAGAATCCTTAATAACTGGCCCTGCAAAAAAGATTGCATACTCACCTATATCCTGGCGCTGGTCTCCGCAGTAATCCATGGACTTTGCAAAAAAAAAAAACGAGTTTCCCGATCCATGCATCCGGTATCAGCATGTGGGTTGCCATACATACTGATACCTCCTGCATGCCAGCTGACAGGACTGCACGGGCTTTGCAGTCTCGCCAGCCAATCAGTGGCCGCGCTAACTGTAGAGCAGGAGCTTATTGGCTCCGGCTACTGACAGTTCCCACGTGGCATTTATTTCTATTTATGGGGGTACAGGTGCTGCCTGTCTGCTGGCACTTGTAGTTCCTCAAGTGCCAAATGGCAGGCATGCCTGCACCTGTAGTTATACTGTAAAATACAATAGCTTTATTCTATTCTTTACATTATTACCCCCATACCCAATGCTCCAGGGGTGCGGGGAAGAGCACCGGGTTTCAGTCCAAGCCTGAGGTTTGGGGGGGGACCCCTACTTGGGGGGATCCCCACCTCCCCTGAGAAACCCACCTTGGCCTGACTGGCTTGGGCTGATAATCATTTGGCCCTGAAGCCCCGGTGAAAGGGTCTCTGGGTTGTGGCATTACAGCCCAGCCATTTTGGGTCCGGCGCTGGTTTTAAATATAGGGGGTACCCTACGCATTTTTTTCCCCCTATATTAAAACCAGGACTGGTGATGGTTTCTAAATTACGGTGGAACCCTACACATTTTGTTCCCCGTAATTTTAGAAACCAGGACTGGCAGGCAAGCCTGGGGCTGGTTAGGCTTTTGGGGGGAGACCCTATGTAATTTTTTTTATGATATTTAAATTTTCTTTCTATATGTACAGGCAGAAACATACATGGATCACAGGGATCTGGGTGTGTTTCTGCCAAACTCTCAGATCACAGGCAGGTGAATTTTTTTCACGAGTTTTTACAGGAGAGTTTTTCCATCTCATGAGAGATTAGAAACTCTCTGCTTTGTAAATTCCAGAATCCTATCCTCACCAGTAAAAAGGTTCTCGAGTTTTGCTGATGGTGAATTGAAGAGAGTTTGCTAACTCTCCAGTATTTTCCCGTTGCAAAGGAGATCTCTCTCCCGAGTTTGACATTAGTAAATTTCAGAGTGGGAAAAAATGCCCAAACTCTCCAGAGAATGCTAACTCTCCCAAACTCTCAGCTTAGTAAATTTACCACTAAAAGGCCAAATGTAATAGGGTGAGAGTTTAGAAAATGTGAGAGTTTAGCAGTAAGCTCTCACATTGATCGAGTATTATCTTCAAAATGGTAAAACATCTGGATGAGAATTTAAATCATGAGCATTTTTTGAGTCTAAAAACATGGGAGTTTGCATGTTCTCGGACTCTATTACATTGGCCGTATTTAAAAAGTGTGAGAGTTTACTGCTAAACTCTCACATTATCTATACTCTCACCCTATTACATTTGGCCCTAAATCACTAAATGTGGGAGAAGGTGGGTAACATACAGTAAACCTAAGTCAGAGATGAATTTGGAAAAAGGGGTAGCGGAAGTGGAGGGGAAAGATTGAGATTCATTACATTATTCAAATCAAGAGAGTGATCCATTACATTATTGAAATCCCCCATACAAATGACAGTGGTAGTGAGAGACTGCAATAAAAGAATCTGCCTTATACAGCAACTGTAAACAGCCAACAGTGAAAACAGTAGAATTAATAAAGGCTTGCAAAAAACATAATAGCCACTTTTATTGGTCTGAATATAATCTAACTGAAAACTGAGATTTTTTTTCATTAATACTGAAATGCCCCTAGAGTTATGGGAGAAAGTAGAATGATAGCCAAGCACCTTACCTTAAACCAGATGGGTCTCCAAGAAACACATGATATGAGGGACCTCTTAATTCTATCTTTGAGGCCACAGACATTCCAACCGCACAGATGGAGCCCCACAAAATCAGAAGTCAACCCCATCTAACAAGAAGGTGGCAAAAGGAGAACAGTGGGGAGGTTGTGCACCCGGCCCCACACAGCAACAATACACAAGAATCATGGAAACAAAAAGACACAATTAATAGGCATTTACAGCCAAGAGAAACACATAAGAGAGAACTAGAAGACAACAAAACTGAGTATAAAAAAATAAAAACTGTCCCACCCCCATCCCACCCCGTAAAACTATCTTAAATTATGGTATATTTAAAGCCATAAACTAACAACTAAATTATAACAGTGAGCAATAACAAGGAAGAGTGAGAGAAGGTGTCATGACACCGTGCCCAGCCTGCGCTCAGATACGCCAACCTGATGTAGCTGGGTGGTTGTGACATGGGTGTTAGCGCTCAGATACGCCAACCTGATGTAGCTGGGTGGTTGTGACATGGGTGTTACCTAAGCTGCCACCACGAAGAGTATTAATATAGTGCTCTTACATTCGCCACACACTTAAATCTCACTTAAACTCACAGTTATTACACAAATATAGCATGGGCCTCTCCAGGCATGTGAATACATTAGAGCACAGAGGTAAATCTGATAAAATTTTAAGATTTATGGAGAAATATCTCTAGGGTTAAATTACAGGCAAAATAGGTAAATAAACAAGACATACAAATATAAGTAAATGCACAAAATGATTACAGATAAAAGAAAAGGATAGAGTATCAGAATCCTAAGGTATCTTATGCTGAGATCTTAGAGAATCTGTGTGGATGGAGACCACCATAGACCGACATGGGGAGCACTCCTTAGCTCTCAGCTACTCCCTAGAAGTGAACATGTAGCAGTGTGGACTGCTGAGCATTATAATTCCATGACTTGCTCATCCCCCAGCAGCCCCCCACCCTTTTCAGGCTCAAAAATACTGGTCTTTGTTCTCCCTTGGTCTGTGTAGATGCAAATTAGCACAACTACAAGACCTGACACTAATATACCTCCCTGGACCTTTAGGGTATTTTATGATAGGAAGACTGCTAGCATAAGGTGTTACAAATTACCCTTCTAGCAGCCAGTGTGACTGCATACATGGTCCACTAGTGTGGGAGCAGACATAACAGCCAGGAAGCATTGTCTTCAAAGGCCAGGTGTCACTTGACCATCTGCCATGATCAGTTTATGCAATCCAGTTTACACAAACAGCCATTTCTGAAATATATACTTTAGGGAATTATGATAATACACACACTTTATACAGAGCACACAAAATACGTACAGTCATGACATGGGCTTTTGATGAATCGCTGTAACCCATGGTGATGGTCACACCTCCTTCCTAAAAATGGCGCAGGGAGATGGCAATCATCCATCACCTACCTCCCTGTGCCCAGAGGAGTAGCGTGGAAACATGGCACCCGGAGAAAGTGCATGCCGTAGCGCCCCCTCCCTGTACTCAACTGTGCCAGTGGGGTATGGCCAGCCCGCTGGGAAATACTGAAATGAAGAGAAAGACAGCAAACAGTGGCAGTATCACGCTGAGCATTGAGGTCCCATTGGGGGAATAGAATGCTGTGGTGATACACTATCTGACATTAAGTGGTAGCTCCATTCGCACTGCTTTATTTATGTATAGCACCTAGGATCTAACTTTTATCTACTTTGAATCATTGATATTAGTTAATAGAGCAGATTGTATTATATATTCTCAGCATTTAACTTAAATTGACAGAATACATGTGCTAGAGTGAAATTCCACAGGGTGCACAGCCTATTACTGCAATTACTGCCCCAAGCAGCTTTCACTGGAGTGGGAACACCTATGGGAAGCTCCCTTCTCAGCTTTGGTCCTATTTCACAAATATACAATGCACCTATATTAATGTGAATATTACTAATCATGTTCTGTCTACCACCATAATTTCAGGTCTCCTAATACAGTATTGTTGAAAAGATCTTTCACATAACACTTTGTGGTTATGCCTAGGAACACCTCATTACTTTAAAAAGCAAAGCAGTGACTGTTTTTTAAAACTCAAGGCAAAGAGCCTATCCCATGGTAGCTAGTGGAGGGAATGAAAGAAATGAGAAGTGAATGTAATCATTCTGACAGGAAAGGGGAGGTGACAGAAGATGATCACAGAGGAGGGAGGGCCGGAGGGGAGGCAATCTGGGCAGCTTGAGGGAGCATGAAATGTAGAAACGGATCTCAGATCCGTAACTTCTTTAGGATATAGAGCAAACAAACCGAGATAACACCTGCAGACGGCCATCATACTGTGCAGCACCCCATGAATTCCAGAACCCTGGATGGCGCCCTCTGTCCATTTTGGCACCCGGAGCTCATGCTCCACAAGAACCACCCTCGCTACTCCCCTGCCTGTGCCATGGCATCTACCTCATCGCCTTGCCAGGAGAGTCCATCTGCATTCCCGTGCTCTGCTCCTTTTTTGTGTTGGATGGTAAATGTGTATTGCTGCAGAGTGAGACTCAATTGCAGCAATTTCCCATTACTCCCGGAAACCGTATTCAACCAGCTGAGTGGGTTATGGTCAATGATTACCGTGAAGTCTCTCCCATAGAGGTACGGCTACAGCTTTTGCAATGCCCACACAATAGCTAAGCATTCTTTTTCAATCATGGCATATGCCACTTCACAGGGGAGCAGTTTTCTACTCAGGTAGAGGACTGGGCGCTCGTTTCCCTGCCCATCTACTTGACTGAGGACAGCTCCCAGACCATAGTTAGAGGTATTAGTCTGCACAATAAACCTGCGTTAAAATCTAGGGCCTGCAGCACTGGAGACTGAGACAGGGCAGACTTCAGGGCTTGAAAGGCCTGCTCACAGTCTGCCGTCCATGCGACCAGATTTGGACGCTTCTTTTGAGTCAAGTCGGTTAGGGGCTTGGCAAGGGCACTGTAATTGGGTACGAATTTATGGTAGGACCCTGCCGTCCCCAAGAATGACCTGACCTGCTACTTGTCCCGAGGGTAGGCCATGCTGTGATAGCCTCCACTTTGCTTGGTTCTGGGCGCAGAGTACCTCCCCCTACATAGTGTCCCAGGTACTGCACCTCACTCATGCTAAGCTGGCATTTCTCTGGCTTGATAGTCAGACCTGCTCCAGTGATCTTGCGCAACACACTATCAAGGTGTCCCAGGTGTTCCTCACATGTCTGGCTGAACACAGCAATGTTGTCTAGGTATGCTACTGCATGTCACTCCAGGTCATTGACCAGCTGCTGGAAGGATGCTGGGGCATTTTTCATCCCAAAGGGCATTACAAGGAACTCGAACAGTCCAAATGGGGTGATAAATGCAGACCTCTCATGGGCTTCAGGAGACAATGGAATCTGCCAGTGCCCACAGCTGAGATCCATGATAGTGATATAGAGCGCCTGGGCCAGCTGATCCAGCAAGTCATCTATCCTAGGAATTGGGTATGCATCGAACACTGTGGCCTCATTCAGCCTCCTGTAATCAACACAAAATCGGGTACCTCCACATTTCTTGGGAACCAGTACTACAGGGGCCGCCCACAAACTATGAGACCTCTGAATCAGCCATATCTGCAGCATCTCATCAATCTCCATTTTCATGGATGCTAACACTTCTAGGGAGGTGCGGTAGGCTGCCTGTTGCAATGGGGTTTGGGTGCCAGTGTTAACATGATGCGTCACTAGGTGTGTCTTGCCAGGCTTCCCTGTAAAATGTGCCTGATACGGGTGTAGTGTGTCAGCTAGCTGACCTAGCTGTACTGCAGACAGCATCTCACCTCAGCGAGCATCTGTCAGAGACCCTCCTTCCTGGGCAGCAACTGCCAGGTCTAACAGGGGGTCAGGTTCCTGCTCATTCTAAGGCAAGCTACACACAACTGCAACACACGCTTCCCTGTCATGATACGCCTTAAGCATGTTAATGTGGTATATTTTCTGTCTTTTACTGCCTGCCTCCTGCACTACTACATACCCTATATCATTGATGCGCTGTATTATGGAGTAGGGGCCTTGCCAGGCAGCCTGCAACTTGTTCTGCTGCAGCGGGTTTAGGACCAGAACCTTCTGCCCTACCTCAAGTATGTACTCTCTCGCATGGTGATCATACCACCTCTTCTGTTTTACCTGTGCCACTTTAAAGTTATCCTGCGCCATCCCCATCAGGGATTGCAGCTTATCCCTGAACTGTACCACATAGTGTACCACTGACTGCTCAGAAGTGACCATCTTACACTCCCATTCTTCCCTGATCAGATCTAAAGGACCATGCATGCAGCACCCATATAGGAGTTCAAAGGGTGAGAATCTAGTGGATTCCTGTGGCACCTCACGGTATTCAAAGAGGAGGTGCGGCAGTCTCTTCCCTGGGACTCCACAAAGGTCCGCAACATTTGTTTTAGGGTACTATTAAGTCTCTCCACCAGTCCATTCGTTTTTTCGGATGGTATGGGGTCGTAATAAGGTGATCCACATGCATCTTTTTACAGAGGCTCTGCATAAGGTTTGACATGAACTGGGTACCTTGGTCCATTAACATCTCTTTTGGGATACCCACCCTGGAAAATATGGCAATAAGGGCATCAGCAACCTTATCTGCCCATATGGATGACAGAGCCACTGCTTCTGGATACCATGTGGCATAATCTACCACTGTCAAAATATATTCCTTCCCAGAGCTACTGGGAATAGCTAGGGGCCCCACAATGTCTACAGCAACCCACTCAAAGGGTTCTGAGACAACTGGCAAGGGTATTAAGGGCGCCATTTTTACATCACCTGACTTTCCTACCACCTGGCATGCATGACATGAGCGACAGTAGTTAGCCATGTCTGTCATCATGCCAGGCCAATAAAAATTGTGTCTTAGCTGGGCCTTGGTTCAGGACACACCCAAATGTCCTGCCAGGGGAATTTCGTGAGCCACCTTCAATAAACCGCCCCTGTACGACTCTGGCACAAACCATTGCTTTTCAATAATTACATTGGAATGCTCAGTGCTGACATTGTGCTCCCTATACAAAAACCCATTTTCCCAAAATATCCGATTTGAGTCCCCTTCTGTACACATCAGATTAGCCTGAGCCCTGATTGACTCCACACCCTTTCAGTGCTGTTGCCTCTGCATCTGCAGGGGCTAACAAACACTCTTCCCTTTGTGCAGCACTGCATGTAGTCACTGCGTCAACAGTTGTAAAATCATTAGTTAACTGTACATTACTCGGTTCTATGCTAGAACATGCATAATTACACATTTCAGTGTCTGTCCTGCGAAGTTGAAAGGTGTTATTCCCTGCAATATCAAAAACATTTTCATCCATACTTATTGACTCCTTAGTACATATAGGTATTGGGGTTAGCTGTGGAGAAAAACTATTGACAGGCAAGTTTACATCAGGGGCCACATTTTGGTCAGTCACATATGTAGCAGACATCTTCCCCAGATCTGTCCCCAATAAGACCGTGGCGGGCAGGTCCGCAAGTACCCCAACCTCACGGATTCCATGATCTGCCCCCCAGTCTAAATAAACCCTGGCTAGGGTTACCGTAGAGTGTACTCCGCCCACCCCCTGCACAGCCATTGCTCTCCCCAGTAAAATGGTCTCGGGGCACACCAAATCGGGGTGTATCAGAGTCACATCAGCCCCAGAATCATGCATGCCAATGGTTACCTTGTCGAAGACTTGTACTGCTTGCAGATTGTCCCATAGTCGCTCCTGGGGTCCCCCAGCATACAGGACAGTTGGCACAGACTTCCCTGCTGGGCCTCCCACAGGAAGGGACGTTGATTGCTTCTTGGAGGGGCAATTGGCACTGATGTGCCCCACCAGGTTGCAATTAAAACACCTGTGGACATCGCTCAAAACAGGTTTACACACCACCCTCCCAAACGGTGCAGCAACAGCTGGTTTCATTGAAGAGGCAAATGTGGGGAGCACTCCCCGAGGCCTGTCCTTCCAGGCTGACTGCCTGGACATCCCAAATTACTTCTTTGCTGGTGGAGCCCTGGTCGCAATGTACTTGTCAGCCAGGCTGGCAGCTTCTTGCGATGACTTAGGGTCACGGTCCATGACCCATTCTTTCACCTCCATGGGGCACAGTGCGAGGAACTGCTCCTGCAGGATGAGATCTTTCAGATTATCAAAGTCCGTCACTTTCAATCCATCAATCCACTGATGCATCATGGTTGACAAGTGTGCTAACAGTCCCGTAAATGTGTTAGAGGGACTGCGCTTTGAGTCTCTGAATTTCTGCCGATAAGCTTCTGTGGTGAGGTTAATTCACTTTAGTAGTGCCTCCTTAATGGCACGGTAATCGCCATCCAGCTCTGGAGGAAGGTCAGGAAATGCCTCCAACGCTTTCCCTTTCAGTCCCAGTGTTATATAGCTGGCCCATTCACTGGGTTCCAGCGCAAATTGTCGGCAAGTCCTTTCAAATCCCCTTAGGAATGTATTGAGGTTGCCGTCTTTCTCCAACACAGGGAATTGGTCATGCCGGGGCTTTTTCCTACCTGGGTCACAGGTGGTGTTCTGGCCACGGAATCTGGCCAAGTCCAGCTGTAACTCATGTTCAGCCTGGCGCTCTGCAGCCTCTCAGTCTGCCCTATGCTCGGCAGCCTCTCGGTCTGCCCTTCATTCTGCAGCTTCAGCTTCCCTGTCAGCCATCACTTGGTACTGCTGCACCAACTGCAGAGCTGTTGCAGGGTCCACGTCCTTCATATGCCTGCAGTTTGAAGGTAATTCTCTAGGGCAGACTCATTTGACCCAGCAGAGGTGTCCGATCCCCGCTGGACATCTGTTGTAAGATCTAGGACAGACTGTGCTTCTGTAGCAGGGTTGTCCATTGTCTGGCTCCCTTCCGCAGCAAGGGTCTAATCAGCCTTCTTGAGTGCTCGGACCAGTCGATCTCTGCTCTGGCCAGTCCAGTCAATGTTCCTCTGCATACATATGACCACCAGTTCATCCCTTTTTAACTGCTGGTACTCCATGGTCATTCTGGACTTCAAATTTTTTGCCGAAAAAAAATATAGAAAAAGAAAAATGAGAGAGGAAAGGAAACAGAGATCAACTGTGCACAGTGTATCTTTTTAACATTTTAACCCTGAGCGTACTCTCTGACGAATTAGGGTGCTGACTTTCTGAGAAGCACACACTGCTAATTCACTTAAGCTATTATGATAAAAACAAAACTATCAAATCACACCGCTTGCTACCAGTTTGTCATGATACCATGTCCAGCCTGCGCTCAGATACGCCAACCTGACGTAGCTGGGTGGTTGTGACATGGGTGTTACCTAAGTTGCCCTACGAAGAGTATTAAAATAACGTTCTTTGTTCACCACACACTTAAATATCACTTAAACTCACAGTTATTACACAAATATAGCATGGGCCTCTCCAGGCATGTGAATTCATTAGAGCACAGAGGTAAAGCTGATAAAGTTTTAGGATTTATTGAGAACTATCTCTAGGGTTAAATTACAGGGAAAATAGGTAAATAAACAAGACATACAAATATAAGTAAATGCACAAAATGATTACAGATAAAAGAAAAGGATAGAGTATGAGAATCCTAAGGTATCTTATGCTGAGATCTTAGAGAATCTGTGTGGATGGAGACCACCATAGACCGACATGGGGAGCACTCCTTAGCTCTCAGCTACTCCCTAGAAGTGAACATGTAGCAATGTGGACTGCTGAGCATTATAATTCCATGACTTGCTCATCCCCCAGCAGCCCCCCACCCTTTTCAGGCTCAAAAATACTGGTCTTTGTTCTCCCTTGGTCTGTGTAGATGCAAATTAGTACAACTATAAGACCTGCACTAATATACCTCTCTGGACCTTTAGGGTATTTTATGATAGGAAGACTGCTAGCATAAGGTGTTACAAACAGGGCCAGATGAAGGTCTGTGGGGGCCCCTGGGCAACAAACTTGTGGGGGCCCCTTATGCAATGTCCCCAGTAGCACTTCCCCTTATGCAGTGCTCCCAGTAATGATCCCCCCTATGCAATGCCCACTGTAGTAATGCCCCTTATGCAGTGCCCCTTATATAATGCCCCCAGTAGTGGTCCCCCAATACAGTGCCCCCAGTATTGCCCCTTATATAGTGTCCCCAGACCCAGTAGTGGTCCCCCCTTATGCAGTGCCCACTGTAGTAATGCCCTTATGCAGTTCCCCCAGTAGTGGTCCCCCTATGCAGTGCCCCTTATATAATGCCCCCAGTAGTGGTCCCCCTATACAGTGCCCCCCGTAGTGCCCCTTATAAAGTGCCCCCAGACCCAGTAGTGGTCCCCCCTATTGCCCCCAGTAGTAGCCCCCCATATGCATTGCCCCCAGTAGTAGTCCCCCCCTATACAGTGGGGCCAGTAGTTGTCCCTCCCTATACAGTGGGGCCAGTAGTTGTCCCCACTATGCATTGACCCTAGAAAATGCCCCCCCAGTGCCCCCATGAAGCGACCCCCTATACAGTGACTCCTATAGCGGCCCCCCTATGCAGTGCCTTCTGTAGTGACCCCCTCCCCTATGCAGTCCCCTGTAGCTGCCCCTATGCAGTGACCTCTGTAGCGGCCCCCTCCCCTATGCAGTGTCCCTTGTAGCTGCCCCCCTATGCAGTGACCTCTGTAGCGGCCCCCTCCCCTATGCACACACACAAAAAAAAAATCACCACTTACCTGAAACCCCGCTCCTGAAGCTGCCGCCGCTGCCTGCTCCGAGTCAAGGCTCTTCCACTGCACTATGGGAGAGACGTCAGCGTCATGACATTTCTCCCATTATCAGCAGATGCGGGGGGGAGGAGCCGGAAGTCGGAGCTCCCTCCGTTGTGCAGCAGCCAATGAGAGTCTGTGTGACTCTCATCGGCTGCTGTACCATACACACAGCTGCCGCTGTGTGTGTAGACTGAGCTCACTGCGCGGTCTACACTACACTAGCGGAGGGGTCACTAGCGGCCGGTGCAGACAGCACACCGCTTCTAGTGGGGGCCCCTCCGGGTGTGGGGGCCCAGGGACGACCGCCCCTGTCACCCCTCCCTTAATCCGGCTCTGGTTACAAATGATCTTTCTAGCATCCAGTGTGACTGCGTACATGGCCCCCTAGTGTGGGAGCAAACGTTACAGTCAGGAAGCATTGTCTTCAAAAGCCAGCTGTCACTTGACCATCTGCCATGATCAGTTTATGCAATCCAGTTTACGCACCATAGACCGACATGGGGAGCACTCCTTAGCTCTCAGCTACTCCCTAGAAGTGAACATGTAGCAGTGTGGACTGCTGAGCATTATAATTCCATGACTTGCTCATCCCCCAGCAGCCTCCCACCCTTTTCAGGCTCAAAATTACTGGTCTTTCTTCTCCCACGGTCTGTGTAGATGCAAATTAGCACAACTACAAGACCTGACACTAATATTCCTCCCTGGATCTTTAGGCTATTTTATGATAGGAAGACTGCTATCATAAGGTGTTACAAATTACCCTTCTAGCAGCCAGTGTGACTGCATACATGGTCCACTAGTGTGGGAGCAGACGTAACAGCCAGGAAGCATTGTCTTCAAAGGCCAGGTATCACTTGACCATCTGCCATGATCAGTTTATGCAATCCAGTTTACACAAACAGCCATTTCTGAAATCTATACTTTAGGGAATTATGATAATACACACACTTTATACAGAGCACACAAAATACTTACAGTCATGACATGGGCTTTTGATGAATTGCCGTAACCCATGGTGATGGTCACAGTAGGCATAACAAGTCTAAGGGTCACAATGCCACCCAGATAAAGAGCAGAGAAACTAAGATCTAAGAAAAAAAACTATGAACTATGAAAGGGACTGAAATCTAAAGGTATTAAAGGTATACCTTGCAGAGCTCCCCTGCTACATTCTGGATTTCCTTAGAGAGTACCTGAGAAAAGTAAAAGTATAACACAGAAAAATGGCAAAATGTACAAAACAGAATAGTCAGAGGCACATTTAGTGAAGCTACTGAAGATGATCAAAGAGTCCGAAGCATTCTCCCCCCTCCTCTGTCTCCTTCTCCCCCCTCCTCTGTCTGCCTACTCTTCACTCCTCACCCATTACTCCACTTTCTTCCTGTTCTACCCCCCCTCTGTCCTACTACCCCACCACCAAACCCTCCTCCTACACTCCTCTCCCTGTCACTTCACCCCACTGCCATCCACATCTCCCTCCCTGCCCACCTCCTATTGGTTCCCTTTCCAGCTCAGGTGCCCGCACCATCACTAAACTCTATTCATATCGGTCCCCCAAATTAATCTCACCTCCACGTTACAGCAACCCGGACAATCTCATTCACATCTCCCCCACAAATGCTATCTCTCTATATTGTGCCCTCTGGAATGCCAGGTCAGTCTGTAATAAACTGGTCCCCACCCATGACCTTTTTATCTCCAACTCTCTGAATCTCCTAGCCATCACTGAAACTTGGATCTCACCCTCTGACACCACTTCTCCTGCTGCTCTATCCTCTGGGGGCTTTGCCTTCTCCCACACCCCCCGGCCTGGGGGTCGCCATGGTGGTGGAGTTGGGGTCCTTCTATCCACCGTTTACTCATAGCAGCTAATACCCTCTGAACCATCCCTTACATTCCCCACATTTGAGGTTCATGCTATACGACTCTTCCAACCAGTAAACCTCAGAGTAGCTGTCATTTACCGTCCCCCTGGCTCTCCCTCCAAATTCCTTGACAACTTCGCTTCCTGGCTCCCTCACTTTCTCTCCTCAGATCTTCCCTCCATTATCCTAGGTGATTTTAATATTCCTATTGACATTCCCACAGAATCCTCTGCAGCTAAACTCCTTACCCTCACCTCTTCATTTGGTCTCGCTCAATGGACCTCCTCACCCTCCCATGTAAGTGGGCACTCACTTGACCTGGTCTTTACGCACCGTTGTGATATTTCTGATTACTCCAATTGCCCATTCCCCCTCTCTGACCATCACCTTCTCTCTTTTAACCTATCCCTCTCTCCTTGCCCTCCTCTAACTCCTAAGGCTACCATTACTAAGCGTAATATTGAGGCTATTGACACTGTTGCTTTTTCCTCCCTGCTGGACTCTCTTCTCTCCCCTATCATTTCTCTCTCCTGTCCTGAACAAGCTACTTCCCTGTACAATTCCTCCCTTGCTTCTGCTCTTGATTCTGTTGCTCCAGCAATAACCACTCACCCTCGCAGATCCACACCACAACCCTGGCATTCCAAATGCACCAGATACCTACAAAAGTGTTCAAGAATTGCGGAGCGTCAGTGGAGAAAGTCACGCTCTAAGGCTGACTTCCTCCATTTCAAATTTATTCTCTCCTCCTACAGTGCTTCCCTGTCTCTCTCCAAACAAACATATTTCAAGAACCTCATCTCCTCCCAGTCCTCAAACCCCCGGCGTCTCTTTGCCACTTTCAACTCCCTACTCTGCCCTTCCCCTCCTCGCCTTCCCTCCTCGCTCTCTGCCCTCGACTTTGCCACCTACTTTACATCTAAAATTGACTCCATACGTGAGGACATCATATCCCATCAGACCCTTAGCACTCCTCTCCCTACTTGCCCTTACCACCCCTCCCCTTCTGTCTCACCAACTCTGATATCCTTCTCCCCTGCTTCTGGAGAGGAAGTCTTGGCCCTCATCCGGTCCTCCCCTCCTTCCACCTCCCCTCTTGACCCTATCCCTTCCCGTCTCCTCTCCCACTTGTCTCCTTCTGCCTGTTCCCATCTGGCTCACCTCCTTAATCTTTCCCTATCATCTGGCACTGTCCCTTCTGCATTCAAACATGCTCTTGTCTCCCCCATTCTTAAAAAACCTACCCTTGATCCTAACATGCTTTCAAACTATCGACCCATCTCTCTTCTCCCTTTTGCTTCCAAACTCCTTGAGCGTATTGTCTACAACCGCCTTACCACCTTTCTTTCCTCCCACTCCCTCCTTGACTCATTTCAATCTGGCTTCCGATCTCTCCACTCCACGGAAACTGCCCTCACGAAAGTCAGCAACGACCTCCTTGCTGCCAAATCCAAGGGCCACTACTCTCTGCTCATTCTCCTTGACCTCTCTGCTGCATTTGACACTGTAGACCACCCTCTCCTCCTGCAAATCCTTTACTCTCTCGGTTTACGTGAAACTGCCCTCTCCTGGCTTTCCTCCTACCTCTCTGATCGTTCCTTCGCTGTGTCCTCTCATGACTCCTCTTCCCCTCCACTTCCACTAAAGGTAGGAGTTCCCCAAGGTTCTGTTCTTGGACCTCTCCTTTTCTCCCTATATACATCCTCTTTAGGTGAACTCATTAACTCCTTTGACCTCCAATATCATCTCTATGCAGATGATACTCAAATTTACCTTTCCACCCCTGAGCTCACCCCTGAGCTCCTTACCCGTATCTCCAACTGTCTCTCTGCTGTCTCTTCGTGGATGTCCCAGCGCTTTCTTAAACTTAACATGTCTAAGACTGAGCTGATCATCTTCCCACCCTCTTCCACTACATCACTTTCCACAATTTCATTATCTATTGATGGCACAACTATCTCCTCTAGCCCCAAAGTGCGCTGTCTTGGAGTTATCCTAGACTCCTCCCTCTCCTTTAAACCGCACATTCAGCACATCTCGCAGTCCTGCCGTTTTCACCTAAAAAATATCTCCAGGATTAGACCCTTCCTCACCCAGGATGCCACTAAAACCCTCATCCACTCACTGGTCATATCCAGATTGGACTACTGTAACCTTCTCCTAGCTGGCCTCCCAGTCTCTCACCTCTCTCCACTACAATCTGTTCTCAATGCTGCTGCTCGGCTCATCTTCCTCTCCAGACGTTCTATATCTGCTTCCCCTCTCCTTCAAGCCCTACACTGGCTCCCCTTCCCCTTCAGATGCCAATTCAAGGTTCTTACATTCACCTACAAAGCCCTCACCAAATCCTCTCCCGCATACATTTCTGACCTTCTCTCCCTTCACACTCCCACCCGCCCACTTCGCTCAATTAATGCATGCCGCCTCTCTTGCCAACTGATTACTTCCTCCCACTCCCGCATCCGAGATTTTGCCCGTGCTGCTCCCTACCTTTGGAATGCTCTCCCTCTCCCTATCAGACTCTCCACCTCTCTACAAATCTTCAAACGGGCTCTCAAGACCCACTACTTCATGAAGGCCTTCCAGCACTCCTCCTAACCCACCTCATGCTCTTTCCTTCCTATCTTCCCCTTCTGTGTCACGCCTGTCTGTCTGCCCCTCCCCTTAGAATGTAAGCTCTCATGAGCAGGGCCCTCTTCCCTCATGTGCTTCTCTTTACATTTTCTTCTACTCTCTACTCCCCATTAGGGCACCTAACACGGGACCGCCAACTCCCGGCAGCTTATTGTGAGTGCTTTAATCACTATTTCAGCAATGTATATAAGTTGTGTCCTTGTCCTGCACTGTAATGTACTGTAAGTTACTTGTTTCTTGTTCACTTATTAGTTCTATGTACTATGTAAGGCGCTGCGGAACACTTGTGGCGCCATATAAATAAAGGATAATAATAATAATAATAATAATAAATTACACTGGGGAGATAGACTGATACGTTGTTATTAACTCTGCAGAGTGAATCAAGGTTGCTATATTTTGTAACAACTTGATAGCAGCAGGATTACCATAATTCATTTGGCAGAATTGTGCTGGAAAGCACTTATAAACATCATTTTGGAGCAGACGGTGATTACAGTGCTTTATATTTAGAGGACATAAATAAATAAATCAAATAACAATTGATTCAAATAATATTTATTCACACAAAATACTCAGACAATAAAGGTTTATACATTTACAGACATAATAGTAGACGTTCTGAGAGGAAGAATATAAGTCTGCCATTTGGTGACGGAGCCCTTGGCATATCATTTTTAAACTTAATTTCTTTCTTTAATCTTTAATTTTAATACTTCGCCATTTATGAATCTTTAGAGGGACTATTTTAATCAATTATTAATAAAAGTTAATTTTTAAGAATTATTACTCAATTCTCGACTAGTGCACCCATATACTACTCCGTTTTGTTTGTTTGTTGTATGTATAAGTAATAGTAATAGGTAGCACCCCCTTGGTGTATTTAATATTAATAATACAGAATATTTATTTTGCATTTACAAGGTGGTTGTTGAGCTAAATCTGTGCGGTGCTTTGTGTTTTTCATTAAAAAACCCGCACCTGCAAGGTTTTTCCTGCAGGTGCGGGTTTTTGGCAATTCTATTAGGTTTGGGTTTTATTATTTTGAGCGCCGGGAGCTTTTTTTTCACGCACCTTCAGAGCAAGCGAGATTTTTCCTAAAATCGTTATTTTTAGGAAAAATCAGTGGGACTTGCTCTGGAACCCTGGTGAAACCCCTCTGTGGACTAATTAAGCAATTGGAAGTTTCCAATTAGCTTAATTAGTCAGTAATTACTTACCTTCAGCAGCGCTGTCTTCTTCATCCAGCATAAGGAGCTGGCTCTTCTGCAGCAGGGTGAGTATGTCAGTGTGTGTGGTGCTTGTAAGTGTGTATGAGTGACAGTGTGTGTGCATGAGTGTATGTGTGGCGCCCCCGGAATGGACGCTGGGAAAACTACATCTCCCAGCAGCCCTTGCCCCTCCCACAAGCCCCTGGAGCCTCCCAGCAGCCCCCAGGACTACCAGCAGCCCCCTCTCCAGTGTGAAGATAGAGGGGAGGCCACCGGGAGCCACGGAGACCACTGGAGACCCCCGGGCAGGTAAGTGAACAATTCCTTTTTTTTCTTTTATGCGGTGCAGGGTTTTCAGAGCTGAAAACCTCGCAACCACTATTGTCTTAATTGAATACCGTGGGTATCGGGACCGGGCATACACCCGGTATTCCTAAATTGGGCACGAGGGGCGCAAGGTTTTCTCCTCTCTAAACCTCACACCCAAATGAATATTCCCCATAGATGTGGTAAAATTTGGATCCTTCACCAGTTTCCGTATCTGTGGGCCGTCAAAAATTCCTGCTTATAATTTTTCAATCTTAAGAGATGGAATGTTCAACAAATATAGTGTACGTGCAACAATTGCCTGACTTGTCCAATGATTTTACAAATTGTTTCATAAAACCCAGTTTGATATGGAGAGGCGGCAGTATGATTGTTTTCCTGTCAATTAAGGGCTCTTGAATGATGCTGGCTTCGCCTACAGTTATAAATTCTTTTGGAGGCCATACGGTTTACTGCCAGTGCTTTTGTTTTGCACGACTATCCCATAAGCATAAGTGACAAGGATACTTAGTATATCCACTTTGCTGCCTAAGAAGAACGTTTACTAACTTGATATTTTCATACTGTTCTTTAAGTTTTGTTGAATGACCGTTAGGAATCAACGCAAATTTATTCCCATTGTGCAGTATTACGCATTTTAAGCTCCTTTTAGAAGTATCCAAAAAGAGCCGCCAGTCTTCCGCTCGATGGGAAATTTGAATGTGTTATGTGTCTCAAACGTGACTACCAGCTACGTTATCACAAATAAAACAAATTCTTATTATTGTTGAAAGAGGGTAGTTGTTGCAAAAGCTAAACTAAGTCGATTATGTTAAGTAAAGCCGGCCGAGACTAGTAAGGTACTTCAAATGGAGAAAATAATTGAATTTTATAATTTTTCATTGATTTGAAAACTGGTGCCAATTCAGCCATAGCGAAGATCTAATGTGAAAATAGGACTTGCGAGTACTCTCAAACCGATCTTAAATCCTTGGCAAGAAAAATAATATTTTTTTGTTCCCCAGTGTTATGATCAATGATGTGCACTCGGTCAAGCCAGGCCTTTACGGTCATGGGGGTTATTGAAGAAGTGAGTAATTCCATCACAGACAACATACAAATGAGCTGGGAAATACATAGATTATTGCACATCTCTGAAGTTCTTCTTAACCTGGAAAAATTACTTTTCCGAACATCCAGTGCAAAGTCTGGGTAAACAGAACACGGTAGTCTGTAGACTACACATGCTCAGGAGTCTGGCACAGGAGTGAAGAGACTGTCTTGTTACTCAGAGCACATATCAGGGACAGGCTCCTTTTGGAACCCCTGTCCCTGTGGGTGCTTTTTCATAATTCCCAGTACTATGATCATACATTGCAATGCGACCATGGATGCGAATATTGCACCCAAATCGCATTGCAAATGCGATTATTGATAAATCGGCCTCTTAGTCCCAGAAAAGCTAGTTAACAAGAGGTAGAGCAGGATGTATGTGTTAGAGCAGGTTCTGTACTCCATCACATCTGTGGCTATATTTTTGCGTATGCCTAAATTTTAGGACACATACTGTAAGCCCCAGGAAATGGAAATAGAATGGAAATAATGAAATTTAGCAAATTGTCATCAAAACTCCCTCCCAACTTAAAACAAATGATTTTGATGGAAATGATGAATGTTTCTTTAAAAAGAGTCAGACTCACTCAGTTCTAAAATTAGTAGAAACTAGCAACATAAATAAATATACAAAACTTCCTTCTGATTGTGATTCTCTGGAATAATGATCAGAATTATCAAAATTTGCCATTGAAACTTTGGATCTCATTCAGAGCCGCTTGCAAAATGTGAGTGCTTGCTCTGAATGAGGGCGGCCGCTTGTCTGTAATGACCCGGCATCCTGGCTGCTCGCTAAGCTGTGGGTGACCACCCAGAGCTTTAGCGAGTGGCCAGGTTGATGACCATCGACAGCCGCCCCTTTTGTAGTGAGCCCTGGAGCGAGAGAATTTCTCTCTCGCTCCAGGGCTTGCGCACGCGCAGTGCGGCCAATGCACATGCACAGGGCCTCAACATCGACTCGCTTGTGAGCGCTCAGCGCTTGCGCGCGGGTCTGAATGAGACCCTTTGTCTGTCCATATATCAGTGTATTGGCTTACTATGTTTTCATTGATGTCAGTGGTTTTGTGACCAGAAAGAACAGACAATTATCTCTCATAACTGTTGAAATGCTGGCATATAAAACAAAGTATAAAAGTGGATAAAATTCCCACGTGTCGTCCAAGCTTCACAGAAACAGGAAGTGCACTATACTAAAATATATTGTCTGTGTAACATTACATTTAATAGGAATAAAGAAATAGTCTGCAGCAAATAAAAACTAGTTTTGTTTACACCAAACTGCAAATGCAAATATAAATGTGTTTGCCAAAATTGTTTAATATCCTAGCATAAGCCTTTTGAGATCTGTTGACCTGAACTTTGTAAGATCTGTTGCAATTTGTCAAAAGAAGATGCTATAGCAATGGAAATAAAAAAGTCATGTAGTCCTTAGATGAAGCAGCCCCAATCGAGCTAGCACTGTAAGACGTGACATAAGCAGGATCTGCAGGCACTGACGCATTCACTTCTGTCACACACAATGCTTGCTCTATGATGGGATTGTTGTCACCTGCAAGACTGACGAGGAAGTCTTCACAGTGGTGCAGACTCTCAAAGCATTAGTAAAACTACCAATAACCTGGGATTCAAAGCATTATTGGGATGGCTCTTCAGCCACCGGTTCAAATCCCGACCCTGGAAGCTCGACTTTTCAGAATCTCAACGCCAGCTGGTAAGTAGGCTAACCCTCCGCTCTCCCCCCCTAACCCTAACCCTCCTTTAGTGGTGCCTAAACCTAAAACTCTTGGGGTAGTGCCTAACCCTAAGTCACTCCAGGTGTACCAAAACCTAACCCCCCCTTCCTGCACCCTAAACCTAACCCTCCTGTGGGCATGTGCCTAACCCTAACCTCCCCCTGATGGTGCCTAACCCCCCCACTCCTCCCGTAACCCTCCCTAGCAGTGAAAAGCATGGAGAAGTGGATCAGTGGAGAAGTTGCCCACAGCAGCCAATCAGCTCCTATCTATTATTTTATAGACTGGAATTGATAAATGCTACTTCAAATCTGATTGGTTGCTATGGGCAACTTCTCCACTAGTCCACTTCTCCATGCTTTTTACTGCTTGATTCATAAACCTCAAAGTTATTTATCATACTGTAACTCTTTAGCAGGAGGTTTTAAATGCCCTAAATGCACATTTATATTTAACATGTACAAAAATCCTGCTGGTTCAGAAACTTATGCTGTTCTATTGCTGTCATTGATCAAAGAAAATGATTTTACTACTTAAGAAAAGGGCCTGTAGCTAGAGGTTTACCAGCATCTGCACATTAGAACTCCTATAATGGTATTTTTTAAATTATATGAAAGAATATAGTAAAAATTCACATACTGTATACTGTAGAGAAGTAACCGTGTATGCCTTCCACATAGTTCTCAAAAAGACCCTGGCCTAACAGCATGCTTTCATATTTATGCTCATTTACAGAATATGCTATTTGTGATTAATTAAAGCTACCATTGGCTCTAGTTGATGCTCAAGCCATGTCCCTGATCACGCTGATACACTGATTATTCTGTACTATCCATGCTGGGTTAGTAGTGATCTTCAATGAAGAAAAATGTTAAAATGTTGCCATTGTCTTAGCAATACAAAAACTATTAAATCCCACATACCCAATCAGGAGCTTCACATTAAACATTTTATTAACATGAGATTATATATTTAATGACTTCATTATGCCTCAAACAATGCAGTGTACAACCCAAGAATTAAATAAAATATACAGTAATAGAAAGTAGCAAACTAATAAAGCAATTTAGCTAAGGTCTTTCTCAGAATACTGGGCCTGATTCAGTGGGTCGATGTTGCCCAAGTGCGCATGCGCACGACGGAAGCGGCTCCGTCATGCGCATGCGCGAGACCCTAATAACGATGGCCAAGCCGTCGTTATGGGTCTCGCACCAAAGGGAGCGTGCTGTCGATGGTGATTGACAGCACGCCCCCTTTGGTGGGTGTGCCGGGGGCGTGGCTGCCCAGACGGAGGCGTTCCCATGGGAACGCCTACCGTCTGGAGCCGGCCCCACTGACATCACTAGTGATGTCAGTGGGAGTGCTTTTGGCTCTGATAGAGCCAAAAGCACTCCAGGGCTTGCGGCAGCGAGACCCTACCGCAGGGGTCTCGTCGCAAGCCCGATGGTTGCGATGGTCTTGACTATCGCGACTATCATTTTGGCTGCTCGCTATAGCTGTGGGTGGTCACCCACAGCTATGCGAGCGGCCAGGAGGCCGCTCTTAAATTCTGAAGGACGGCCCTGATTCAGAGCGAGCGCTCTGTCAGAGCGTCCGGCTCTGAATCAGGGCCACTGTACATAATATTAACTTAGAATAATTTGTTCTATGTTGCTGCACATAAGTTATATAAAAAACTAACTAAATGGTAGTGTTATAAATAAAATAAGTAAAGATTACATTGGATATTATCTCTTAAACAGACATCCCTCAAGGTCTTAATGTCAAACATGATACGTTCACAGTGATTAATCGTTGAATGTCAGTTTGGTAAATATTCTCTGGTGTTTAATTTTTAAATATGACTCTATTGAAGGATTGAAGAATTCCTTTTCAAGTATTTTTGTTATGCATGTCTTTTCCTGTCTAAAGCATTATAGAGGTAAATCCATCTAGAAACATAAGAGTTATTTAACCATCACCTGCATACAGCAAGAAAACTATATAATTCTGTACCAAAGATTCCAAGTTTATCCCCGTTTGGGAAACCTGTAAGGTGTCTAGGCTCTTCACTCACTTTAATTGCATTGCAGATGTGTTTTTGTATGATTTTTTCAAAATTAATTAAATAAAACTGCTATGTGTTTGAATTTATGTCCTAGGGGTAAATTTACTAAAGTGAGAGTTTTTAGAAGTGAGTTTTAGAAGTGATGTTGCCCATAGCAACCAATCAGATTCTACTTAACATTTAACTAGCACCTTCTAGAAGATAATACCTATAATCTGATTGGTTGCTATGGGCAACATCACTTTTAAAACTCACTTCTAAAAACTCTCACTTTAGTAAATTTACTCCCAAGTGTCATAATAAGAATAATCATCATCAGGGTCATAGCTAGAATTTTGTGTGTCTAATACAAATATTTGAAGGAATCCTGTGCCATATGTTTTAGAGCGAAATGCCCCAAATGCATTTTGCTTGCAGGATGACTGACATACTGTAGGAGTGCTCTATTTCCTTCCCCTTGGCATGACATCACCGGTTGGGGACGTGAGCCCCGGTCTGGCACTGTTTCTAAGCAAAGCATAGTAAATGCAGAAAACAGCCATGTGCTTGCTCCAGAACCATAATGAGGGGGAGGTTGCCTGAAACAGCATGCTGCAGCCATCGGCATCAAAATGACACTCAAGACACACATTCTGCAGCCTGTAGAGCCATCTTTAGCGTCCTATGGATGCTCTTGCTGCTGGCAGCTCTGCTACCTTGGTGTGACTTCATGAAATCACATGTTTGAGGGGTGAGGCTGGCACAGGGTGGCTTCAGCGCTGACTTGCGCAAGACAGTGAAACACCGCATGCTTAAAAGTTATATTTAAAAGAACTCCGGGCACATGAGCACAATGGAATAATCCCACTAGAAAACCAGTCAATTATCTATGCTGTCTCTTAAAATGAGTAATTTATGTTCCAATTTATATGCACTGTGTGTCTGTGACAGAAATGATGTATATTTTTTTTTGCTGAAAAATACTTTGTGCTATAAATGCCCATTAAATGACATTCCCCATACTTTCTCATGCACACTGGCAGACTCAGTTGGGAAGCCAACATGTTAAAGGTCCAGGGAGAACTGAGAGTGGGCTCAGGAGAAATCCACTATGGTCCATTAAGCTCCACAATGGGCGGATCATTTGCAATATTCCATAACTGTGGTTGTGTGGCATGACCTGGGTGCAGAGAAGGCATGCTCCCACTATAGCTATAATAATAATAATACATTTTAATGAACAATAAGCTACAACACTTCTGCAGAATTAGTATTTTGTAGCGTATACCGTACCTTTACCTCCTTGGTCAATCTTGAAAGTATGCTCTTCCTTTGGTGGAGTTATTTTAAATATACTGGGAATGTTGCTTCCCCTAAGTTATACTTACAGCTTTTTTTAAATGGGGAACGTCTGAGCCTCAGGCTACCATTTAAAACTTCAACAATAATTTTGGCTAGTAGTGGATGTTAACTAGGTGCTGCAGCCAATCCCCCCCCTGTGACTGCACTGACTGCACTGTGAATGGCAGTGGCTTCCCATTGGAAGTGCTACCTGCCAGTCACACTCTGGACAGGCAGTCAGAGGGGGAGGTGTTTTCTCCCCCTAGCAGCGAGCATGGTCCAGTGGGAATCCGTTCCTCTGACTATCGGGTAATTCTATCTGGCTTCTAGGAGCTGCAGCCAATGCAAAACCTAGAAGCCAGTGTTCTGCACATGCGCTGCACTACCGCTGCTTGTGCGCATGCCACCATCCAGGCGTCTGTTAGATCCATTGCACAGGCAAACAAAACATATGAGTTAATGGTGACAATGGTGACAATGCATATAATAATATATACAGTATTAAGTAACCGCATGCATGCAGACATAGATAAAAAATAAATTTTGGATATTTGATGCATGAACATTCGGCAATTCCTGCGCAGTGCGCTGAGATCTGCTGAATCTGTCTTCAGAACCAGCCTCTAAATTGCAATATAAAAAACAAATGCATCCAGAATGTTTTCTATACATACAAAAGCAGCCAGTATGTACCATTCTTACAAATGTATTTATTTATTCTTTCTTTGGTACCAACTATGATTCAGGGCCTCATTCAGAGGCGGTCGTAGGATGCAAGCGGTCGCTCAGAAACAGGGCGGCCGCTTGCATCCTGAACGGCCGCCTCCATGTCAGTCGTTAGGCTGTGCATTAACACCCACAGCTCTATTGACCGCTAAGGGAGATGGTCGCGATGGTCAAGACCATCGCGACCATCGGGGCTTACGACGAGACCCTAGGGTAGGGTCTCGTCAACCTTAAGCCCCAGGGAGCTTCCTGCTCTGTTTGTGCAGGAAGCTCCCCACTGACATCACTGATGATGTCAGTGGGGACGCCCACAAAATGGCAAACGTTCCGAAAGGAACACCTCCGTTTGGCCGGGCACGCCCCCTGCCCACCCAGCAAACGGAGCGAGCTGTCAATCAACATCTGCTTCGAGCCCGCTAACAACGGGTGATCCGTCGTTAGCGGGGGCTCGCGCATGCGCACGACGGAGCAGTCTCCGTCGTGCGCATGCCCTGTGGACCAACATCGAGTCGGTTGCGAGCGCTCAGTGCTCGCGACCGACTCTGAATAAGGTCCTCAGCTCCTTTCTATCTAGGTGCTGTATTCAATATTGGTTGTAAGCATGAAAGTTTGTATTGGGGAAATACAGTAATGGTGCGTACACACGGTACGATTTTAAATGAACGATATGAACGATAACGATATCGATCAACAATAAATCGTTCATATCGTTCATTTTTATACAGCGAACGATCAATGAACGACTAATGATGCGCGTTCCCTCATGGACGATAACGTTATCTACGGTCGTCCGTACATACAGGCCAACTTGGACTATTTCACCATGATTTGCATGTTAAGAGATGACTTCACTGAAATATCTATCATAGATATCTATCAGTGTGTACACCCAAAACCGTTTGCCCTGCACTACAGAAAGTGTAAGGGAAATCCATCAGCGATATCGTTGGTTGTGCAGGTTGTGCATGCACCACTAGGAAATGATTACAATCAATGCAGGAGATGAGTCTGATGCAGAGTTGTGCACAAATAGTTGCCAATTACACTTGCATTGCAAGCACAGGAATATGGGGTAGATGTAAGAAGTAGTGAAAAGAATGGAGTGTGCCATTGGAGATGTTACCCATAGCAACCAATCAGCTCCTACTTTAACTATTATTTTATAGAATGTACTTGATAAATGCAACCCCAAAGATAATTGGCTGCCATGGGCAACTTTTCCACTGGCACATGTCTACATTCTTTTTTCTGCTTCATACATCTACCCTTAAATGTGGATATCTGCCCTTGTGCAGAAGGTGTATGAATCTATGTATCCACACTGCCCCTATCCATGCACTTTGTTATATAATTGTTATCATTATCAGCACAGGTTTGCACCAGCCGTATCCTTGGTGCAAGAGAGCATCTGAAAACAGACAGATCTCTGCATGTTTGCCAGAGACCTGCACATGTGCAGTAGACTCTGGCACAATGCAAGAGTCTACTGCACCTGCACTGCAGTGAGGAGGGGGTCAGAAGGGAGTCTGCATACAGGCCGCCTCCTCTCTTATACCGCCCTTCATATGATATAGCATAGTCTGCAATTTCATGTACACATCCTCAATATGCTTTGTTGTGGAATCTGATATGTACCTTATTACATATATATATATATCATATATTGATATAATATGCTTATATATCATACACATTTAACTAATGACTCCAAAGTAAGTTCAGAGAAAAGATCTGCTCTATTTCTTTTAATCTTTTATTTACAGGTAAGACAAACCAACAGAACAGAAAATGTACAATAGTGATAAATATTCTAATTATATTAATGCTTCCTTATCTAATTGCATAACAAAAACACAAACAGATATTGTACAGACTTAAACAATTACTAGACATAAAATTGCTAGAATATATTCACAATAGTTAATGATCATGAGGGATGATACATATCAACCTTCGTAGAGTTCTGATGATCCTCCTTCTGCATGTCCCTCTGGCTACAACTTTCAACTGTTAGGGGTATAAATATATGATGCAAACTAGCATCATATATTTATGCCCCTACTTAACCATTTAGCTGGCATATTCTCATAGTTCAGATGTGTTCTCATACACTTTTGCTGCAGTTCCGCCAAACAGCCCTTCTCAGAGTGCCAGGTCCCGTCTAATAGAGCCAAGCACATAGGAAAACGCAGGCAACCGGAAACCCTCTTCCGAGCCCAGATCATGACCACAATAGCAATAGTATATCATATATAGTATATCATACGATTTTACTGTAGCTGCATGTTTTAAAGATCTCCTTAGTATCACAAATGAAATAATTAGTACCCTTTGTGCAAGGCCGTAACTAGGCTGTAACTAGGGTAGTGCGACCAGTGCCATGGCACCGCAGGGCAGGGGGCACTGTTCAGGCCTGTCAATTTTCCTGTTTATCATTCTAACTTGTAGCTTCCTCTTCTTTTATCCCCAGCATCTCCTGGCCTCCCCTATCTCTTCCCTCGCCCTTCCCCATGAGGCCATGGTTCTTTTTCAGGTGCACTATCTTATGTCCTTATTTATAAAATGGGGGGGGGGACGGGACGCCAATGCTCTCTCTGGCCCAGGGCACCAAAAAGTCTAGTTACAGCTCTGCCCCCATGGATCTTTTAAAATGTGTCATTATGTAATAAAGACACCATGTGCACCAACCAGGAGTCCTGGAAAACATACACTGTTATGTGTGCACTGTTATAGACCATCTATGTAGGGTTAATTTTTAATACTGTGTAACATACACTATCCAGTGCATAAGGAGACCAATGTGTACATATACAGTATGTCCAGGGCTGGTGCTAGGTTCTTCTGCTGCTCTCCCAGACTCCAGTACTTTTTCAATGCTCTGGAATTGTGGCCACATCTAAAATAAAAACATTTAACTCAGTTAGGATGACCCTACTGCCGCATCTAGTGGCTTACTGTATATGTCGGTATTATAACATACACTGCACTTTGTATCATGCATAGTATAGCTGATTCAGTGCTAATTATGTCCTCTTTATGAACTGTCCACACTCACTCTAAAGGCACACATCCATTAGCAGACCTAAAAACTACTGCACGATTCGGACATTGTAATCGTGCTGTCGTTTCGCAGTCTGTGCTGTGACTACACTGAACGAGCTGTCGTTCTGTGTAGACACATCAATCATGCCCTAACATGCTCAACCTGACGTTATCATCAGGTTGTTCAGCATGTTTGGTAGATGACTGATGTCGGAAAAGACCAGCGGGAGCGCGCATCGCTGGTCAAGAATTTGGAAACTCCTCTCTAGAAATCTTGCGTTGCCCCTGGAGCATGTTTTTCACTCAAAAATGTGTCTTGTGGCTGCGACAATGTGGCTTCGACAAGCATCTTCCTAAGACTGCACTGATGAATCTGATATGTGACAGCTGTATAACTGTGTGTGACTGAATATAGAAGGTGATATCTGCCAACAATTGCGCTAAAAAGGCTGCTAAAGAGTAAATCTCCTTGGTGTTATCCTCAACAAAATTACATTAATACAAACAAAAAGATCCGGAGAATACCACTCTGCGCTCACTCAAAGTGTAGAATTTACTTATCTTCAATATGAAGTCCTGATCTTGGGACCTCAAATCATTTTTGTAATGGACACTTTATATAACAGGTGTGAGATGTATGTTCCAATGTTGATGAATATGTGGGAACATAAAACATAAAACACAATCTAGTGCAGACATATAAGGATTCACTTAAGTACACAATAATTCACATATAGGGGTGTGTATGATCTACCCCAAATTAAGACACATATAGTCCATTCAGGTATATACTCTCCATGTGTCCATAATAAAAATGGAAAAAAGGTCACATTTAAAAACAAAAGAGACAAAATTTCCAAAAAAATAAAAGTGTTTTAATTGGATATGTCCAAATAAGGAGTTCCAAATAACTTTAAAAATACAACAATGCTTCACAGCTGAAATATCCACAAAAGGTGAAGATGGCTTCCTACCAGAATACAGTGGTTTTTTGTGCGTGTAAGAGTGATCTCACTGCCCGCAGTAATGCACCCAAATCTTCGATGGAAATAGCACCGTCCTCCTCTGGTCTGGTCAGGATAGCTGTTCAACACCAATACCGCCAACGCGTTTCGATCAGTACTCTGATCTTCCTCAAGGCTTAGATGTTTGCCACTCTTCCCATGGGTATTTATACCCAGTGGGATAAAATGCACCTAATTGCTGGGAGGAGCCATCCTCACTTACAAAATACACATGTTTACAAATATTACATAAATAACTCTCTAACATAAAAAATATCTTCCTAAACGAATGAACATGCCATTGTTTCTTTAATGATATAAAAAAACATAAATTTCATAGTCTTTATTTGTAAATAAAATTATACACATACATTTCCGGCTATTACTTCCGCTTCGGCCAATAAATATGTCCCCACAGAACTCAACCATAAAGGTTCCTCCTGCCATTAATCCTATACCTCCGTATAGCCTGCGTTACCCCAAGGGCATCACCATCCGGTCCCGCATCTGCATCCGGTTCGGACACAAAACGCGTCCCCGCGATGCTTCTGCACCAGGGTTCCCCCCTGGCACTACTTCAGTGGGGAACTTCGGCTGCACATCCGTAACGTGACGGACATCATCTTCCGGTCCCGCATCCGCATCCGGGCGGGCCGAGAAAGGTGTCCCCGCGGTGTTTCCACTCAAGGGTTCCCCTTCCATGGATTTATTAATAGGGGACAAAAGAATAGTGTTGTGCATTGAACTCTAACCCGGATGTTATTCCGGTACTATTCCCGTTGCATGCACTTCAAAATTGCCTCCCCAATCATTTTAAAACCTTAGATGAACAATACAACAATTATTGCTTTTTGAAAAAAACAGATATCTCTCTTTCTTAAAATTTATTTAAAACAATATGTTGACATTTGGCCTATATAAAAGAATCCTCAGTGGCCATTTTGGATCCTGGCATATCTGTTTTTTTTTTTTTTTACCAAATATTTAATTTAACAACCTATATGTTGAATAATTAATTGTTCTTCACAGAATTAACCACATTTGACATACTTAGTAATATATAGTCATCCAAATAAAGAACATCGTTTTTAAAAAACATCATTTTTAAAAAAAAATGTATGAAAATATTCTGGTGATCCGTTATCTTTCAAAATTATCCTTGATGTTCTCCATGTGTTAAGATAGAGGAAAAAATGTCATATAAGAATTACATATTCAAAAATCAGAAACATTATTACTCCAAAAACCACTTAACTTCGAAATCCTTATTTAACCCATATGGCATCAAAGTTTTAAATGAATATATGTGTTCCATCTCAGTTCTGGCTAAAACTTTCGCAACATTATTGCATCTCCAACTCCCTTTTACTAGTTTACATGCCCCGAAGGCTATGATTTCTTTCCGATTTCCCTGATGGTATTCCTTAAAATGTAAGGAGAGTGCATGGGTTTCCAACCCATTCTTTATATTACGTAAGTGTT
Source organism: Taudactylus pleione (assembly GCA_031769625.1). Lineage (NCBI taxonomy): Eukaryota > Metazoa > Chordata > Amphibia > Anura > Myobatrachidae > Taudactylus > Taudactylus pleione. Next base: position 13,491,926 of record JAUIMM010000014.1, read on the forward strand.
CCCCGAACCTTTTTTTTTTTTTTTTGTGTGTGACTGAGTCTGAATCTGTGTACGAAGTGCTACAATTCAGTGGCCATGGCTTTTTTCTACGCCAAGGTCCATTGTGTTTTATACAGATTTAGGCCTGTATTCAATTAGAAGCAAAAAGCTGAGATCCGCGAAAAAGTATCGCCGATTGTGACTATTTGTCTGTCGGAAAAGTATTGCCGTAATCAATTCCATCCGCTTTTCGCATACGCGGAAAACTCAATGCAATGTAATAGGCGAAAAAGATTTGCCTCTGAATGGTGGAGATTTGCCTCTGAATGGTGAAGAAAAGAAGTGCAAAATTTTTGTTTGGGGGTGTAAAGGTGGGGAAACCACTCAGACACCTTGGGACAGCCCCCCAAAGGACAACTGCGCAAAAGAAAATCATAAAAAAAACTTAAGAACACCCCAAAAAAGTACTTTGAATTTGGGGGTGAAAAAGTGCAAAGTAGGGGGACAAGTTCGCAAACTAACTAAATAAGGTTCTGGGGGTGCACTAAGAAGGGGCCAACTGTTGTGGGAATTGCAGGTGCATATTTGGCTGTGGAATTTCACTGTATTTAAAATGTCACTTTAGAGACATTAAAAGATACTTGACAGGATACTTATTTTCACCAAAAAACTGCTTTATGCCATTTTTCACCACTTGTGCAAAGACGCTAATTAGTGGCAATTGTGCGAACTTAATGTAACACACTCACCCACTTGAAAGTTATTCCAGAGATGTCCACACTGATCTCTTCCGGCAGCGAGGTGAAGGATTGACACTAACACAGGCACGGACACGAGAAAATACTATATTCACTAAGATTAGTTTATTTAGTTGCAATAAATTGCATAGAAAAGCAATAAATGTAAGCAATTAACTTTTCTGCTTATAACTCTGTTACTACTACAACAATAGTGATAACAACAGTTCACACATACATTTGCCAAAGCTTTATTGATCAGGAACGCTTCTTTCTTGAGCTGTTAAATAAATGGGTTAACGAAATATCTTAATGCAACAATTATAATGACTCTACTCTCATACCAGGTTGAATTAATATATAAGTCCCAGAATGTCCCTTAAGTCACTTAACCTCTGGCCAGTAACCCTTTACGTTGGTGCACATTAGAAGTAAATAGCTGTCTTGACACATTTCCTCCCTGACACTTGGTGATGGTTGTGTAGGCTGCATTAACTCTGGTGCTGTCACTGATGCTGACGCTTGTATGTGGCAAGCCCGGGCCTGTGCTGACACTGAAGATACTCAATTTATGCAAGATCCTGCACTGATGCTTTATAAACGGTTCCAGCTACCTGTCTCTAATTTTAAGGTAATACTGTAATGCTCTGTGAATTATCTTGCTGAGGGATATTGGTAGCTTGCCTGGATATGCAGTTTTAATATACCTTTCCTGTTTAGTAAATGGGCAGGATCTGCACTCTGTTTCTCAGGTTATATGTAGTAATAGTACCTTCCCGCAGCAACAAGTTGTTTGACTATATTCACTGAAGTAATCTGTGATGGACAAAAGCTATCCTGGGCTCTTATAGTAGCTGCTCTTAGATTTCAGTCTCCTTAACAGAAGATACAGGACCCCTGGCCCTAACAGTTATATTGCAGTGAGGATTGGCCCTTGGGGGAAAGCTATTGGCTCTATATAATTGACAGTTTATGACTGAAGTATTAATGCTGGGTGGTGCTGGTTTTATTTACAGACCTCTACTGTGGATCAGCTTAGCAGATTCAGCACCCTAGAGGATCCGGACAGCGGTCCCTCCTGCAGGCTGGTCCCTGCAGGGGAGGTCTCTGGGCGGCTCCCTCCTGTACGGCTTCCTGCCGGTTGCATCCTCACAGCTCTCTGGCTGACACCTTCCAGATGCAATGGGTCCACACAGTGGGCATCGGTAAGTCCCGCTCTCTGGTAAGCGCAGCACTTTCCACACGGCTGGCTTACCTCAGGCACCATTCTCCCAGCAGCCTCCGCGGGTCCCTTATAATTCAGTGGTCGCGTGCGGGGACCTCTTCCTGCCAACTGCACGTGCCGCTCTCTCCACTGGCCCCCTAATAAGTTCAGATCAGAGGGAGAAGGCTTTCCCTCTGCTGCGGTAGCAATGTCCCGCTCCTGGCCGCGTGCCCACTGGGTCCCTGTGTCCAGAGTGGGCAGCGGGTTCCACTGTTTCGCCAATGGGGGGGCAGTCCATAAGTCCATATACACATCGACTGGACATGTTTTGTCCATAGGCACTGCATACACATACCCATCAAACAGCGCATACATGTTTATATACGACTGGCATGCTTTTACATTAAACTTGTGTACATATATGAATTGACATTATATTAAAAGACAATGCATTCTATATGTCCATTATCATGTTCTCCTATGAACTGGCCAATACACTTTCAGGGGTATCACATTAAGTACCCCAAACAGTTTTACTAGGGCTAATCGGGCACTACTACATTGATGTTTCTGCAGCTTATTGGGGGGTTCAGGCTGATTTCCCTGATTCTGACACCACTTTTCGCCTGTTCTGACTTCGCGTGTGTCCATTTTTGCGTCTTTTGGAATTGAATATGGCGAATAGCGGGGGCACGCATGATAAGTTACCACTGCTAAAATCCACAATGTTGGTGAAAGTACGGCATGCTAAACTTTATCGCGGGTGCGAAACTAATTTAATACCGTCCTTAGTTGCACACAGATATACCAGTGTCACATATCAAATGAATCAGTGCATTCTCTGGAAGTGGATTGTTTCATTCATTTGTCACTAAGACATATTTTCGGGTGAAAAGCTGCAAAAAGATGCCAGGCGCTAGCAGAGTCACACAGGACCTGGTGGACTTACTCGCGCCAGGTGTCTCCCTCTGCATGGCGTATTGAGGCTAGGTTTATGAGGACACATTTGTATGTTCAATATAATATATAATTATATGTTTGCCTGAGTTAGATTCCAGGGTATATAAAACAAGTCGGATCACTCTGCCCCCCAGGTAGCAAGTAGTTTTTTTTTTCTTAATCCAAATTCTCCTTTTGCTAATTTTTGATATGTAATTAAGCACAATCATGTCTAATACTAAATACCACTCTTGCTGTTAGTAAGTTGATCGACTGTTACCATAACCCCTGGCTTGGCCTACACTGGACAACAGACAAACCAGTTTATAATTATTACCATAAGTGTTTTGAATTGAGATTATGACCTATATAGATAAACACATTCCCCAAACTTCTGTGCATACCAGTGTACATTTGCTTACTTTCTGGTTTAAGCAGGAGATCAAGTTGAAACGAGATACATCCAGTATCCTGGCACAGGGTATGCTGGCACTGGAACACCTGTCAAAATCAGGCACGACCACCAGGGGCGTTTTAAGAGAGGAGGGGGCCCATGTGCACTCCTGCTGGTCCCCCTGCACCCGTGGCTACCCCTCCAGTGTGTCCCGATCACTGCTGGCTACAGTGAACGGACACCCGGCGGCACCCATTTCCCGGCTTGGCTGCTGCAAGGGCAGCTGTGACTTCCAAAGAAGCAGCAGCTGCAGCTCCTGTGTCCCAATCACTGTGGCCAGCAATGATTGGGAAGCGGACGATATCTCCCTGCCCTGCAGCCATCCCCTCCTGGCTGCATGGCAGCCATCGCATCAATGAGAGCAGCAGCTGCGGCTCCCACTGGTAGCTGCAGCTGCTGCATATGCCCATCTCCTCCTCCTTCCTTCTTCTGGCCGGTTCCTGCAGAAGTTCTGCCTCTGTCTCACATGTGCCTGATCCCTTTTGGCCACAGTGATCGGGCTGTACAGACTAGCGTCTACTCTGTATGTATATATATATATATATATATTATAATGATTATATTTTATAATATATATTATATACACACATATATATGAGTATATATATATATATATATATATACACACTGTATATATATCTATTTATATGTATATACTGTATGTGTGTATGTGTGTATATGTATATATATGTGTATCCCACTGTACCAGCCGACACCCCAAAGGACTCCTGCATCCCCGTCTACGCCGCCAGACCCCCAGGCATTCTAAATACCAAAAAAATTCCAAATCCAAAATGCTCCTGGTCCCAAGCATTTAGTTTTTCTAATATATTATGTAATTAATTGCTATTTAAACTTGATTTAACATTTTTGTTAAAAAAATTATATTGAAACAGGTTTTAAAAGATCATCAATTTTGGGGATGTTTTTTGAGAAAATATTATCCAGTTAAGTGGTTAAACAGTCCGACATGCCTTAGGTCCCCCAAACACTGACTACCTGTCACTCACTTTACGAGTGAATCCTCTGTGGCAGCATAATCACAATTCCAATGCAGTGCTTCTTACACCCATGTGTAGGGCCGGCTCTAGGGGTGTTCGACCTGTGCGGCCGCACAGGGGTGCCACCCATAGAGGGCGCACCCCTCCCCAACATCCTGATTTCAGCGGGACAGCAGTCCAGCTATTCCACCCGTGGGCCGAAGTGGCCCACGGGTGGTCAAATCGGGAGGTTGGGGACCCTCACTGCCACAGCTGTGCGGCGGTGCCAGACCCAGGAGACTCTAAATGGATGCTGCGCGCATGCTCGCGACATCCATTCAGTGAGGCTCCCGCCAGCCTGACGTTAATTGGAGGTGGACACTCCTCCTAATAACGTCAAGTAGGGGGCGTGGTAATTAGGCCATGCCCCCATTTTTGATCACACACGTGAAGATAGAGCGCAGTGAAGAGGGCCGGCACAGGGTGCTCTGACCCCTGGAGCCGGCCCTGCCCATGCACAATTGCAATCAGTCTCTCGTAATGTCGGCATTGTGTCCACATCTGAATCATGTAGGGGCTATGGCAGTGAGATTAGCCGCAAAATGCATCAGGAAACCCCTGGATCCAAGAGACTGGTCTATTGTTTTTGGAGTCCGGTAGAGTCTCTTAGAATGGCACTGAATTGCTGATGGCACTTCTGTGTAAGATGCTATTGCACTGGCTGTGCTGTGCCTTTTGCTGGAATAAAAACTTACTTTTTTTAAAGCACTTCAGTCTCCAGTGGTTTTCTGAAACCTACCAGCTACAACTCCATAAGGTTTAGGTACCCCCATGGGAGGGTTAGGGTACGGGGAGGGAGAGTTAGGTTTAGGCACTAACAGAGGTAGGTTAGGGTTAGGCACTAGGGGGGGAGGTTAGGGTTAGGCACCACTAAAGGAGGGTTAGGGGGGGATAGGGAAGGGTTACCTCCCCTCTCCGCTGTTGAGATTTCCTACCTTCGGCCAGCTGCTGTCGGGATTTGAACTGGCGGCTATACAGCTGCCAGCAATACAATCCCATTCCTGTAAAAACGATACATAACAAGACGCAGGAAGTGACAGTAACATGAAAGAAGTTTTGCTGGACAGTATAATACAAATAGCACCACAAACATCATAGGCAGTGGGCAGTGGGGATTTGTGCAGTTTCCATGGCTGCTACATGCCAGTGGCATATACTGTAGTGCTCATGCAAATTAAAGTAATGCAAATGTTTTATTTAAGTGTTGTCTTGTCTCTGGCTTCAATTATTATTAAATGGGTCCCTACCATTAGATTCTCTGGTGGGCCCTTAATATCCCAGTCTGAAACTGTATTAATATAAAATCTCAGTCTTGATAATGTCAGACTGTTATCCATCTGGGGCATGTATACAGTGCTGACATTCTTTTATACTTAATCTGCTATTCACATATGATCATTATCTTCTTATTTGGCATCTAAGCCTTGGGCTGAGTTTTTAGTGCATCTGTGGTCCTGTAACTTACATATCAATTACTTGGATAAAACTCCTGTGTGTGGTCTCTAATCTCACACAGCGTTCTCATACCTCCACAGTGCTGGACATGTGTGGTGAAATCCCCCAAAAATGTTCAACCTGAGATATAGATCATTTTATTCACAGAAACATTTCCATTTGCTGAATTAATGAAGACACCTAGCCATCCTCACTATAACTCCAAATAAATTAAATCTTAGGACATTAAAATGAATTCATTTACGAAAGTACAGTACTTGAATGTATTACACTTTTTGTTGATTTAAAAAAAATATATATTTTACTGAGATGTAGCATTTTCCCTCTGAATCTAATCCACAGGGAAGGTATCATTAGGGAGCTAAAGAATGTAGTATTAGTTCATCATATTTTCCATCTGCTTTCCCTACTCTTCAATTTGTTGGAAATGATTGCAGATCTTCCAAGTCGTATAATTTAATGTATCAACAAACCAAAGCCACTGCTAGATTTTCACCAGCCCACGTCTTCAAAACTTGTCTCAAACCTCTAGAGCCAGCACACTAAAATAGCGGAAATATTTTATAAAGACCAAAGTGTGCCTTTCAATCAGTTCTTTATTTCTATTTTAAAAGGATTAGTGTACATAGGTATGATACATACTAAGAAGGCTTATTGACTTGAAATCGCTACTGGAACAAACTACTGTATGCACTAAATACAAGGATTAATGCTTATGCGCTATATAAATAACTGGTAATAAATAAATAAATAAATAAAATAATGCTTAAAATGTGACAGCATTCATTAAAGAAATATGTTTCCATGTCACATGAAATTTAGGATTTTTATTAAACAATTCTTAAAATAACATTCAATTGAATTTCACAATTTATTCAATAGCAAATACATTATTTTGGGTTATCTTTATTTTTATTATACTTGCACAGATTTTAAATAATGAAGTTAACCATATAATATTAAGGGGGATATTTACTAAGCAGTGGTTTGTTATGCAGTCTGCAAATCACCACACATCTCATGCAGATTACAACATACTGCATGCAGAGTGCAACAAACCGCATATGGATTACACTAAACTGCAGATTTTCAGTTCAAACCACGTGTGTTGTCCAGTACTTGTTAATTAGCATTGTTTGAAAGTTGTCTTGTACTTTTCTGTTGTCCTATTACCTTTCAGTTGACATTGTTTTTTACATTATGTAATATTTGTGTTATTAGTGTGTCACTTGGTTATGAATGATAGTATATTGTAGTTTGATTTTGTTTATCTTCTCTTTTTTATGTTGGGATACTATGGAGATAGGAAGGAGAGGGAAAAAAGAAACATCGCAGCGAGAGACTGAAGGAGTAGAAAGAGCAGTAAAGCAGAAAGTGGCAGAGATAAAAAAAAGCATACATTTAAGTCTGTATGTAGACTTAAGAAGGGTACACAAGTATACAATCCCCGGACCGATCACCCATTATAGGGTGATCGGGGCGACAATTGTGTAAGTGTGCATGCAGTAGGGATGTGCAGGCTCGGATAGGTTCGAGTTTGCATGTTGAGTTCGGATTTTTCCCTCCAAAAAAACGGAACTCAGAAAGAGGCTAAACGTCATCTTACATTGACGAACATCATCATTCCTGGACAAAAGTCCAGGAATGATGATGTTCGTCCATGTAAGATGACGTTTAGCCTCTTTCTGAGTTCCATTTTTTTGGAGGGAAAAATCCGAACTCAACGTGCAAACTCGAACCTATCCGAGCCTGCACATCCCTAGCATGCAGTACTGTAGCAGGAGCATTAGCCGATTAACTGTTATAACGCTAGCCCGTACACACTGAGCTTATGTTGTGCCAGTGTGTACGGGGTTGCAGGCAGCTGACAGGGCGTCACAATGGGCACACACTGCTCGGCTGATCAGGAGAGTTTAACCCGATCAGCCGCAGATCAAAAAGGTGTGCACCCAGTTATATCTGACACTTATGACTCTTGATACTTTGAGAGAGACACCTACTCATAAACTTTCATGGGTTTTCTGTCATTGAGGCAAAACTATTGAATAATCTCTGGATTGGGTATGATATCCTGATGGGCAAAATCCCAGCAGTCAAATTACCGGTACAAAAATCCTGACCGGGTCTAAATCCCGGCAATCATAATCCCGACACGGACTATGGGGGAGATGTATCATCGGCAAAAATGCAGTAAAACCCCCAAAAATGCAGTTTTCGGGGATTTTACCGCATTCCCCGTATGTATTAAGCAGCAGAATGCGCTGCATTCTGCTGCTTCGCGTTGGCGTTACCCAATAGAAGCCTATGGGCTTCTTAGCGCAACGCTCGGGGCTGGAAGGGATCCGAACGGATCCCTCCCATGAGCCCCCGCAGCCCGCGTCCTTCTGTGCATGCGCAGAAGGACTTCTGGGTGTTAAACCCGGAAGTCCCTATGCCCGGCAGCATTGCAAAGGACAGCTCTCATCGAGTGAGCTGTTCTTTGAGATATTCTTGGTACATACCGTGGTAATTAACCGTGGTATGTACACAAAGTCGGGGGGGATGTACCGCATCGGCGATGTTGCCGATGATACATCTCCCCCTTTATACCGTCAACCAACATAATGAGTGTCAAAATACAAACAGTGACATACACTCGAAATTGACCAAATCCCAAAAATCAAAATCCTGGCAGGTCACTATACCGACATAGACAAAATACCGACAGGTCATTATACTGACTTGGAGAAAATCCTGACAGGTCACTATATCGACTTAGACAAAATACTGACAGGTCACTATACTGACTTTGCCAAAATCCTGACACATTAAAATCCTGGCAAGGACACATTAAAATCCCAACAATTAATTTACACTCCATATGGGTGGCAATTGTGCAACAAAAGATATCCCCATAAACCCATATTATAGCAGATAACCCCACTTACTGTGAGTGTGCTACTTTTTAACAGATACTGTAGCAGATAGCGTAGTTTGACAGACAAAATTTGCCACCTTATGGAGTGTAAATACATTGCTGGGATTTTGATGTGTTGGGATTTTGAATGTTGGGATTGTGTCCTTGCTGGGATTTTGATGTGTTGGGATTTTGAATGTTGGGATTGTGTCCTTGCTGGGATTTTGATATGTCGGGATTTTGAACATGTCAGGATTTTCATGTGACAGTATTTTGTCCTTGCCAGGATTATCAAGTTTCAGGATCTTGTCTTTGCCAGGATTTTGATGTTTCAAGATTTTGATTGTTAGGATTTGATTTTCCATTGTCGGTATTTTAACTGTGCCGGGATTTTGAACATGTCGGGATTTTCATGTGCTGGTATTGTCCCCATTATGGGTGTCAGAAGTTTGATGTGAGAATTATGTCTGCTCGGATTTAGTCAGGCAAGAATTTGACTACATCCCTATCCGGTTGCTCCTCTTTCTTCCTTCACCTTTCCTCCCCCACAACCTGTACAAACAGCACACCATCAGCCTCACAAACCACATTTATCTAAACATTTTGCTAGATATCATATTCCAGTGATCTGCAATATGAGCATTCTCACTATCAGAATCACTGCTGAAATGATTGTCTTTATTTGCGGTTTGATGTGTGGAATTGCAAAATACTGTTTAAAATATTGCATGATTTAATTGTATTGTGGTTTCGGAACTGGAGCTTTGACATGATGAAGTTTGACTTTCTGTTTTGCTGTAAGTCACACAGTTTACTAACTACACATAAAATCTGATTAGTAAATCTCCCGCTAAAACTTTTTAACTATTGTTAGAAAACAAAAAAAGGGCCGAAAGTAGGATTTTTGTCACCCGGGGCAAGACAGTAATTTGGAGCCCCCCCCCCTCCCCTCCCTCTCAGGTGATGATGTTTAAAATGTCTTCGGAAGAAAGTTTTAATACACACTCACACATGATATGATATTGACCGGAGATATAAAGAAACCACCATGAAAATGTAAAGTTTGAGGAAGCTACAGTTTTAAGCAGTATGATATGCATTTGGTTGCATGAGAAATTGAGAATGGAATGACTTATTGCAATTTACAAAGGTGAACGCTAATCATATTGTGTAGGACAAAACTATAGGGAACACCGACCAGCCTAATGTTATATATTTAGCATATTGTTTTCTACCATATAAGCACCTTGTTTAGCAAATATTACTATACTAGTTTTGAGGACCTTTCACTTGCCAAGGCAGTGGGCACTAGCTTGTGCCCAGCAGTTTTTTCTCCCCTCCTCTCTTCTGTCCTCTTGCCATCTCGCTCCCCCTTCTCCTGTCTTATCCCTACCACCCCGTATCTTTCTCTACCAGCCGCATCTCTTTCCCTTCATGTGCCAGCACTGCAGCCCACTGACTTTTCACTGAGCCCAGCACCACCTGCCTGTCCCCGCAGGCCACAAGCAGTCCTCACCTCATGGCAGCTCAGCTCTCGCTGAATAGATCACACAGCCAGGAGGGGAGCAGCCGCTATCCAGCCCTGTATCACCCCCGGCCAGTGATTCACCGGATCCCGCGGTCCGCCTGACAGTCACTCCGGCGGCAGCGCAGTCAATAATGCTGCACTCTACACACTTCAATGAGCCCGGCGCAGCCCTCATTCGGCGCTGCCCCAAGCCACCGCGGGGGCTGCAGAGACTCTAGATATTCTGCTGCTGCCGGTGCGTTCGAGGCCCCACATCACCCGCTCACATCCCGCACATCACCTTCGTGCTGCTGAGGCAGAGCCACCAATAGCCCTCAGAGCGCTCATCATCCCGGTCACAGCAGTGGCCGTCATGCCGCTCTGTGTCCTGCACACACTGCACTGCTTCCTTGTCTGGGGAGACTTTCATCTCGTCACCCCCTCAGATCCGGCACCCGATGCACGTGCACCCTTAGCCCCTCACTAGTTGCGGCCCTGAAAAAACACACATTATCAGGACAACAGACCGGATTGTAGTAGTTTAACTCATCTCTACTTATTCAGATTTTCATTCAAATGATTACAGAACAGTGTTTTGTTTTTATCCTACTCTAAACTTGCACACTGGCAGCACTAGTAATACAGTATCCGAGACAGACATCTATAAAAACAAAGTTACTTATTTAGAACCGTCTGACTTATAATAATTCTCAGTAGCTTATAATAACAGGTCAGTGCAGAAGTTCCACCACACTGTTTACTGAGACATAAACAATAGTTGCTAAATATCCAGGGACAGTTAATTTTTAGGTCAGTGTACAGTAAATAGGGTTTATGTCACGTATAGGGCTGATTCATCATGGATCGCAACTGCAACAGCATACAGAGATCGGTCGATGGTGCACAACTGCGCATACTTATACACCGCAGTGAGTGTGCTTAAGTTAGAATTGCAATCGTACTGCGATCACTCACACAGAAAGAAAGCCATCGCTGAGTGAGTGACGGGAGGTCAGCGTTTGGGGGTGGTGACAGGGGAGTAGTTGGAGAAATGCAGGCGTGCCTGTCCATTTGAACAATGTTGCATGGGCGTGCATAAATTAGCACTGCGACGGCATACACACCTTGAGTACTCACTGCGTACAACGAGGTTAGCAATTTCTGAGTAAGGTCAGGGCTGCTGTAATTCTGCGTGAGGCGCTGATGTTACTCGATGTTCCCGATGTATACGCAGGACTGCAAGGTATTACAGATGTGAGATAGCGGTAGTGGGAGTCTCTATGCTGACTGTGTGACGGCTTTGCGATTACATTCATTAGCATATTTTCGCAGCAGACCTCTGTGCGTAATTGCAGCTGCGATCGCAATAGCGTTCCGTAGTGAATCAGGCCCATAGCCCCTTCACGCCCATCTTTTACCCTAGTGAACATGTTTCTCCTAGGGGGCATGCATTCCCCTATGGAATACAGGTGTGGTGTATATTGTCGACATTCATCATGTCAGCGTTCATAATGAGATTCCCTCCCATAACTTAACCCTAATGTCCACATTCTGAGAATGTCAGGATTTCATATGTCAACATTTTATATGTCGACATTGTAAACGTGGACATTCTGAGGATGTTTACATGTTGCTTGTTGACATTTTAACAATGTTAACATCATAACTGTCCTTATTACTGCATGTAGTGTGTCCCCCTGCTACAGTGGCTGGTAATGCCTAGTGCTGGTAGTGGAAAATTCCAAGGACCCCCACACTCGACTTTTAGGGTGGAATTAAATTGTTTTGTGCCCGATGGAGCTATTCAATTGCTGCTCCTGTCGGGCACGATCAGCTGCCGGAGCCGGAATTTCAGCTTGCGCCCGCCAGGGGTGGAGAGCTGAAATGCGTGAATAGTGACCCGTTTGGGTGCCCAAACATCTCTTTTCACAATCGTGCCCAGAACTTTGGTCGGGTGTAGCTATTTTATGTGGCTAAACCCGACCTCTAGGGACGCAATCAGTGCGATAATTGGCATCCATTGAATAGCGCCCCATGATCTCCCGTCACCTTTGACAGGAGAACGGGCACGCTAAAACAATTGAATACTGCCCTTAGACTGAAGCGCTAGTGTTGGTTGCAATATTTTTTTTGGGGGGGGAGAAGGGTGATCTTCACACTTTTATGTATTAAATTTTCTTTTAAACAAACAATAAAATTCTGTAGAGCCGTGCAGGTCTTTACATAAACACACCTCTCAGAGGCAACTCTTTTTATGGGTGTTTTTGTCTCTGTTTTATACATTTAGTTTTTTATATTCTTGTAATGCGAAACATTGTTTTTTTTGTTCTAATCTGTGGTTCAGTGATGGTTTTGCAAAACTGACACTTAGTAAATTTCTCTGTCTCTATTTTCTTAATTAAATTATGTTCCAGTTGAGCTTGGGATAACTATATAACTGCAATACAGTACAGGAGCTTATATAGTTATTGATAAATATGGTTTTGATGATAGCTGAAATGGGCCAGGGAGTAACCAACGTTTTCCTGTAAGAGTGTAAGCTGTTTCTGTCAAAATTGTTAATTAATAGTCAGCTTGTGATATAAAAATTTTATTTTAATTGTTGGTAGACCAGCCAAGTGGGTTTGCTGTGAATAACTTTTTACCACATATATCATTCAGGCTCATTTCAGTGCTGGACAAAATTGTTGGGTATACAGTACCACTAAATGGACTCTCAGGGGATAATACGCAATGCCAGCAGCTCCTAAACAGCAGTGAGTTGCTAGTCCCCAAAATGAAATGCACAAAACTAAAAACAAGAAGCCCTTGGAAATGAGTGAAGTTCACCTACAAAAAAACCTTCAATATTTAATATAAAACAATAATAAACTGAAGCATCAGATTTTTAACATATACTACCGGCCAAATTTATAGAGCTACCCCATTTTATAGTTTTTTTTAATTGAAATTTATGCAATTCGTATCCAGTAAATAATCTGAAATGGTACAAAGGTAAGTAGTAAATTGTTACTGATTTAAAAAAAAAAAAAAAAAGGTTAGATTAGCGAAAACTGAAATATAATGTAGATTTCAGAGTTATATAAAAAAAAGCCTTTTTCAGGGAACAATTAATCGGTTAAGAGCTTACAGCTGTTCTGCAGCAATGAAAACAAGGCTTGCTTGGACCATGAAGCATTGCCAATGGACTACTGAAGACTTTGAGAAGGTCTTATGCACCGATGAAGCAAAATCATGGTTACTCAGTGTGTGGGGTTTAAGGAACCATTTCCCAGTGTGTTTAAGCCCAAAAGGGCAATTGTTTTATTATAAAAACACCTCATGTTTTGCTTTCAAAAACATTACCCTACAAAATTTTTAGCTTAAATATGCTGGTAAATGGCGACTTTTACAAGGAGGTGGAAGTGTGATGGTCTGGGGCTATTTTGCTGGATCCCAAGTCGGTGACTTGCACATATTGACTGGCACCATGAACCAAAGGGGCTACACAGTGTTATAAGCCAACATCACAGCTCATATCTGCTGCAGGTTCTGGCCAGCGCTGAAAGGGTTAACAAGCAAAGACAGCAGCAGTATGGTTTGATCCAGCCTGATTGCTCCCAGCTGGGAAGCCTCTGTGAACATGCAGCACTCAGCTTCTCATAGTGGTAACTACCAGTGGCTGGTATCGTTTGCTCACATGGGATTGGCTCAGACTTCTGTTATCGTGCAACCAGCCCATTCCTGTCTTGCCAGAGATAGTTTCTTGTGAAAGTCGTGCATTCCAGTCACTGTTCCTGTATCTGCTGTTTGGCATTCCTTGTTCCTTTCCTGGCTCTGCCTGGCGTTACCTGTGCCTATTTCAAGTATACCTGGAAGCTGCAAATCTCCTCTGCAAGCCATTTATGGTGTGTACTGTTGCTTTTCCATCCTACAATATATGTAGATATCTCTTGCTGCTATTATACTCTGCAAAACACATACTGGTTAATATATTGCTCTTCCATTCTGCATTATATATTATGCTGCAGTTCCATACTACCAGCTGCATGTGTATCTGAGTTTATTGCTATACCATTTTGCAATATATCTGTTGATTGTGATTGCCACTATTTTATGTAGTTGTGCTAATATGCAATTGTATTCTGTAATTGTCCGCAATGCGTGTTTTTTAGTGTTCAATCTTACTTGTGTTCATGGCTGTAGGCTGCTTCGTGGTTAATATTACCTTCGTACTACTACTTGTATTAGCCCCTGTCCAAAGGTTAAGACCTGGCGGCATCCTAAGTACCGGTGAGTGCATCGTACTCTATAGGAACAACGGGTGATAGTTATAGGCAGAAGCCTTCCCTACAGTGACTCTCCGGGACTCATACAAATACAGGGGAGATTCAGTACACACAGCATTATGCAGCACCATCATAGCATTTTGCATCTCTGGAGGTAAATATACTAAACATTGGTTTTGCATTGTGTCTAAAAAAATGTGTGTTTACTAAATGTTGGTTTTTAGTGTCAATTAAACACTGTTGGTAATGTCAGTCATTTTTTGCTGGCATTAAGTCTAGCGGTATTGTAATTTCCGATGTAATCCATTGGCAAATAGAAATGAAAAACTTACTTAAAACTAGGGGTGAGCGGGTTCGGATTTCTGAAATCCGAACCCCCCCGAACCCCCCCGATCCGAGTCTGATCCGAGTCAGGCTCGACTTTTCCCGCCTGACTCGGATCTGAAATCGAGGCAAAACGTCATCATCCCGCCTTCCGAGTCTCGCGGGTTTTGGATCCTATATAAGGTACCCGCGTCGGCGCCATTTTCTCACTCGGCTGTGGACAGTGAAGAGGGAGGGTGGGAGTTAGGGCTGTGTAGTGTAGTGTAGTGTAGTGCTGCTGTTGTCCACTACTTCAAAGTCCATAGGGGCTGGCTGTGTTGTGCTGTGCTGCTGTTGTTAATAGGGGCTGTGTCCACTACTTCAAAGTCCATAGGGGCTGGCTGGACTGTGTTGTGCAGTCAGTTCTCCATAGGGGCTGTGTCCACTCCAAAGTCCTGTGCAGTGTCCCAGTCCTAAAGGAGTGCTGTAGTGTTGTCCAGGGGGTGCTCTGTCCATCAGGGGTGCTCCCCCCAAGTGCTAAAAAAATAATATATTTTCTGTGTTTGTGAATTGTGTGCGAAGTAGCCGCACGTGCATCAACAAAGTAGTGCCAAATCGTGCGCCTGTGTCATAAGTAAAGGGCCGGCTGGCTTGACTGTTAAAGGGTGCTGTAACCCCCGAAAGTACACTCCAGTCCAAACCAAAAAAAAATTATTTTCTGTGTTTGTGAATTGTGTGCGCAGTAGCCGCACGTGCATCAACAAAGTAGTGCCAAGCGTGCGCCTGTGTCATAAGTAAAGGGCCGGCTGGCTTGACCGTTAAGGGTGCTGTAACCCCCGAAAGTACACTCCAGTCCAAACCAAAAAAAAAATTATTTTCTGTGTTTGTGAATTGTGTGCGCAGTAGCCGCACGTGCATCAACAAAGTAGTGCCAAGCGTGCGCCTGTGTCATAAGTAAAGGGCCGGCTGGCTTGACCGTTAAGGGTGCTGTAACCCCCGAAAGTACACTCCAGTCCAAACCAAAAAAAAAATTATTTTCTGTGTTTGTGAATTGTGTGCGCAGTAGCCGCACGTGCATCAACAAAGTAGTGCCAAGCGTGCGCCTGTGTCATAAGTAAAGGGCCGGCTGGCTTGACCATTAAAGGGTGCTGTAACCCCCGAAAGTACACTCCAGTCCAAACCAAAAAAAAAATTATTTTCTGTGTTTGTGAATTGTGTGCGCAGTAGCCGCACGTGCATCAACAAAGTAGTGCCAAGCGTGCGCCTGTGTCATAAGTAAAGGGCCGGCTGGCTTGACCGTTAAAGGGTGCTGTAACCCCCAAAGTACACTCCAGTCCAAACCAAAAAAAAAATTATTTTCTGTGTTTGTGAATTGTGTGCGCAGTAGCCGCACGTGCATCAACAAAGTAGTGCCAAGCGTGCGCCTGTGTCATAAGTAAAGGGCCGGCTGGCTTGACCGTTAAGGGTGCTGTAACCCCCGAAAGTACACTCCAGTCCAAACCAAAAAAAAAATTATTTTCTGTGTTTGTGAATTGTGTGCGCAGTAGCCGCACGTGCATCAACAAAGTAGTGCCAAGCGTGCGCCTGTGTCATAAGTAAAGGGCCGGCTGGCTTGACCGTTAAGGGTGCTGTAACCCCCGAAAGTACACTCCAGTCCAAACCAAAAAAAAAATTATTTTCTGTGTTTGTGAATTGTGTGCGCAGTAGCCGCACGTGCATCAACAAAGTAGTGCCAAGCGTGCGCCTGTGTCATAAGTAAAGGGCCGGCTGGCTTGACCGTTAAGGGTGCTGTAACCCCCGAAAGTACACTCCAGTCCAAACCAAAAAAAAAATTATTTTCTGTGTTTGTGAATTGTGTGCGCAGTAGCCGCACGTGCATCAACAAAGTAGTGCCAAGCGTGCGCCTGTGTCATAAGTAAAGGGCCGGCTGGCTTGACCGTTAAAGGGTGCTGTAACCCCCGAAAGTACACTCCAGTCCAAACCAAAAAAAAAATTATTTTCTGTGTTTGTGAATTGTGTGCGCAGTAGCCGCACGTGCATCAACAAAGTAGTGCCAAGAGTGCGCCTGTGTCATAAGTAAAGGGCCGGCTGGCTTGACCGTTAAAGGGTGCTGTAACCCCCAAAGTACACTCCAGTCCAAACCAAAAAAAAAATTATTTTCTGTGTTTGTGAATTGTGTGCGCAGTAGCCGCACGTGCATCAACAAAGTAGTGCCAAGCGTGCGCCTGTGTCATAAGTAAAGGGCCGGCTGGCTTGACCGTTAAAGGGTGCTGTAACCCCTGAAAGTACACTCCAGTCCAAACCAAAAAAAAAATTATTTTCTGTGTTTAGCCGCACGTATATATCAAATCGATATAACATAAATGGAGGACCAAACTTTCTCCGATAAAAATAAAATAGAGAAAGATCAAGAACCACTTCCTCCTAGTGCTGAAGCTGCTGCCACTAGTCATGACATAGACGATAACATGCCATCAACGTCGTCTGCCAAGGCCGATGCCCAATGTCATAGTAGAGGTCACATACAATCCCAAATGGCAAAGTTCAGGAAAATGACCTTGAAAAAGACATTTAAATCAGCTGAAGAGAAACGTAAACTTGCCAATATGCCATTTACGACACGGAGTGGCAAGGAACGGTTAAGGTCGATCCCTAGTATGTTCATGACTAGTGGTTCAGCTTCACATGACGATGGAAGCTCTCCTCCCACTAAAAAAATCAAAAGAGTTAAGCTGGCAAAAGCACAGCGAAGAACTGTGCTTTCTAAGAAGATATCACAAATCCCCAAGGAGAGTCCAAGTGTGGTGGTGGTTGCGATGCCTGACCTTCCCAGCACTGGACGGGAAGAGGTGGCTCTTTCCACCATTTGCACGCCCCCTGCAAGTGCTGAAAGGAGCACCCACAGTCCACTTGCTGATATGCAAATTGAAGATGTCACTGTTGAAGTACAACAGGATGAGGATACTGGTGTAGCTGGCGCTGAGGAGGAAGTTGGCGAGGAGGATTCTGATGGTGATGTGGTTTGTTTAAATCAGGCTCCGGGGGAGACAGTTGTTGTCCGTGGGATGAAAAAGCCCATCACGGTCATGCCTGGGCAGAAGACCAAACATTCCACCTCTTTGGTCTGGCAATATTTCTATCCAAATCCGGACAACAACTGTCTTGCCATATGTACCATATGTAAAGGTGAAATAAGTAGGGGTAGGGACGTCAACCACCTAGGAACATCCTCCCTTATACGGCACCTGCAGCGCGTTCATAAAAAGTTACTGTCAAGTTCAGAAACTTTGGCTAAGACCGTAAGCAGTCCAGGGACACCTAAATCCCGTTGTCCTGTTGTATCCAAGCGCCTGCAAACCACACCGTCAACTCCCTCCTCGTCAATTTCCTCCTTAGTCAGGATCGGAAGTAGTCCTGCAGGCCATGTCACTGGCATGACTGACTCTCCTATCCGGGATTCCTCTGGAGGATCCTGCATTGCTACGCCTACTGCTGCCGCTGCTGCTGTTGCTGCTGCTGGGAGTCGTTCATCATCCCAGAGAGGAAGTAGGAACACCACTACTTTTACTAAACAATTGACCCTCCAACAGTCCTTAGCGAGGAGGATGAAGTACGACAGCAGTCATCCTGAAGCAAAACGTATAACTGAGGCCTTGACTGCTATGTTGGTGTTAGACGTGCGTCCGGTATCCGCCATTAGTGCAGTGGGATTTAGACAATTGATGGAGGTAGTGTGTCCCCGGTTCCAAATCCCGTCTAGATTCCACTTCACTAGGCAGGCGATACCGAGACTGTACAGAAACGTCAGAAAAAGTGTCCTCAGTGTCCTGAAAAATGCCGTTGTACACAATGTCCACTTAACCACGGACATGTGGACAAGTGGAACAGGGCAGACTAAGGACTATATGACTGTGACAGCCCACTGGGTAGATGTATCACCTTACGCAGCAACAGCAGCAGCGTCACCAGTAGCAGCATCTCAGAAACGCCAGCTCGTTACAAGGCAGGCTACGCTGTGTATCACCGGTTTCAGTAAGAGGCACACCGCCGACAACCTCTTAGAGAAACTGAGGGAAATCATCGCCCAGTGGCTTACCCCACTTAGACTCTCCTGGGGATTTGTGATATCTGACAACGCCACCAATATTGTGCGGGCATTACATCTGGGCAAATTCCAGCACGTCCCATGTTTTGCTCACACAATAAACTTGGTGGTGCAGAATTTTCTGAAAAGCGACAGGGGCGTGCAGGAGACGCTTTGGGTGGCCTGAAAAATTTCTGGCCACTTTCGCCATTCAGCGACTGCGTGCCGAAGACTGGAGCGCCAGCAAACACTCTTGAACCTACCCCGCCATCACCTGAAGCAAGAGGTTGTGACGCGGTGGAACTCAACCCTCTATATGCTTCAGAGGATGGAGGAGCAGCAAAAGGCCATACAAGCCTATACATCCACCTATGACATAGGCAAAGGAGGGGGTATGCACCTGACTCAAGCACAGTGGAGAATGATTTCCGTGTTGTGCAAGGTTCTCCAGCCCTTCGAACTTGCCACATGTGAAGTCAGTTCAGACACAGCCAGCTTGAGTCAGGTCATTCCCCTCATCAGGCTTTTGCAGAAGCAGCTGGAGAAAGTGAAGGAGGAGCTAAGACGGAGCGATTCCGCTCGGCATGTGGGACTTGTGGATGAAGCCCTTCATTCGCTTTGCCAGGATTCCAGGGTGGTCAATCTGTTGAAATCAGACCACTACATTTTGGCCACCGTGCTTGATCCTAGGTTTAAAGCCTATGTGGTGTCTCTCTTTCCGGCCGACACAAGCCTGCAGAGGTGCAAAGACCTGCTGGTGAACACACTGTCAGCTGAAGCGGAACGTGACACGTCAACGGCTCCTTCTTCATTTTCTCCCGCAACTGGGGCTGCCAGGAAAAAACTTAGGTATCCTAAGCAACCCGCTGGCGGTGATGCAGGGCAGGCAGGACCAAGTTTGGACATCTGGTCCGGACTGAAGGACCTGGCAACAATTTCTGACATGTCTACTGTCACTGCATATGATACTGTCACCATTGACAGAATGGTGGAGGATTACATCGGTGACAGCATCCAAGTAGGCATGTCAGACAGTCCATACCTGTACTGGCAGGAAAAAGAGGCAATTTGGAGGCCCCTGTACAAGCTGGCTCTATTTTACCTGAGTTGCCCCCCCTCCAGTGTGTATTCCAAAAGAGTGTTTAGTGCAGCCGGGAACCTTGTCAGCGAAAGGCGTAGGAGGTTGCTTCCACAGAATGTGGAGAAGATGATGTTCATCAAAATGAATTATCAGCTCTTCCAGGGAGACCAGCCTCCAGAAGGTACAGAGGGACCTGTGGTGGTGGATTCAAGTGGGGACGAGTTAATACTTTGTGAGGATGAGGATGTACACACTGAAGAGGGTGAGGAATCGGTGGATGAGGAGGATGAGGATGACATCTTGCCTCCGTAGAGCCAGTTTGTGCAGGGACACATTAATTGCCAGCTTGTTTTGTGGGGGCCCAAACGAACCAATCATTTCAGCCACAGTTGTGTGGCAGACCCTGGCGCTGAAATGATTGATTTGTTAAAGTGTGCATGTCCTGTTTATACAACATAAGGGTGGGTGGGAGGGCCCAAGGACAATTCCATCTTGCACTTCTTTTTTTTCTTTGCATTATGTACAGTTTGGGGCCTAGTTTTTCTAACTGCCATCCTGTCTGCCACTGCAGTGTCACTCCTAGATGGGTCACGTGTTTGTGCCGCCCACTCGTGTCGCTTAGCATAGTCATCCAGCTACCTCGGTGCAACCTTTTGGACATGAAAACACTATTGTGAGGTGTGAGGTGTTCAGAATAGACTGGAAATGAGTGGAAATTAAGGTTATTGAGGTTAATAATAGCATAGGAGCAGAGAAACCAACAAATTCTGTGATTTTAGCTGTTTTTATGCTTTTTTAAAAAAAAATACAGATCCAAAACACAAAACCCAGAACCCAAAACACGGAAGGGTGGTTTTGGCAAAACCAATCCAGATCCAAAACACGAAGAAAGATCCAGATCCAAAACCAAAACACAAAACACGAAAAGTGGCCGGTGCACACCCCTACTTAAAACCATCCAAAACCATCCAAACACTGATGAACACCTCCTAGTTATTTCTATTGTCCACAACATACCGTATGCTATCTGTAAATCACAAACCACTTATAAAAACAGCCCAAACCACCCAAGATGCACAGCTCTGCGAACTCTCCCTCCTTACCAGTCCAGCAGTCACTCTGTGCTCCTCCCGGCATTCTGGGTAGACAAGAGAAGACAGTCCCCCCCTTGCAATGCTATGATCGCATTGCAAGATGCGATCATAGCGCTGGAATGCATCTTCCGGCACATGCAGGGACAGGGGGAGCCCGTCCCTTCGATGTGCCCAGAGTGCGATGTGTTATGCCATCTTCAGATGGCGTTAGCTGTGGGTGCCAATCTCCGGAATGCAGCGCATTCCACAAGTTGTTAAATTTAGGAACATTGTGTCCCACATAGAGACCTAAGGAGGAAGTGGTTGCTAGCGGGAATGGAGGGATTGCAGCAGGTATCGGAGGCATCTTAGGGAATCTTAATATTTGCGGTTAACCCCCGAAAACTGGTGGTTTTCATGGATTAAGCCACAAATATACAATGATAAATGGGCCTTCTATAGTTAAGACCCCCATACATGGTGCTATATAGCAGCCGATCTGGCGGATTGGTATGATATAGCTGCTACATTGTACCGTGTGTGTGGTCATACATCACACCTCCAGATCTTAATGCATGTTCACTTGATCTGGGGATGCAATACACAATCCCATGCAGTGCTATGCATGTGTGGGGGCCACCCGATATGTCGGCCGTTGGATCTCAAGTCTCATAGGAAGGTGATTTTTGCACTGTGTATGGGGGCCTTTACACTCAGCTCCCAACCAACACCCCAACAGAAAACAGAAACACACTCCCCCTGCTTAACACCCCAACCTCAGCAGGACCTAGATACACCATTACCAGCCCTACCCACACCCCAGCAGCACCCAGAGTTACACTCCCATCCCCCTGACCAACACCAGCAGAACCCAGAGACACATTTACGCCCTCTATCAACACCCCAACCCCAGCAGCACCCAGAGTTACCCTCCCCCCCTTGACCATCACCCCAATACCAGCAGCAGTTACACCCCTCCCCCACCTAACACCAGCAGAAGTTACAGTCCCCCACCCTCCCTTGCCCTCCCTTACTTAACACCAGCAGCAGTTACACCCTCCCCCACCCTCCCTTACCTAACACCAACAGCAGTTACACCCTCCCCCACCCTCCCTTACCTAACACCAGCAGCAGTTACACCCTCCCCCACCCTCCCTTACCTAACACCAGCAGCAGTTACACTCTCCCTTACCTAACACCAGCAGCAGTTACACCCTCCTCCACTCTCCCTTACCTTACACAAGCAGCAGTTACACCCTCCCCCACTCTTCCTTAAATAACACCAGCAGCAGTTACACCCTCCCCCAGCCTTCCTTACCTAACACCAGCAGCAGTTACACCCTCCCCACCCTCCCTTACCTAACACCAGCAGCAGTTGCAGTTACAGTACACCCCCCCTCCCCCATACCAACACCCCATCACCAGCAGCACTTCCAAACCTCCCCCCTTTACAACACCAGCAGCACCTATAATATAACAGTAACACTTGTTTAAAAAATGAAAAACTTCCTTACCTGATGCTGGTGATTGCTGATCTTCAATCCGAGCTGGCTTTGTAGTCTGTAGCTCTCTGCCTCAAAAAGACTTGACACAATAACCAGCCATGCCTGGGAAGCTGACAGAGCAGAGCTCAGGGAGGCGGAGCTTCTTAGGCTCAGCCTCCGAGCACACTGATGCTGCTGCTTGCGCAAGGGTGCTGGCAGGAGTGTGGTGGCAGGGGAGGAGTGCGGGCATGAGTGTGCTGTTCTTGGTGTCACACCCTTGGAGGGTGACACCCGTTGCGGCCCGCACCCCCCTCAACCCCCTTGTGACGCCACTGTTTTGAGAGCAGTTTGGTGATTTCCAGGGCCGGTTCTCCTATTACACATGGCATGCAGCTGCGTAGGGTGCCTCATCTGCGTACCATGCGGGCCGTGGGCAGACAGTGTCTCTGTGACACAGCTGCACCGCGTGTGTAGCGATGGGGGGGCTACTACTGGGGGCAATACAAGAAGGAATTACTACTAGGGGAACTACAAGCAGGGGGCTACTACTGGGGGCAATACAAGGGGGGATTACTACTGGGAGCACTACAAGGGGCGGACCACTACTGGGGGCACTACAAGGGGGGCTACTACTGGGGGCACTACAAGGGGGGGCTACTACTTGGGGCACTGCATAGGGGGGGACCTCCACTGTGGGGACTACTACAAGGGGGGACTACTACTAGGGACACTATATAAAGGGCAACACTGGGGGTACTGCATAGAGGGAACTACAACTGGGGCCACTGTTTAAAGGGCACTGCTTAAAGGGTACCACTATTAGGGGCACTGCATGGGAGGACTACTGCTGGGGGCACTATATAAGGGGCTTACTACTGGGGGCACAAGGGACACTGCACAGGGGGAACCACTACTGGGGGCACTGGCACTGCATAGGGGGGACTACTACTGGGGGCGCTATATAAGGGGCTTACTACTGGGGGCACAAGGGGTACTGCACAGTGGGGACCACTACCGGGGGCACTGTAAAAGGGGCACTGCATAGGGGGGTGCCAAAAAATATACTCGCTTACCAAAAAATTTGGCCTAGGGCCGGCCCTGGTGATTTCTAAAAGTTGTCTTGTCTTTTTGTGTAGTCTTATCTTAGTTAAAAGTTTGTCTCATTATTTTGTCTGCTGTGCATTTTTTTCTGCCTTGTCATTGTTTATTTGTGTGTGCCTGTGGTGTGTTTTTGAGGAGTGTGGCGTTAGTGTAGGTTTTCTCTTTCATTAGTTATTTATTTAGATGGGGGGGACAGAGAAAACCCACATGCACAAACCTTGAGGCCCATTCCCCGCCTCACTTACTAAAAGGAAAAGATAATGTCCAATTATTTGCAGACATTAAGTTTACATTTCAGCACACTTACCATTAAAATGTTTGTCTATTTATTTTTTCTGCGAAAAAAATATTAACGCGACAAACAATATATTTTGGTACACCAAATGTGGTATACTGGGTTTGTGCAAAGTTTCACATAATACGTTTCAACAGGTAAATCCTATTTTGACAAATGTTTCAATTGTATTTTTTTTATTTTTAAACAATTGCTGGTGTAGCTATCCATTAAGCACCTATGCTATATGAGGTAATGTTGCTGTATTTTTAGTAGTGTAATAACAAACACAAAATAAAGGTATACTTACATGTGAAACAGTTATTAATACTGTAAGTGCTTTTCCGATAGAATATGTTTTAGAACTCAAACGTGCCTTTCAGTCTATTATTTGGGTGGTTTGTAAACCTATGCTTAGTAAATCTGTGGGATGTTCTAAAGTTGTTCATTTGGTCGTTTTTCCATTGTTTTTGCCTTTAGTAAATGTTTGAATTGCAAAACTGATGGAAAATCGCCCCTCCCCCCCAAAAAAGAAAAGAAAAATAACACGCTTATTAAATTGACCCCCTGGTCTACATGTATTTTGTCAAGGGTTCATCCTGCAATAAGATAATGAACCAAATCATACCTCCGAGTCCAGGCTATGTTGGAACTACCTTCAAGGATAGAACAAGATGGTAGGCTTCAAATCATGGAATGTCCAGCATAGTCTCCATAATTATACCCCTTCTAGCTGGATTGGTATGAATTGGATAGGAGGGAGAAAGTGAGGCGACCTGAAAGTGCAACAAATTTGTGGGAGCTTGTGCAACAATGTTAGGAAAAATTTCCCATACAATATTGCACTAATATTGTAGAAAGAATGCCAATGGTTATATCTGCAAAAGTTTGCTACTTTGATGAGTTAAACAATTGTTTATTTGTGCTATGCTTTAATTTCAAAGTACATTGAGATATTAAATGCACACATTTCTGTGAAAACTGGAAAAATGGGGTGTTCTAAAACCTTTTTTATGAAAGTGTAAGTTACCACATCTATAGCTAGATATATGTAGTTAACCAGCTAAAAGCAGATTGACTTAACAACAATGGAGTGCACATTGCATTTGATGAATTCATATATGAGATAACAATATCACATATCAGGTTTCATCAATATCAAACCCACCAGAGTGAAGATCACTGCCAGTTAAATTAGAGTAGCATAATGTTGACAAGATTATAAACACAAAGGGGAAAATATACCTGTATCAAGCCTTGGAGAGACAAATGCAGAGTATTTACCTAAAGCTACCAATCAGTTTGTCATTGTCATTTATCATTTATCTAGCACAGTCTATGAAATGACAGTTAGAAAAAGTTGCTTTGGAGAACTTATCCACGTTATCTCGCTCCAAGGCTTGATACATCTCCCTTATAGTGTATTTCAGATCAAGAAAACTTGTTCCAGCTCCTGTTTGCCTTACAATTACCAAACCATAAGGGTGGAGTATACAGTATATCACAATAGGAAGATCAAAGGATATTCTGATTATAAGTTTACATTGTAGTGTTTCTCAATTTATTCTCACCACATCACATTTCTTGAGCCAATCAGTCTCTGAAGGTGCTATTTTTCATCGCTGTATACCATCTCATGGACTTCATATATATCTCTATTATTTTTGCTGGTTTCATCAGTTGATTTGTATACTGTTTTGACATTTAAAATATTATATATTACATGTATAATATAAAACAATATAACACAAGTGTTATAATACATCAAGTCCATATTTAGTATAGATAGAAATATAGAAATACAATACATTATATTTTTAGCCTGTTTTCTAAGTATGCACTACTACTTTGCATTCCTCATCACATTACTTCTACTGTCACAATACCTATAGATAGGCGCCATAAGCAAAAGCAGGGGGAGTTTCCGGTTGCCTGGAAGCCCCCCTACCCAGCCCATCCCATGACCACAATAGAAATAATAATATAATTTAATAGAATGTTATTAGTAGTGCATGTGTCAGCCAGTAATAAATACACCTGTGCACCAACTAGGAGATCTGGAATTTATGCACTGTTAGGGATGCACTGTTATACCCAGTCAATAGGGTTAATTATTAATACCATATAATAATACACTATCCAGTGTATGACAAGACCAATATGTACATATACAGTATACATATATGTCCAGGGCAGTGCTAGGTTCTTCTATTGCTCCCAGACTCCCGGACTTGCTCCAATGCCCTGGAATGGCGCCCACATCTGAAATAAAAATATTCAGCTCCGACAGGATGGCCCTACTGCCGCATCTAATGACTGTGATCGCTGGTCCTCTATATGCTGGAATTACAGTATGACACACAATACACTTTTGTATGTAACATATTAAAGCTGGATAAGTGCTAATTATGCCCTTTTCATGGACTGGCCAGTCTCACTCTAAAATCAAGCATTTGGAAACCCCCCTCTAGAAATCCTGCGTTTGCCACTGGGAGCAATTATAATGAGTGCAGGGTATGTGGTACTGCATCCAGGGGGGCCTGCACCGCACACCCTGCCCACATAGTATACTTGCCTTGTGCTGTGCTGCCAAGTAGGTCCCACCTCCTCTGCAGCACCATCTTACCAGTGACATCTTTGGGAAGATGGTGCCGCGCAGTGAAAGCAAAGACTCTGGCACACGCCATCTTCTTGATTATCACTGGGAAGATGGCGCTGTGGAGGAGGAGGGACCTGTTTGCTATCACAAGGTAAGATGCAGGGCTTGGGGGGGGGGCAGTGAACACTGCTCAAAGGAGAGAACCTGCTGCACATGGGCCCCCTCGGGTGTTAATTCGCCCCTGTACCTACATCAATGATGCCACTATATAAAACCCCTATTACTACACTCTACATATGTTCGTACTTCATTACGCACAAATACTACAAATCTCATACTCATTGATTACAACTCACACCATAAACCATATGCTCCCATTTACATCTATATTACCAGAAATACAATCTACATGTGTATATACTGTATAATCACATCATAAAAAACTCCATTCTTTATATTGTCTATCCTATAGTGAAATCATGGGCATGACGCATTGTGAGATGCATCCAGTCACTCTTTGCATGCATGCCGATGTTAATTACGTCGGTATGCATGACAGAAAATGCAAAAGTAAGCGCTGTCTTTTGCGAATGAGGGTCTTCTGGGTCTATGACCCAAAAGTCCCTCTGGCATCCTTCTGCACATGTGTAGAAGGGCGCGTGAGGCGGGGGGGTGCTGGAAGGGATCCGATAGGGGGGGGTTCGCAAATGTTGAGCAATGCCATCAAAAAATATATTGCATTCCGGGGCATAATGCACATGAGAAATGCAGTCAGACCCCCGAAAATGCAATTTGACTGCATTCCTTGCTTTGATGCATCCTGCCCCATGTCTGCAGAGACATCAGATGGGCCTCAGTACTGGCTGGATTTGGCCACTGGAGAGGACATATCTTCACCCACTTCATTCCTATTGTGCATGGAGGCATGCGCACTGGGGGTCATGGACACATTAATTACCTCACCCATGGATTGCACAATGAACTTTAACTTTGGGAGTCTGGTGGCTTTGCGTCTCTACATTATAGCATTATATACCTACCATTATTAGAATTGAAAGGAAGTTTTTTAAGTAATTGTTTAGATGGGACACATGTATCTATTGTTAATGGTACATTCAAATATCTGCACCATAGACCACCAATAGGATGCAATAAGCCTTGGAGAGTGATAAAGTGGAGAGTGATAAGGTATAACCAATCAGCTCCTAACTGTCAGTTTACAGGCTGTGTTTGAAAAATTACAATTAGGAGCTGTCTTCCAAAAGATCAACTACTGAGCAATTTTCTGCTCCCATAGAGATCCAGTGTAGATCCAGGCCTGAACAGTAAGCCACACTATTGAAAGAATCACGCAATGCTGAAACATAAATGCACAGTCTACTAAAACCCACAAATTATGATAAATAAAGAATATGTAATTCAATGAATGTGTGTGTGTGTCATTTACTATTAATTTATAACAGGCAATGGGCAAGATATTTTGGCCAATACTTTCTATTTAAGTAACTGGCTTATACAGCATACACCATTATTATATTAATGCCTGTTAGCTTTAAACATTTACACATTTTAATAATCCTTGTACTGGATGAGTAATGTACATTTTTACAAGGCTTTGTTTGATGATGCAGAATAGTTAAACGCAGATAACCAAGTTGAACATGCTCTAATGGAAATATTTTGGCAATGTAACAAAGGATCTTGCCTGGAAAGATGACCTTATCAGAAGAATAAGAGCTCATTGTCTTTGCTAAATTACCCAATGTACAGCTCATTGTGTTGAACAATGCAATCATTTAAATAGGAGGCTTAATTACTAAACTGCTCTGTAAAAGACACTTTTTGTTCTGTATGAGATGTGATCAATGTCTAACTGTGCACAAAAGTAAAAATTAACAATACTTGCAGTAGCAAGTTATTACTCAGAGAGGTTGCAATGTTCATTTGTGCTTTATTAAATGTTATTAAACAACACTGAATTTGATTCTTTTTTGTTAGAAAGCAGTGAATTTCTGCACTGTCTCTTCACTGAGCATACATGCTAGGCACTAGGATCACGTACCTGCAGGGAGGTCCGACCTCCAACCTACTACTTCACATGTAACTGCAGCCATCTTTACTGTGAGAGAGTGACATGGTGGGAGGCAGAAGTTTCTTACTTAGCTCCTATGAGAGACCTGGTTAATACCTGCATATAACACTGTTCCAGCATCCTGCACCACTACATATTTGCAGCATACAGTCACCGACTGGTGAGCTGTATGGAACCCTGTGTTGCTCAATCCCCGCTCAATTGCCAGTGTGCATGTAACAGTAAGTACGGCTGTACTACTAGTTGGTGGAGGCTACACTAGGTGACATCATCCTAAGGGGGTGGGACATGAGGCCACATCCCATCTGTGTGTGTGGGGTCAGGAGGTGCCACACAAGGTGTCACCATCCGGTGTGATGCCTCTGGCTGTACCTGCTATCCTTCAATAAACCAACACAAATGGTTAAGTAACCCGGCTATTCATAGATTGAGTCATCCACTAGTGTGTGCCTAACAACTAATTTCAGACAAGTTTTACATGTTATAGATGAAATTACTGTTATGAACAAATTGTACATAACTGAAAAAGCTTTTATTTGCCTTAACTATATGCAGACTAAGTAAACACATCCATAGATATTTCAATTATTAAAATATAAAATTCTAGATGCAAATTTAAGAAATGTTTATTCCTTGGTAGCAGAAATTATGATTAGGTTGTATATTTTTAAATATTAATTGTTACTATTGTTAGTAACAGTTTTGCCTTCTCTGAATTATTCTATTTTTTCTATTTTCTCTATATTACTGTTTTTATTAACGTCATGATATAGGGGACATGAAATAAATTGGGCATATGAAATGAATAGAATAATAGATTCCAAATACAGATATCTGCTGTGACCTACATTATAATGGTAAGCACTGGTCACAAAAATGAGATTTTAGACCATTATTTGTTCTCTTCTCTGTACAAGAATTTTTCAATTTGGAATGTTTACCAATTATTAAATCAGAACTTTTGGACAGGACAAGTGTTTCGGCATGAATAAGATTACAGTACTTCTTACTTTGGTAACATTCACATTATGAAAATATGTAAATCTTGTCTATCAAATCTGTTTACCTGGTAGGACAGTTTAAAAAATGTTGCTCATCTCTAATTACATTAGCACAAAGTTACTCTTATGTTCATGTTTCTATGCCTCTAGTAGAATTTAAGCCAAAGTATTTTCCTATACAGTGACATCCACTGTTTATAAAAGATACACAGAGGTGTAACTGGGAAAATGGCAAAGTTGGTTTGCAATTTTAAATGTATTCATATAACCAAAAATTATAAATGTAACAGCATTATGTGAAGATTACGCATTCAGATGTTTGTTTTCTAAGTAGCAGGAGAGACAGTAGCGATGGTAAAGTCTTGGTCTATTGCGTGCCGAATTAGAGATGTGCGTGAAGCCCTGTGTTTTGGTTCTGGTTCTAATTCATCGTCGTGTTTTGGTTTTGGCAAAACCACCCTTAAGTGTTTTGGTTTGGATTCAGTTTTTTTTCATTTGGTTTTGGATTCCTTTAAAATCTATAAAAATCGATAAAACATCTATAAAACAGCTAAAATCATGTACTTTGGACCTGTTTACATGTAATCCAAAACCTGAGTTTGTTTTTTAAATACCAGTTCTTAAGTAAGAGAAGACCCAAGCCGGGACTCGCTTCTTCTTGGTAAAGTGATTCCGAACTGGGACTCGATACAGCTCAGAACCCCTAAGTTTGGGTGTGTTTGTTCTTCAGGAAAACTGAACCGCAGATCTCTATACGGAATACACCAAGTACATATTCAGTCCCTGCTATCCAGCCCAGAGTGGGATACTTGGAAGTTATATTGTTGTAGTATGTTTATTATTTGTGCATATTATAAATAAACTCACATATTAGAATGGACATTTGGGGCCAAATGTAATAGGGTGTCAGTTTTAGTAACAGTACAAACTCGCACTTTCTCGCACTTTTAAAAAGTGCGAGTTTGTACTGAAACTCGCAAATTCAATAGCCTGCGAACTTTTCAGCTCGAGGCTACTGCATTTGCGAGTTTAGGCGACTGTAGGACTATGTAAACTGACACCTTTTAATACGAGTGTTCGAGTTTTAGAGAAGCCATCACAGATCAGTGAGATCCGTGATGGCTTCTGTGTGTGTTTTAAAAAAAAAAAGTGCACCCCCTCCCCAAAAGCATAACCAGCCCCGGGCTTTATAAAGCCTGTTCTGGTTCTAAAAATACAGGGGCCAAAATGCGTAGGGGGCACCTGTATATTAAGAACCAGCACAGGGCTTTGTTGAGCTGGTCCTAGTTCTGGAAAATCAGGGGACAAAACGAGTAGGGGTCCCCTGAAAATTGCAGAACCAGCAACGAACTCTTTCTAGCGGGGGGATAATGCCACAGCCAGGGAAAACCTTTCACCGGTTTCCCCGGCCAAAGCATTATCCCTAACCGCTAGTCAGTCCAGGCAGGGGATCCCTGGGGAGTTGGGTACCCCACCAATAAAGAGGTACCCCTCTCCAGGGCATCCCAGGACTAGACTGATAGCCCGGGGCTATCCCCGGCACCCTATGGCCATGGATGCCGGGTTGATAGTGTTAGTGTAAAGTGTAAAAATGAAGTTTCCATATTGTCTTTAGTTGTAGAACCACAAGTACCAGCAAGCCTCCCCTGCATGCTGGTATTTGGAGAACCACAAATACCAACATGCGGGGCATTACGGGCCCGCTGGCACTTGTAGTTCCACAACTAAAGAAATACGTAAATAAACAAACATACACAGTGAAAGTAAAATTTTAATTAAACATACATGCACACTCACACTCACAGTCACACATACTCACCTAGTATCCGCAACATTGTATCATTGATGTAACCACAAGATTAACCTCTATTAATCTTGCGGCTACGATGTAGCGGTTCCCACAATAGACTTCAATGGGGATTTCACACCATAGAAGTCTATGGGAGACACAGGCTGGCCGCATTCAGCTAATCAGGGAGCTGTTCCGACGGAGATGCTCCCTGATTGGCTGGCGGCCTCTTCAATGACAGGGCACACGTGTGCCCCGGTCATTTACGCGGAACACGTTTACGCTCAGTCCGCATGGATCGTTTTTTTGCGTTTTTTTATTTTAACCCCTGGATTGCCTACTTGGACAAGTGGACGTGATCGACGCATAGGAGAGGTGAGTATGGATTTTTTTTTCCGGATTACTTCAGATACTAGGTGAGTATGTGTGAGTGCGAGTGTGCATGTATGCTTAATTAAAATTTCACTTTCACTGTGTATGTTTGTTTATTTACGTATTTCTTTAGTTGTGGAACTACAAGTGCCAGCGGGCCCGTAATGCCCCGCATGCTGGTATTTGTGGTTCTCCAAATACCGGCATGCAGGGGAGGCTTGCTGGTACTTGTGGTTCTACAACTAAAGACAATATGGAAACTTCATTTTTACACTTTACACTAACACTATCAACCCGGCACCCACGGCCATAGGGTGCCGGGGATAGCCCCGGGCTATCAGTCTAGGCCTGGGGTGCCCTGGAGAGGGGTACCCCTTTATTGGTGGGGTACCCAACTCCCCAGGGATCCCCGGCCTGGACTGACTAGCGGTCAGGGATAATGCTTTGGCTGGGGAAACCGGTGAAAGGTTTTCCCTGGCTGTGGCATTATCCCCCCGGTAGAAAGAGTTCGGTGCTGGTTCTGGAATTTTCAGGTGACCCCTACTCGTTTTGTCCCCTGATTTTCCAGAACCAGGACCAGCTCAACAAAGCCCTGTGCTGGTTCTTAATATACAGGGGCTCCCTACGCATTTTGGCCCCTGTATTTTTAGAACCAGAACAGGCTTTATAAAGCCCGGGGCTGGTTATGCTTTTGGGGAGGGGGTGCACGTTATTTTTTTTTTATTTAAAAACATTTTACATAAGTACACACAGAAACATGTACATATCTCATGGATATGTGCATGTTTCTGTGTTAATCTGACCTGCTCGGGATGTACTCGCTAGCCTGAAGCAGGTCTATTATTTGGGGACTTTTGGTCATCTTTTTTTTGCGAGTCTGAAACAGACACGCTATTACATTGGGTGAGTTGATTGTTTTCAATGTGAAAACATCTGGATGCGAGTTTGAGAATGGGGAGTTGTAGTAACTCTGAAAAATGCGAGTTTTAGTGGACAGATACCCTATTACATTGGAGAGTTGTGAAAAATTGCGAGTTTAGCACTAAACTCGCAATTTACCAAAGCAGACTACCTATTACATTTGGCCCTTGGGAGTTATAATATAGTGGCATAGTAATTATTTGCACATTTGAGAAATACACTGATACTAGATGTTAAAAATAATATAATAATAACAAATAACAGAAATTAATCTGCATAACTCTGAACTGCAGAATAACACTCTATGCCTTAAAAATATTCTAGTAATAAAGCCAAACTTTGTACCTCTCCTTCTTCCAGACCTTGAAATATGAGATCTTTTACTGCATACAGTATGTGCAAATCTAGATGTGAAGTGTGTTGTGGTTTAATACTTTACTTTAAGAAACATTAGGCCTTCATGCTGAGTTGGTGGAAAGGGGGAAATGATTATTATTTAAGACTTCCTGTGTTACAGTTTTTATATTTGCATTCAATGAAAGAAGTTTTGTTATGTTGACAACTTTCAGCCTGTTTTATTTGTGCGTAGCCAGGGATAAAAATTAGGATAAGATTGCTAAAACCAGCTCATGACGGTGTTCACCTATAGCAGCCCCTTTTCCCAGAGGGTAAAATGCTCACCAGTTGTCCGCAGGACTGAAGCATGCAGTAGAATCGTGTACTTAGTGGAACCCTGTGGCACTGTCAGATTATTTATTATTGGTGATATAGTATTATTGAGAAATGTAAGAAAAATTGGCAGAGTCACAGACAGTGGTCCAGATGCATGGAAATCCAGAGGCGTAACACATGCCTGAAGGTGGAACTCCAAGCTTAGGGCCCTGGTGGGGAAGAATAGTATATTGGAACGTTGTCAGAAGAGACAACAGACAGAGAGGCGTAACACATGCCAGCAGGTGGAACTCCAAACTTAGGGCCCTGGTGGGGAAGAATAGTATATTGGAACATTGTCAGGAGAGACAACAGACAGAGAGGCGTAACACATGCCAGCAGGTGGAACTCCAAGCTCAGGGCCCTGGTGGGCAGCATAGTATATTGGAACATTGTCAGGAGGGACAACAGACAGAGAGAGTTGGTAAAAATATAAAACCAGGCTTGCTCTCAGTTTACAACCATTTTCCGGTTAATTGATATTGTACTGTCCTCTCACAATGGGTGGGATGTA
This sequence comes from Taudactylus pleione, assembly GCA_031769625.1. Classification (NCBI taxonomy): domain Eukaryota; kingdom Metazoa; phylum Chordata; class Amphibia; order Anura; family Myobatrachidae; genus Taudactylus; species Taudactylus pleione. The sequence continues at coordinate 13,525,804 of JAUIMM010000014.1, forward strand.
TTAATAGGGAAAATGCGGTAAAACTCCTTTTTCAGGCTTTCGATGCATTCCGTTGCTTCATTCCGGTGGGCTTCTTATTGGGACGCTTCCCATTGGGATCTCTCCTATCACCCCCCCGCTGCACGCAGCCTTCTGGATGTTAAACCCATCGCAAAGGACAGCTCTTATAGGGAGCTGTCATTTGCGATATTCTAGGTTCATACCGTGGTAATGAACCGCGGTATGTACCCGAAGACAGGTGCAATGTACCGCAATGCGGATGCGATGCTTAGTACATCCCACCCAATAGCTTTAACATATCGCTATAGACCTTCATAGTGAGTGAGAACTCCACAAAGCATGTTCAGGAGTACATTATGAATTAATGCTGGTAGACACAGTAGCCGATGTAGAGAGGGATTAATCCTTGTTTTTGCAGTGCACATGCCACAAAGAGAATGCACACATATTGCAGATTTTTGAGCATCTGACATTTGCACCTCCTTATAACTGGAGAAGGCAGGGGTGGTCTAGTAGAGTGTGTTCACTAAAATGAGGCTGAGGCATAGGCATCTACACCTGTCTATCTCATACAAGAGGGCAGTAGCAAATACACACTAAAGATGATGACCATTAGCTAGTCACTTTTGATGGGATGAAATCACTTCTCCAGCTGGTACCTCTTCCTTCATTATACATGACTTTGTGTGTGCTTGTTTGTGTGGCTTATCCTGAAGACTCCGTAGATTGTGGAGACTGACTTAGAGCCCAGTACTCACATCAGCTGACTAAATTGTTGGCTGTGTTATATTTCTGTGCATCTTTATCATTCCATAGCTGTTGCAGCAGGAATGTCCCAGACTACTTTCAGTCATGTACTTAAATGGGTACTACAAACATTCCTGTCGTGCACCAAATAGGTTATTAATTTGCCATTGGATGAGGAATCGCTTTTGCCAATTTAACAGCAGTTTTATAACATTACCCAATTGTCACATTCAGATGTGCAGTGGATGGCAGTGCATGTAGTTCTGGTACATCTGAGGAGAGTAGAAATATTTTCATTCCAACATTGTCAGATTATGGGGCCGATTCTTGTTGTCCTTGAGTTGGGAGCAAAGCAATAAACAGCAAGTAACTGTGCACCTTGACAAAAAAAGGAATGTAGCAAAACTCATATCTAAATTGTGGTGTAAATATAAAGTTGTTCAGTGGGCTGCATGCAAAAGCAGCCAGTATTTACCCTGCATGCAAAAATTTTTATGTATTTGCTTCCCTTGTATTACAGCATGTTCCAGGGATAAAATTACTTGTTTTCTTTGCTTTGCTCCCAACTGAAAATGAGCTCCTATATGTGATATATATCTTCTCATCCACAATTTCCAGAGACTGTACATGACTCCTTCATTACGAGACAATCAGTTCCTAATCAACCATTAGGCTGTATAGGCTGCAGCCTATACAGCCTAATGGTTCCAGGGCATGTGCGTGTGTGTGGGGTGTGTGGGGGGGGGGGAACCACGCCACACAATTGGCAGCTGGAGAATAAAGCTAAGACCTAATTAATTCCATGTTGGCGGTTGCCGCCCAGCTTACTAATACAGCTTGTTAGTTATGCGGTCATCCCAAGGTAGTGTTAAGGGGAAAGTTCTTAAAGTGATCACCAGATGGTTGTGCCTATGTGACCATGTAATTGCCTGCTAAAATTGTTGTGCTACAGCAAAGTCTGGGAAGGCTGAAGAGCTGCATGCGATTATCTTTAGAATCTTCCTCACATTCCCCAGAAGCCAAAGTCTCTTTTACATCATTAGATGCTAAGAGCAAACATGTCAGTTGTATAACGATCATTAGCTGCACATGTGCAGTATGAATGGCGATTTCCTGAGCATGCATACATACTGTGGTCTGTGTTTAGCAGCATTACAGGGGACGCTACAAGTGTACTAGCATAGGGCACAGCAGTGGCGTAACTAGGGCAGGGCATGCGGGGTGCGTGCCCTGGGTGCCGTGGGACCGGTGGTGCGGGGGGGCGCCGCCGGCCACGGTCCGGCCCACCCTAGTTAGCCACCAGTGTAGCGCGAGTGCGGTCAGCGCTACACATTTACACAGGACCAGCATTAGGCTTCCAGCGCCGGTCCTGTGCTGCACAGCTGAGCCCGTTCCCTCCCCCTGAGTGCTTGCCCAATAGCGCTAGGAGGCGGGCTCAGGCTGTGCATAACACACGCATCGCCGCCAGCGCTGGCGGCGATGTGTGTGTTAAACAGCAGCCAATGAGAGTCAGATAGACTCTCATTGACTGCTGCAGCACCCACTGCAAGAGCTGGGCTTCCGTCCGGCTCCTGCAGGTGGTAATGGGACAGACGTCATGACATCATGACGTCTCTCCCATAATGCTGAGCACGCCAGCCCTGGAGGACTGGCGGGCAGCGGCGGGGGCAGTGTCGTGGACTGGAGCAGCAGCAGCGTGGATTCAGGTAAGTATATTTTTATATATATTTTTTTCTAAGCCTGCCTGCACTACTGGGGGCACAATGGGGGAGGGGGGTGGCTACTACTGAGGGGGACCTCTGCTGGGGGTGGGGGCACAATGGAGGAGGGGTGGCTACTACTGGGGGCACCATTATTGGGAGGACCTCTACTGGGGGGGCTACTACTGGGGGCACTTAATCAGGAGGGGGAACCTCTACTGGGGACTACTACTTGGGGGGGGACTACCACTGGAGGCATTATAAAAGGGGCCTACTACTAGAGGCACTGCACTGGGGGGACCACTACTGGGGGCAATAATAGGAAGGGCCACTACAGGGGGCACTGGATAGGGGGGATCACTACTGGGTGCCTGCATAAAGGGGACCAGTACTGGGAAAATGCATGGGGGGGACTACTGCTGGGGGCACTATATAAAGGGCACTGCATGGGGGGGACTACTACTGGGGGCACTATATAAAGGGCACTGCATAAGGGGATACTGCTACTGGGCACACTGCATTGTGGGGACTGCTACTGGGGGCACTGCATAAGGGGGAACACTACATGGGACACTGCATTTGGGGGGCCACTACTGGGGGTACTGAGTAAGGGGAACTAATTGGGGGCTGTATAAGGGGGACCACTACTGGGGATACTTTATAAGGGGCATTACTATGGGCCTGCACAAGAGGGAACACAACTACATAATGGGGGTACTGTATAAGGGGTACTACTGGGGTTAAGGTGCATATGGATAGGAATGTTCAGCGTGAAAATAAAAGGATGTGTCATGTTGACTGCCCCATTTTTAAGTGACCACACCCATAGTTTTTGCCGCGCGCGCACATCGGAGGGGGGCTCCCTTTTCAAATTTGCCCTGGGCTCCAAATACCCTAGTTACGCCACTGGGGCACAGTTTACTAAATAAGAATCAATTCATTGTTAGGAGTGTATATGCAAACCCAGTACATGTAATGGATATTAGGAAGTAATGAGTATACAATATGCTGTTACATACTGTTTTAATTTTTTTGTATGATTTTATGCATGTTATACATGTTTACATTAAATATTAAAAATAGTATTCATCTTTTAGTTATTTATTAGCAATTTGTCCTTTTATAAGAACTAACTGTAAAATAAAGGATTATGTGTTATACATAGTAGCGCTGGCATCCATAAATGTTGCACAATATTATTTAGACTAATAGAGATTTAGCGCCTGGAGTGTTTTTTTCTTATAACCCGAAAAAAGTTGGGCCTGGAGGTAAAGAAGTCAGAGGAGGATTCAATGGCCGTTGTGTTAGTTGTATTATTGAGGTTTGAACCTGGATGAAGGTAACAAATGTAATGTTTTATTTTATTTGGAAAATAATATCTGTTAATGTAGAGATAGCACTGTAGGCCTTAGATAAGTCAATGTTGTCTGAGCCAATTGATTGTGTAGATGTAACTTCAGAGAGAGAGCGTGTGCTTACATGAACAATTTTATTTTCACCTTTTTGCTCCTTCTCTAAATAAAAATCTGTATTTGCTTTAAGAATTAAGTATGTGGGAAATGTATTGTATATATATTCAAAGTACACTGTGATGGCATTCTGTAAGAGATAAAACATGTATGCAAGTGGTGTAATTCATAGATTTTAGAATATCCTTGGTGTGCATAAGCCTACAATTGTCAATTGTATAATCCTGAAGGATTTCTCTCTGCTTAGGGGTTTGTCTGTTCGTTCAAGCTAATCTCTGGAACCACTGGACAGACTTTGATGGGGTTTTCACTATTCTATACAGCATTGGTTGAGGCAGGTTTAGGTGTATGAACGGGATTGGTATGGAATAACGCCGGAGAACTGTTAGTGAAGATCCCGACAGGTAAGTATTTTTTATATTACTAACCTAACCCCCCCTAACCCTAACCCTCCCTTAGGGGTACCTTCCCCCAAGTGCCTAACCCTAACCCCCACTGTAAGTGCCTAAACCTAACCCCCCCCTTCCCCTAGCCTGACCCTTACCCTCCCGGGGGGTGCCTGACCCTAAGTCCCCCCGGGGAACCCCTAACCTAACCCTCCCCCCCAAGGCTGTCCATGCGCGGCTTACCTTTGATTGGATGTCGGGTGCCTGGCTTACCTTCGGTTGGTATGTCGGGTGCCGGGCTCCCGGCATGGGAAAATGACAAACGTCAGGATCTCAACGCCTGTCATTAGACCCTTGCCGGGATTAGACAGTCAGGAAGCCGGTGGTCGGCATTTTGACAGTTAGCTTCCTGACTGCATCCCATGTGAACCATGCTTCATATGGGAAAAAAAAGAAAAAGAGATGCTTCATATGGGAAAAAGAGAGCCGAACAGTGACGATTTTAGTTAAGCAAGTCACAGAAAACAGTATTACACCAAGCTGGTGTATAGGAGCTGGCCATAGTGCTGAAACAGCAAGAGAGCATCTAAAACTGAGGCTTGTAATCTAGCAAGTCACAGAAAAAGCTGTGTGAGTGACTGACTGCTGCAGGGTCGAGGTCTGTGCTCTGATTGGCTATCCGAGACAGTGAGAGCCTATCAGAGATAGCAATTTGCCCTGTTGCTTAGCAGCAACCTAGAGAGGGGAGGGAGTCTGAGATTGAGCAAGTTCACATCTTAGGCAGACAAAGAATGAGAGACAGCTTCCAATGAACCCATTGAGATGCCCTGCTGCAGATACAGTAGCCAGGAAGGAGCCAGGAGAGGCAGGGGGCAGGGGTTGTGGTTAGATGTAGGGGACTGTGGTGACATGGCATAGGTTATTATGAGATGTAGGAGGCTGTGGCAAGATGAAATTGCCTCCATGCGTAGCCGTGTTGGGTCACTTGTAGGCAATAAAAGAAAAAAAATGTTTTAAACAAAATATAAATAAAATCAAGGCCATTTCATCAACTATGTACAGTGTAATTAGAAAATGATTAATTAGTGAAAATAAGTAATCATTGCAACATTAATGTTTTCCGTTATAATCATCCACAGATTATTTTTTTTGTACAGATAAAGGTCCCTAGCATGCCTGGTTGGCATATGGAAATATAAATGAATATTGAAGGATGACTTGGGCCATATATTGGATTATAAAGATTTATTAGAATAAAACAGTTACTGGTATATTAAAAATGTAAACATTTGAATTCCACAAAAAAAATATCTCAATGTTTCAATGAACATAATGAGGGCGATTCGATGCAGCGCAATGCTGAATAGCCCCGGGAAGGAGTTCAACAACAACTACAACCACTTAAGTCGGAGATTGCCGGTTACCGTGCCTTAAGATGGGTGTTTAGAATGCCGGGCACGAGGGTGTTAGTGTCACACTAGGCTGGAAAACAGCATCACGGCTGGCACTTAAGTCAGATTTCTGCTCGCAACTCAGGAGTGTGAGAGCAGAAATCCTGTAGTCCAACTTACCAGCACGCTGAATTGAATAGCTCCGGGAATTCCTTATTATTCAAACTAAGTGAATATATTAGTAATAAATTGTGATTAACGGGCCGTATTAGTATTGTAGTACATTATACACATACCTGTTAAGGTGTTAATAGTGAGGGGCATACTTTTTTTTTACTTACAAGACAGTCAGACACATACAATAACATAATGGAGAAGGGCCCTAGACTGCACACCCTGAATATAAATAATGAGAGGTGCTACCTGTTGAGACTAATGTTGCAAACACAAAAGGAAAAATTACAAGTGCACAACTCCAACATTACTAATTACATATAATACATTTTGCAATCAAATTTTGCAATAGAGGTTTTAGCATAATCATGGCCAAGGTTATCGGCCGACCCACCACGTCCAGGTAACCTTTTAGCATAGGTCCTTAACATACTCGGGTTAAAATCCAGGGCATGGGACACCCCCAAACCAGCCAAGTTGAGAGCCACCCCAGGACATCACTCTAGTAAAAAGGTGAAGTGTAAAAGAGTGTTACTGTAGATAAATAGGAGCAGTTACTGCATACAGTATGTTAGAAGTGAGGTGAAAAATAGCTGAGTGAAAATGTTACATATATAATAAACAAACAATAAAGGTGCTAAAAGTGCAAAGAAGGAAAAATGTGTTATAATGTGATGCCCTGAAGCAGCCCAACCAAAGCAATCCGGGGACCCACGCCCCAAAACTTACCCCATAGCTGCACTATGTAAATTTATAGGACTTACCTAAATTGTGCCTTTTTCAAAAGTGCAGTCAACATGCCAGGATCCCTACTTACAGCCAATGGGGGACAGGTGGGAAGGGGTGCAAGTTTAGGTCTCATGCCTTCAGGTGTGCATATGAGCACACTAAATAGAATATATGGAGAAGGGCCCTAGACTGCACACCCTGAATATAAATAATAGGAGGTGCTACCTGTTGAGACTAATGTTGCAGACACAAAAGGAAAAATTGTGCACAACTCCAACATTACTAATTACATATACTGTATAATACATTTTGCAATACATTTTTGCAATAAATTGAGGTATTAGCATATTCAATAACATTGTCAATGGGCAATACACAGACAATCAATATATACAGAGTAAGGTAGCAATAATCCATATAAACCTAAAGAGTTACTAATGGGCATGTGGTTGTACACCAGCAATACGCAGTATTAATATAACAGTTGTATATTCATGTAGAGTATGATGTAAGAGGTCATTTGTCTTTATTCAGTAAGGTAGCCTAGGCTGTAATGTACATTTGTTAGCAAGCACACTTTTGTATATGTACATTCAGGGGTGATTTAGATGTAAATGGATATGATTATCTCCTGTCATAAACATAGGTATTTATTCTGTTCTGCAAAGCCTGGGTTCTACTACAAAAGTCACCAGTTGTGTTTTGTTTCTTGTTGTGGCTACAATTCGTTATTAGATTTAGACCTCTCCTTTTATAAAGCCAGCAAATGTATTCAGGAAATTACAACATTTCGGGTTTAACATAACAATTTAACTCAACACATACAACACATGTGATCAGAAAATGACCATACAGTATACAGTATATGTTTCTCCAGTGCTGCAATGCTAGCTTGATGAGAAGAAGCAGGTATACCACACGCTGACAACTCACCTACCTTCTGCTCTACAGTCCTCTTTCATTCTCATTTCCCAGTTCTCTCCTCGCTACATTTTTTACCCCTTTGCCTCCACTCACATGCTCTGTAGTACCCTTATCCTTGTTTATTTCTCTGGTCCATTTACAGGGCATACAGTATGTACTGCTGCTAAGAATACCCACTATCTTACCAGTGCCGGGCTCGCAGCCACAGGGAGGGGGCATCTTCATAATAAAATCTGTCATATGTTGAGTTTGTTTATTGCTAAACTAATCCACAGAATATTGCTATTTTCTGAATATGTTTATGAACAACTTTATTGTCTGTAAAATAGGAGCTTATTTTTGTTTTGCTTTAGTCTATACATTCTCTGGCTTAGGTTCCCCATGCTTTTACATAGGAGAGCCTATTTATCTAAGAATGGTGTAACAGGTACTGTAGATAAGATGAAGAAACATAATATATTTCTGAAATAATATTTATTTTCAGCATGAAACATTTTAAAATTAATATATATATATATATATATTATATACACATATATACGTAAATGTAATATAACTTTTATGTGTTTTATTTTTAAAAAATATTTTTTTTCAATAATTTATTATTTTTTCTCACTTCAACAGTGGCACTGGAAGCCTTCAGCATTTCTCCTGGTCCACTCCCACCTTCTGAAATGCCTTGCCATGCTCAATTACAATTTCATCCAGACTCCCAGCCTTTAAAAATGACCTCAAAACTTTTTCAATCTACACTAGCTACTGTACATCTCAGCCGTCCAGTTTCTTCCATTTCCTATCCTGTCCTCTTTTCCCTTTTGTGCACTCTTCTATCACCTATAGATTTTGTGCAGAGCCCTCTTTCTTTTGTTTTGTTTTCTACATAAATAACTGTATATTGTAATTATGTAAAGTTGTTGCATTGTCTGCATCATATTCTAAAATTATTCTATTTGTTGTAGGTTCTATCTCCTTTGAATAGCACTAGAGTCCTTGTGGCACCTTATGAATAAAATATAATAATATTAATGATGATATATGGTCAATAGATTAGCCGTTGCACTTAAACCCATAATAATTGTAATTTTCATGAAGAAATTAGTTTTATGTAAATAATAATCCAATGTACTGAGGAAAATTCCTGTTAAACCAGACCCCAAATATTGTAATCTCTTTAATAAATAAGATGGATTAATAAATATTCTCTTTTGTTTTTTCTCCAGGTATTTGCGGACTAATACATTTTACATGTGATATGTATGCATTGAATCAATTTGCATGATGAATTGTCTGTTAAAACTGAAAATCTATACTGTACTAACACTGTGTAACATTGCTGTTATGTGGAAAATATCTATATTTGTGGCTAATTGTACTTCCCTCTTTGGATAGCAGTTTAATAAATTGTACATATGTTAAATGTTGTAGTGATCCTGGAAGACAATAATCTTTCTCAGTTAATGGAAGAATGGGCTATAGGAGGAGCACTGCATTGTGTTATAGTAACTAATGGAGTGTGTATGTAATGTACAGTACATATGAGAATATTATGTACAGTATTTATAGAGAGGAAGTTAAATAATAGTGATAAAATGAGGTAATTGGGTTCTTCTTTTAATAACATGATTTATAGGTACAAAACTATATATTTTATATACTGTAGGCTATATTTCAGATAAATAGTATAAGTCATAGGCTGCGAAAATACTTCAAAGAAAGTCGAAATGAAACATTGAACTGATATATATCTCAACAAAAAAAGATGTATAAATAAAAATAACACAATGTGACTAAAGGAAATACACAAGAAATAGAGAGCCTTTAAATTGGTAAAACTATAAAGGAGTAAAAGCATTAAAACTACAATGGAAATAACAAAAACTTTAACAAAGTTTAACAAAGCTAGAAATGGGAAAAAAAACTATTCCGAGAGAAAGAAGTCTTATCCAAAAATAAACTGTTTCAAGTAAAAAATAGCAAAGAAGAAAAAAATTGGGCAACTGAATGTTTGACAGAATGGATTTGTTAAGGAAGTTAAAGGCTGATGTTCTTTTCAACAGTTTTCACAAAGGAGAAAAAATGCCAGGAAATTTGTTGTTCAGTAATAAAGCAAGCACACCATTAGACATTACACATGTAACACAGGATGAAGTACAGATAAATCACAAGATTAAGATAAATTGTCTGGCTCAGATGACGTACATTCAAGTATTCTAAGGAGTTATGATACTTAATACATACAGTATAACACTATTTAAGGACCCCTCACCAAAAAAAAAAAAAATAACCAAGAACTACCATTCATGGCCTTTGCCAGGGAAAGAGAAACATAGTGGGTAGCCATTTTATCCAGTGGTGTAATGAGTGGTGTTATGAGGATAGTGCAGGTGTGGTATGTGTCCTGGCCACCAGCGTGGATGAGCACAAGTGCTTGGCCTGGTGCGAATTGTGACACTATGCTGTCAAAATCACCTGTCATGTTATCTCCATGTCCCTGCCCAACGCTTCCTGGCCTGCCCGCGCTGTATGTTACTGTTTTTTATATTTTTAAAGAGTAAAGGGGAAATGTACCAAGCCTTGGAGAGAGAGAGAAAGGGGAGAATATGCAGTTAGAAGCTGATTGATTGCTATGACAGCTTCTCCACATTATCTGTCTCTAAGGTTTGATACAGATCCTTCTAAGAATGAGATTTGTATAGCTTCTAAAAGATTGGACAAGTGGGCAAGTGGAGAAGTTGCCCTAGCAACCTATCAGCTTCTAGCAATCAATTTATAGAATATACTTGTAAAATGTTATCTAGATGCTGATTGGTTGCTATGGGCAACTTCTCCGCATGTTCACTTCTCCACTCTTTAGGAGACTTGTTACATCTCCCAATAACTCAGTCTCGGGGGTCTATTTACTAAGCTGTGTTAGGAGATAAGGTACCAGCCAATCAGCTCCTAACTGCCATGTCACAGGCTGTATTTGAAAAAATGGCAGTTAGGAGCTGATTGGCTGGTATCCTATCACCGTTCACTTCATCTCTAACACAGCTTCGTAAATAGACCCCTCAGTCTGCTCTGCCTGGTGTCGGGGCTCGTCCAGCCACCAATCAGGTGCATTTTATCCCCCAGATCAGCCCCCTTCTTTCCTCCCAAACTCCACTTGTCAACTCCTACTGCCCTTCTCTCTTCACTTCTCTTGTGTTATGATCTATATATGGCTGCTAACATTGAGACTGCCACAACACGAGGGTAGGGATGGACATCAGAAGTTAATGGCTAGCAACCATTGATGTTCATGATCCCTTGAATTGCAGGTTTTCAATGGTTACCGGTCATCAGATGCAGTTTTACGATGCCTATCCGATGACTGACAGCCTTGTATACAGCTGTGGACACACAGAAGCCATTCGATGTTGGTCTTCCGATGTCCATCCATACACCAAAGGCAAGCTGGGCTAGGAGGCTTATGCCCCCTGGGCCGTTCCATAGTGCACTGCTTCAGGCCGGGCTTGTTGAGCTGTAGCACCTAACAGTACTAGGCTTAAGCCCCTCCTCCTGGCACCCTGGGCTTAAGACCACCTTCCTGGTGATGACAGCTGTCAGTCACCAGTAGGGAATGGGAGAGGCAGGCTGCATTAATAGTGCAGTGATGCGGACTAGTCACGCCACTGCAAGGGGGCGTGGCCATGTGGGCACCCAATTTATCTACATGCACTGCATTGGCACCGGTATTGATATCCACTCTATCACATTGGATCTGTATTAAACACTCAAATTCGGGGGAGACACTGGTACAGTACTGTACCTTTGCCTCATCCATGACACAGTGAGACCTACCTGCTGTGTGGGACTACACAGTGCATCCTAGAGTGGATATGACATAAGCACTTTCATCATTTCACTCTGCATTTAGCAAGAGAGACTTTTTCTTCCCTCCAGGTGGGTCGTGTACTGTACTACACTAACATGGCCTGAGCATAAAAACACGTGGGTAGAGCAACAGCACCCCTGCACTGGAGAAGCAGCAACTAAAGTAGATGACCCTTTATCTTAATTTTGAGAGTGCCTGCCTATTCAGGATTGTGGAACTACAAGGTTTCTGCCATAGGAACATAAATTAGGTATAGGAAAATGGAAAGAGAGAAAAAGCCCTGTTGCGCTTCTAAAAAGGAAATACCAATTTTTCAAATCTATGGATCCAATAAAGATAAAGTAGAGCATATAAAGAATTATATTTAAATCTTTAATACAAATAGTTTTACACACATACAGTAAATGGAATAAACAATATCTATCTTTATGTCTGTCTGTATATCTGTCTGTCTGTATATCTGTCTGTCTATCTACTATCATACATGCTCTGTGCTCACCTAGTTATACTCCAAACTGTATTTATTCTAAAATCAGGAAATGTTGGTTTCAAGATGTTGCAACACTCACATTGTGCCAAATAGTCCTGGCTCAGCTGCTCCATGTGTCCCATCAGAAACTTCTTCACACAATTGTGTCTTCTATGCTTAACTAATGTGACATGGTACAATGCATGGTTACCCTGAATACTGACGCTGGCATTTCACGTAGCTTCATTGTGTGACTCAGTAGCTATTCTGGGTGAAAAGGCAAAATAGAGAGGTCCCACTTGAGTGACTCCAGGGTTTTCCTGCAGCTGTGCAATACCATACATATCTGTATCAGGCCCATAGTCCCAATAAACAACAGTCAATACACTGGCCATGTTGTTTACGGTGTTAAATGTGTCATGTAGTTGTTTGGTGCTGATGGCGGTTAGTCCTACACGTAATACAGCTTAAACAGGTCTTAGGTAAAACAACAAATATCTTAAGACACAGGGGTATAACAGGTGTACATATAGTAGTATTGATGCAGCCTGGAGCTTTAGGGTATCGTTGGGCATTGCAGTGCCCTGGGCGTCATAGTGGTAAAAACACTGGCAGATAGTAGACTATGCCCCTGTAATGTAGTAGTGGTGTTATAGTGTACTTGCAGTACTCTGTGGGCTCTGCAGGGCTGGTATATCTGTGGGAGTCTTAAGGTGCATACACACAGTACGATTAAAATGGACGGTATGAACAATAACTGTATTGATATCGTTCATATCATGCATTTTTCGGTGGCCAACGACCTGCAATGTGCGGGCACGCATGGACGATATCGACCAGGTTACTATAGAGACCCGCGATCAATGATCGCGGGTCATTGGCCATCATTGGTGGGTTCATGGTGTGCTGGATGATTGATACCGATCATCCAGCACACCCGGGAGATCGTTCAATGATATCGTTATCGTTGACGATCGTCCCGTGTGTATGCACCATTAGGGGTGCGTCCATTCAGTAGGAACTGCATGTGAACAAGACACACATGCGCAGTAGCACATGTCGGAGGTCAGGCCATCTGCTGAGCCCCGGCAGGTCCTAGAGATCACCGCATCAGTTACTTGTTGCACTGACAATGGTGGCAGCGCAGGAGCATTCCTTATCCAATACCTTCAGCATCAGAATCTCCTGGAGAGCTACTCTGGTGACTTCCCCTGCCACTCTGACAATGATAATGCACAGGCTCTGATGTGGGCATCCTCTGACCTTACTACCAACAACTGAGGTGTCTGTATCCTTCAGTCTCCTCCTTTGTCAAGCCACACCTCCTTGTGACAGAGTTCACCTGCAGACTGCTGAGACAATTCTCTCTCCCCCACACATATCTCTGCCACCCTCCTGGACACAGGGCCTACTAATTCACTCTGGATCACAACTGCGATTACACACGCAATTGGCCGATTGTTGCCTTCTGCACATGTGAAACGGCCACTGCGATCGGGACTGTGATCACAGTGACTATGCAGATCCATCGCAGAGTGATTGACAGGAAGTGCCATTTGTGGGAGGTGACAGTGTATTTGAACGCTGTTGCAGGTTCTTTTAAATGCTTCGGAGAGGTTGAGAGGTAGATACAGCAAGAATGTTCACCAATTCTTTCAAACAACAGTGTGAATTTATTCCAGGCTAACAGTCACAAAAATAAGCAATTTTTCACAAAAAGTGCAAGTCAACAATTGAAGATACAATACAATTCACACTTTTATGATAGTAAATTACACTTGGGTCCTTAAGTTATTTTATTAAACTGGATTTTAGAAACGCAGGATTAAACGCACTTCATTGTCAGACTGTTGAGGAATGAGTTAAATGCATATATGCAAACAGAAATGCAATAATATGAATCAGCGGATAACAGTCTGCCAATGAGTTTCTGCTGGATTACTCAACACAAAAGTAATAATTATTACATTAAACTATACGTATCCTTACAGTTAACCCCACCAAAGTTTATCACTCCAAGTTCCAATAAACCTTAATAGTTATCACTGCATTCAAGCTAAGTGGGCACAATGTTTGTGCCTGGGTTGATGATTGAAGTTACTGTTCCTAATAGCCTAGCAATGCTGGAGAAGGAAATAATGCTTAAGGTGAATGTGTAACAAATTTAGGATCTCTTGCCTGTTACTTTTCCTTACTGAGCTCAGATGTAGTGGCTGTTAAAATTGGCAACAGAATAGCTCATGAATTATTCCTAAAGAGTTCACTTGTTCTGCTGCAACTGTGTATATTGCTCTCTCCTTCTCTTGCAATTATAGCTGAGAGAAGTTATAAACGGTAACTTTATGGTTTCCACATGTTAGTTGTTACTTAAACGCAGTTCCTCCCTTTTATCCTGATTATCTTTCTCCTGTTAGCTACTCCTAGGGGTAAATTTACTTAAGTAAGAGTTTTTAGTACTGGAGATGTTGCCCATAGCAACCAATCATATTCTAATTAACATTCAACTAGCACCTTCTAGACGATAATAGCTAGAATCTGATTGGTTGCTATGGGCAATATCAAATACAGTATATTTATGTACTGTAAGACTGTAGATACTACCTGTTGTGTAGAGTGTTCTGATTATTGCTCTGAGAAGAAGAACCCAGATGTCATGTGACTCTGGATTCAAGTCAATTATGCCACAAAGAGTTTTTGAAAAGGGTGCAACATATGTTGCTGCCAGGAAATGCCTTGTGGTTCCATTTTTGTTGTAGATATATATCCATGGACATTATGAATTAATAAATGTAATCCATTTTGCATTATGATTTAAAGGGCTGTGATAAAGTTAAGAAAGTGAGTTCTTCTGAATAGCTAATAAATATGTATTATATGTTTTTTTTACTATCTTTTTCTTGCTTGACACAAAAGAACTGTGCAGTAGAAAATGCAAGCCACAGTCTCTCAGCAGTGTCATCTAGGGTAAAAAATAGTAACTATTGACACCAGAAATTCTAGGTCTGCACATGTACATTGGTACTGTACATTTTAGATATGTGCAGGTTAGGATTCCTGGAATACAAACACACCCGAACTTAGGGGTTATGAGTTGAACCAAGCTCTTGCTCAGGTCTTTGGATACCAAACAAGGCAAAACGTCACCTTCCTGGTGTCAGATCTCACTTTTATTTATTGCATATAAAAGTTCCTCCTTGGTAATCGGGCGCCATTTCACACAGGGGATCAGGGGGAGAGGGTGTGGACTGCAGTACTTTGAGTCACTCAGCCACTAAAACACACCATTAGGAGGCACTGTGTTATTTAAAAAAAAAAAAACCATTAGAGTGCCATAGGAGCACTGTGAGGCCCTGTGTGTTCTTCAGACACTGTGATATTAAAAACAAAATTGCCATAGGGTGCCACTGCCATAGGAGCAATGTGAGGCACTGTGCTGTGTGTTCAGGCACTGTGTTTAAAAATAAAAGCCATTCTGTCCACTGTGTTAAAGGGGCACTGTGTTATAAAAAAAAAAACTCCATTAGGTTGTCACTGTCATAGGAGCACTGTGTGTTCTTTAGGCACTGTGCTAAGAAAATTTTTAAATAAAACACTATTATGTGCATTGTGTTAAAAAAAAAGCCGTTAGGGCTTAGGGTGTTATTACTGGGAGTGCTGTGAGCATTGTGTTGTGTGTTTAGGCACTGTGTTAAAAAATAACATCATTAGTGTGCCATTACTAGAAGTGCTGTGAGGCACTGTATTGTGTGTTCAGGCACTGTATAAAAAAAATAATGTTATTAGGGGGCCATTACTAGAAGTGCTCTGTGGCACTGTATTGTGTGTTCAGGCACTTTATTAAAAAATTATTTTATTAGGGTGCCATTACTAGCAGCACTGCAAGGCACTGTGTTGTGTGTTCAAGCACTGTATCAAAAAATAATGTCATAAGGGTGCTATTACTAGTAGCACTGGAGGCACTGTGTTGTGTGTTCAAGCACTATATTAAAAAAAATGTCTTTATTGCTACAAGCATTGTGAGGCACTGTGTTATGTGTTCAGGTATTGTGTTAAAAATGTACATACTTAAATTGCTACCATTACTAGGAGTGTTGTGAGGCATGTTTGTTGCATGTTCAGGGCCTTCAGGTATTGTTAAACAATTTGACAATAAAACTTGTATTAAAAATATAATGTCATTATTATATTGCCACCAGGCTTATACTAGGGGTGCTGAGAGGCAGTTTGTTGTGTGTTCAAGCTAAAAATTTTACAATAAAACTTCTGTTAAAATATATAATGTCAGGCAATGTTAAAATATTTAATATAAAACCTGTGTGTTAAAAAATAAAACAACAATATGAGTGGTCCAAAGAGCGCTGTCCCTCATAGGTCACGTCTTCTCCTATTCATTCATGGATAATGCAATGATCTCAAAACGAGGAGAGAGAATAATACACGATTATACTCCAAATGACAAGTGTTACTTCCAATGGTCCGCAATTAATATTAAAGGCCACTCACCTAAACTAGGTGAGATGCGTTCATATAATGGTATCTTTTTGAAGCATTTTATTCTGATCACAGACAAGCACACCAATTTTCATCACTTATTTCCCACTGGGAATACACTCACCTGAAATCAGGTATAGGCGTTCACAAAAAGGTATCTTTTTATTTCCCTTGGAAGAGATCCATCCTTGACCAAGATGACTTTATAATAACAACCAAAAGATGATGCAACTCCAAAGGAATAAAGTTTCACTTTTTAATCCAAGAATGTAACAAGGTTGTATCTATCCTTAGATAATATACAGCCAAAAAATTTATAAAAATCATTAAAAATACAGTCACAGATGGGTTCCACGGTGAAAAGGAAACAATTACCAGTAAACAGGAGCCACTCCTACCCGGAATAGTGTGAAATCCTGATGAGATGCACTAGATGTATAGAGTGCAAGGGTAAGTTCCAGTGCCACCATAGAAAACCCCTAAATTCACCACCAATGCGTTTCTGACTTTCAAGTCCTTCCTCAGGGTGTACTAGGACTGTAAACTACCCTCCCATTTATACCCCTCAGTATCCATATGGGGGAGGGCTAAGAAATAACCAAATGATCGGCTATAATTAAAACCTGGCATCTGGATTAAATCCCTTATAAATATCAATAATCAAAACAACATGCCCCCTACATAATGATCCATATATACACATATATAATGATAAAAGGCAAATAAAGTAAAAATAGATGAACACACATACGAATAAAATTGAATAACAAAAACAATATAATGAAGATCCGGTTCACTTTTTCCAAAAGTCCCCTTGATTCTCTGATGAGCCGTGTAATTTGGCACCAAGCCTCCTCATGCATTAGCCGCCGCATGTACTAAACCTTAACAGGACTTCCGGTCCACGAGGAACACCGCCGTGTACAACTTCCGGCATCTGGAATGCAGATACTTCCGGTACGCGACTTCCGGTGATGCATGGTCATCCGCTGGTAAGTGCGCTACTCCGGAAGTCCCAACTACAGCATATCAAAGCTGCCGGGCATGATAATGCATTCTCTAGTGATCCTCTGGACGCCATTTTATTGGAGATCATAATTCACACTGATCTTATACGAGGCCCATCAAGAACATTAACGATGCCATAAGTCAGGGGACATGAAATAAAGAAAACAAAGTATGAATAAAGTCGGAATAGGAATAATACCAAATAGAATAATAAGACCAACTACTTATAATGTGGATGTGTATTGAGAGACTATAAGAACCATTTTGTCTCAAAATCAACATTCAAACCTCTAGGTGCTAGTGTTTTAAGTAAATAAATCATTTCCATTTCCATTTGAGCCAATCTAACATCCATATCATTAACCCGCCAGTTGGATTTAACAGATTTGATACCACAAAAGGATACTAAATGTTTAATATCACAACAATGTTGTGCCTTAAAGTGCAATGAAACATTGTGCGTATCTAGACCTTTTTTAATATTTCTGACGTTTTCAGCTAATCTCACTTTTAGCATTCTAGAGGTCCGGCCAACGTATTGGCTGCCACATGAACACTCCAAAAGATACACACAATACTTCATATGGCATGTGATGAAATCTTTAATTTCAAATTTTGCACCCGTGTATCCTGACTTAAAATGTGTAATTTTGGTACTAGTGGATTTGCACACCTTACACATACTACACGTCCCACAACGATAAAATCCTTTTGATTTGATATCACCAACTGTGGGCTTAACAACGGCACTCCTTACTACATGATCCTTGATGTTCCGAGCTCTACGCTATACAAATTTAGGACATGACTCTATATGATCTTTTAATAAAGGATCCTTTGTTAAACTGTTATACTCCAATGTTTGGACACCATTTTTTCTAATTGTTTATACTGGCTATTGTACTTAGTGATAAACGGGATTTTAGGTTTCTTATCCACTTTTGTATTTCCAATATCACTAATAGCTTGTGCTCTATTAAGGGTGGCACCTTTTTGTTTAGCAATTTCTACTACCTGACTGTCATACCCCTTAGCAAGGAATTGACTCTCCAAACAATCAGCCTGTGTATCAAAAATAACCTTTTCCGTACAATTTCGCCTAATGCGTTGAAACTGACTGTTTGGAATGCTTTTAAGCCAGTTGTAGTGGTGATTGCTATCACTTTGAATCAAGGAATTGCAATCAGTGGGTTTAACAAAATTCTTGGTTTTTATGCAATTGTCCTCAATATAAATGGTGAGGTCTAAAAAATCCACAGTTACTTCACTGACATTAAATGTCAGAACTATATTGGATGTGTTATTATTTAAATGCTGACAAAAAAGATCCAAAGAAACCTGATCACCCCTCCAGATAAATAGAATATCGTCTATGTATCAGCGCCATGTCACCAGGCTGGCACCAAACTGATGCCCACTCCACACTGCATGCGCTTCCCACCAGGCCATGAACAGGTTGGCATAGCTTGGCGCCAGCCTGGCACCCATAGCCGTGCCCGTTAATTGGAGAAAAAGAGTCATCGTACCAGAAAAAATTATTCTCCAATATCATATTAATACCATCTAAAATAAACTTTTTATAGTCTTCACCTGTATTGCCCATATCTAGGAAAAATTGGAATGCCTTAAGTCCCGTTTATCACTAAGTACAATAGCCAGTATAAACAATTAGAAAAAATGGTGTCCAAACATTGGAGTATAACAGTTTAACAAAGGATCCTTTATTAAAAGATCATATAGAGTCATGTCCTAAATTTGTATAGCGTAGAGCTCGGAACATCAAGGATCATGTAGTAAGGAGTGCCGTTGTTAAGCCCACAGTTGGTGATATCAAATCAAAAGGATTTTATCGTTGTGGGACGTGTAGTATGTGTAAGGTGTGCAAATCCACTAGTACCAAAATTACACATTTTAAGTCAGGATACACGGGTGCAAAATTTGAAATTAAAGATTTCATCACATGCCATACGAAGTATTGTGTGTATCTTTTGGAGTGTTCATGTGGCAGCCAATACGTTGGCAGGACCTCTAGAATGCTAAAAGTGAGATTAGCTGAACACGTCAGAAATATTAAAAAAGGTCTAGATACGCACAATGTTTCATTGCACTTTAAGGCACAACATTGTTGTGATATTAAACATTTAGTATCCTTTTGTGGTATCAAATCTGTTAAATCCAACTGGCGGGTTAATGATATGGATGTTAGATTGGCTCAAATGGAAATGGAAATGATTTATTTACTTAAAACACTAGCACCTAGAGGTTTGAATGTTGATTTTGAGACAAAATGGTTCTTATAGTCTCTCAATACACATCCACATTATAAGTAGTTGGTCTTATTATTCTATTTGGTATTATTCCTATTCCGACTTTATTCATACTTTGTTTTCTTTATTTCATGTCCCCTGACTTATGGCATCGTTAATGTTCTTGATGGGCATCGTATAAGTTCAGTGTGAATTATGATCTCCAATAAAATGGTGTCCAGAGGATCACTAGAGAACGCATTATCATGCCCGGCAGCTTTGATACGCTGTAGCTGGGACTTCCGGAGTAGCGCACTTACCAGCGGATGACCATGCATCACCGGAAGTCGCGTACCGGAAGTATCTGCGTTACAGATGTCGGAAGTTGTACACGGCGGTGTTCCTCGTGGACCGGAAGTCCTGTTAAGGTTTAGAACATGCGGCGGCTAATGCATGAGGAGGCTTGGTGCCAAATTACACGGCTCATCAGAGAATCAAGGGGACTTTTGGAAAAAGTGAACCGGATCTTCATTATATTGTTTTTGTTATTCAATTTTATTCGTATGTGTGTTCATCTGTTTTTACTTTATTTGCCTTTTATCATTATATGTGTGTATCTATGGATCATTATGTAGGGGGCATGTTGTTTTGATTATTGATATTTATAAGGGATTTAATCCAGATGCCAGGTTTTAATTATAGCCGATCATTTGGTTATTTCTTAGCCCTCCCCCATATGGATACTGAGGGGTATAAATGGGAGGGTAGTTTACAGTCCTAGTACACCCTGAGGATGGACTTGAAAGTCAGAAATGCGTTGGTGGTGAATTTAGGGGTTTTCTATGGTGGCACTGGAACTTACCCTTGCACTCTATACATCTAGTGCAGGGGTTCCCAACCACGGTCCTCAAGGCACACTAACAGTCCAGGTTTTAGGGATAACCATACTTGAGCACAGGTGACTTAATTAGTGCCTCAGTTATTTTGATTAAACCATCTGTGCACAATCATGGCTATCACTAAAACCAGGACTGTTAGTGTGCCTTGAGGACCGAGGTTGGGAATCACTGATCTAGTGCATCTCATCAGGATTTCACACTATTCCGGGTAGGAGTGGCTCCTGTTTACTGGTAATTGTTTCCTTTTCACCGTGGAACCCATCTGTGACTGTATTTTTAATGATTTTTATACATTTTTTGGCTGTATATTATCTAAGGATAGATACAACCTTGTTACATTCTTGGATTAAGAAGTGAAACTTTATTCCTTTGGAGTTGCATCATCTTTTGGTTGTTATTATAAAGTCATCTTGGTCAAGGATGGATCTCTTCCAAGGGGAATAAAAAGATACCTTTTTGTGAACGCCTATACCTGATTTCAGGTGAGTGTATTCCCAGTGGGAAATAAGCGATGAAAATTGGTGTGCTTGTCTGTGATCAGAATAAAATGCTTCAAAAAGATACCTTTATATGAACGCATCTCACCTAGTTTAGGTGAGTGGCCTTTAATATTAATTGCGGACCATTGGAAGTAACACTTGTCATTTGGAGTATAATCGTGTATTATTTTCTCTCCTCGTTTTGAGATCATTGCATTATCCATGAATGAATAGGAGAAGACGTGACCTATGAGGGACAGCGCTCTTTGGACCACTCATATTGTTGTATTTCTGCTATATTTTGAAGGGGTGGTGCTCCTGAGTGTGGACTGAGCTGCAGTCCTTGAGGGCGCAGGTTGTTTTTAGATTGTTTTTATAAAAAATAAAACAAGCTTATTAGGGTGCCACCCAGCTTATACTAGAGGCACCGTGAGGCAGTTTGTTGTGTGTTCTTCAGGTACAGTTAAAAATTCTTAATATAAAATGTGTATGTTAAAAATATTATATCATTTCATATTCAGACTCTTTGGTGCACCTCATAATGTACCTAACCCTAACCCAATTAGGAATGAGGGAGGAGGGAGGGTAGTATGGCCAGCTTCTCTTGCAATCCTTGTCAGGAAATCCTTGCCTATTAACATTGTATTCTTTTATGATCTTTTCTCTTCCCAGTTGCTGCAAAACAGCTCTCGCAAGGCCACTTCACAATTATTATTTTTTTAATTATTCAATCAATCGATCCATCATTCATTCTTTTCTACCTGCCTTTCACTACATAATCCACCTCCATTTCCCTGTAGTGCCCTCAGTCCACTGAGCTAGGTTGTGATTAATGAAAACATTCTAAGGCTTGGCATTGTATAGGTTATATTAAACTACTATCCTGTCTGCCACTGCAATGCCACTCTGTTTCCTAAATGTGCTATATTCTTTTGTAAACTGCCATGTGTTTGTGCTGCTGCTCTGTTGCTTAGTTTAGCCAGTCAGCTCGTTGCAGCCTTTGGCCAATATGGGTGAAAACAACTGTAAGCTGTGAGGTGATCAAAATTCAATGGAAATGACTAGAAGTTAATGTTATTGATGTTAATAATACTGTAGGAACAATAATAGGCCCAAATTAAATTATTTTAGCTGTTTTTTATTATTAAGTTTTTAAAATCCAGATCCAAAACTAAAACACTTGAAGGTGAATTAAAACCAAAGCTAAACCATGGGACTCAGCGTACATCTCTAGTAAATGTATTAGATTAGAGGAAGTAATTTATTGAAAACTAGCTGGGATACCTGACATTGCCCAAGTTGAAGACTGGCCCCTGAAGTACATCTGCAGCCTTTATTGATTTACATTTTCCTCACCTATAGCCCCATTCCTTTGATCCTAAAATGGACCCCACTGTTTGCTAACATGCATGCAAACAGTGGAGTAATTACTGTGGGTGCAGGGAGTGCGACTGCTATGGTCCCCGAACTGACTCTGTGGCCCGCTGCTCCCCCTGCACCCAGTCTCGCACACAAGGTGGGCCAGTCCAATTAGAGCCAATGAGGGGGCCCTTGGTGTCATCAATGTTGATTTGGTGCTGGCCTGCCAGCTGATTACAGCTGGTGCACTGGTAGGCAGTCATGGAAAGACAGTACCACCAGTCGTGAGGCAATAATGGGTGCTCACAGACCAGCACCCAATCATCAGTGGTGGCTCCTGATTGGCTACTGGTCCATGAGCTCCAATTGGCTCACAACTGGCACCAGATTCAAATTGCACTGGTGATGTCTGTCACGTCGTCCGCTGCCTGCCGGTGTACCAACTGTAATTAGCTGGCAGCCCCAAATCCACACCTGCTGGCTGCTGATGGCACACAGGGGGAGGTGAGAGGATGCTGGAGGAACACAGGAAGGTGAGTTGCTGGGGGGGTCATAATGTGTAAGAGGCACTACTATTGTGTGGAATAATGTTATATGGGGCACTGCTACTATGTGACATAATCTGTAAAGGGCATTACTGTGTGGTATAATGTGTAAGGGGCATTACTGTGTAGTTGAAGGGGTATTACTGTGTGGCATAATATATAAGGGGCACTACTACTGCATAATGTGTGTAAGGGGTACTACTGTGTGGCATAACCTGAGCTGGGCTCAGTGTGGGAGCAAATATATGTGTGTTTTTTACCTCTGGGGGGCCCACATCTATATGCCCTTGCATGCAATCACAGAGGCTCTGGATTTAATATGAACTTGCATGAGTCATCCAGTTTGCTCTGACTGAGGTTAAAAGGATACTTTTGTAGCTATCTCACAGGTTTTTGGCATACTGACAATTTCCACTGGAGCCAGCTCCGGAACCTTGTAATTTAGCAGTGTCCCAATTGTTAGGGATTGTGCAACAGTATGTGGCCCTGACTAAGTTGAAACCTAGGCAAAATCCTAATACTCTTCAAACTGCACCACCATACCAAATTTGGTGGAGCTAGGTCCAAAAGTCTGGGCGTGCATAAGGGACAAAAAGATGGACAGACAGACAGACAGACAAGCTTTCTCGCTTATTATATAGATAAACATTGGACCTTGTAAACATTGTTTTTCACACCATATATATGACTATATATTATAACCACCTATTTTTAGGCATTAATATATTTAATATTAAAACCTATCTGCATACAGAGACATATGGATATAGGGCCTGATTCAGCTACAGACAGAATTGCAAAGCAAAACAGAACAACTCCTGAATCAGGATAACAGGTACAGGAACTGAACTCAAGAACTGCAGAACAAGTTGGGACTGGCTAAAACTCAGGCTTCTTAGCACAGGGACAAACACATACTCTGGAAGTCATACAATATCACCAGCAGAAAGTGTAGGGCTGGCTGTAATTTATCCGAAGCAGGAACCAATCAGTGAAATCCCTGCAGAAAGCCTCCCTAATCACAGGATAGTATGCAGCTGAGCTCTGTACACAAACTGACAGGCAGGAATGCAGCAATGCCTGCAACAGCTGGAACTGGAGTCAAGGCATGATACAGCATCCCAGTTGCCTAATACGGCTAGGACCTGCCACCAAGATAATCATAACAGTACCCCCTCTCCTTGAGGGTGGACTCCAGACAGCCTAATGGATCTGAGGGGAGAAAAAAAACCTCTTGTCTTGGAGCACGCCATGCACACGAAATGGCCCACCATTGACCCGCTTGCGCGTCTGAATTAGGCCCTAAGCTCATTCCACTACACATATCTGTGACAGATTTACTGCAACTATCTGCTGTCGCCTTTCTACTCAGCTAACAGTGATAACTTAATACCACTTTTAGTAAAATGCTGTGCGCAATAGTGAACAAGTAGTTGGCTGATTTAAAATACAGTTTGATTACCAAGGTATGCTGACAAGATACTCAATGTTTCCCAGTGCAAACTGACTGTGGTCCTGATTCAGAGATGGATGGATTTGCAAAGCCGCACACAAGTGGCTGTGCAAATCCGTCCATCTTCGATGTAAATGCAGAAGGCGGTGTCAGACACCTCCTTGCTGCATTTGCGATCCCAGCACTGCGACCGTCGCCACAGGCTGGGATCACCATTGTGACCGATGGTTGCTCCTTAGGTTAGGCTGCAGGAGCTGAAGCTTCCAAGAGCCTGACTGGATGCTTGTCACATAAGAAGCCAGGAATCTGCGTCCCCCGACGCAGACCCTGGCCTTGTCCCGCCTGGAAAATGGGGATGACATACCTATGTTTTTGGGAACAGTGACCAGCCACTTCCCCGCTCTGCCACCTGAATGCCGCAGCACGAGCTTGGGGGGTCTGTGAGCGTGATCACAGGATCCATTGTGCACATGCACAGAACAAGACCCAGAAAAATATCAGAAACATCGGAGATGTACGTTCATCATCGGATGAACGCACATCTCTGAATCTAGTCTTTGTGAATGGAACTAGAGAGTCTGGAAATCAGAGGAACTCAGAAAATACCAGATTGTTTAGCAAATGAATTTAGAATGATGTCCATAGCTTCTGAAGGTTTTCATTCAATAAGTCCAATTACTAGACATTTGCCATAAATCAGCTACAATTCTCCATAAACACTGGATGCAATTATTCCAGAACGTATGATAAATTAGCCGATTACTTCAAGTGGTGCCCAAGATTGTCCGCATACAAACACAGTGATTGATGCTAACTGACACATTTCTTCATCGACTGACAATTTCATCAGGGAAAGAAAAGTGTTTGTGTATTACACACTTTTCTTCCTCTAATGAAATTGCCACTAGGCTTAGTACTTAATGTCTTCAATAAATAGTTCAGTGATGCTTCTCACAAAGACTGTCGGAGAGGAAACTTGGTGATCCCATCTGTGTCTGTGACATTTTACTGAAAAGAAACAGTTATTTACTTTTTTATTTCTCGTTTCTTTGGAATGTCTGGTTTCTGGATAATGGAATTCCAAATAAAAGATCCCATATCTGTATATATTTATGTTTTACTAAAGAAAGAGTCCTCTAATGCATCATATGATATGCCTACAAACAGCTTTTCACTGAACTGACACTTTGGATTTTCCTTTCTTCCATCTCTGCGGTCCCAGATGACTCATCCGGTACATTTACTCCAGTACATTGAAAACATTATTCATCTTGTAAAATATGCATCTTAGTAGTGATTAACAGCATACAGTGTATTAATTGTGATAAATATTATATGAGGCGGCCTTTTCACCACACATGAAAAAAAATCACTGTAATCAAACCTGTCTATGTTGTTTTATCATCAATAAGATACGATAACAATATATTAAAATACTAAATAATTTTTAACTCTGTTCCCAAATCTATATAAAGCATTTGCAAGATAATATATTCATTAAGGGACTCTTGTTCTCCTATATATATATATATATATATATATATATATATATATATATATATACTATATTGAAATTAATTAACAGATGTGTGTACATATTGAGAACTGGAAGAAACTTACGTAAATACCTACCCTTAATACTAATTAATTTGAAATGATAATGCTCATTAATTATTGTGATATATGACATTGATCATTAATTATTGAGATATTTGACACTGCTCATTAAATTACTTCCAAAATGTTTTTTCCTTTTTTTTTTATAGCTCAGCCATATACGAGCATATTGTTTTGTGCTGGACATAAGATTTGAAGCTATATAAAAGCATGAGATGTATTGTGTACCAATTCAGATATTTTATTAGAATATATAACCTTAATACACCTTATCCTTATTAAAAGTTAAGTTTTAATTAATCATTAATTTCATCTAAGTAACAAGAGTGACCCTAGCAAAGAGTATTCCTTTCTCCTCCCTTTTTTTGGTAAACAATTGCCTGACTCTGTAACCCATCCCTTGCCTTTTACGAACTCTGGCCATAATTCAGAGCCGGACACTCTGAAAGAGCGCTCGCTCTGAATCGGGACGTTTTTGTTTTTTTGTGCGGCCTCCTGGCCGCTCGCATAGCTGTGGGTGACCACCCACAGCTATTGCGAGCGGCCAGAATGATGGTCGCGATGGTCAAGACCATTGCGACCATCGGGCTTGAGACCCTTGTGGTAGGGTCTCGTGGCCGCAAGCCCCAGACAGCTTCTGGCTCTAATAGAGCCGGAAGCTCTCCCACTGACATCACTTGTGATGTCAGTGGGGCCGCCCACAAACGGCTGGCGTTCGCTTGGGAATGCCTCTATTTGTGAAATCCCCCTCCTGGCCACGCCTACCAAACGGGGCGAGCTGTCACTAACCATCAACAGCTCACCCCCTTTGGTGCAAGACCCGGAGCAACGGAGCACCCGCCGCTAGCTGGGTCTCGCGCATGCGCACGACGGAGCCAGCTCCATTGTGTGCATGCCCAGTGGGCAAACATCGCCCCGGTTGCGAGCGCTCAGTGCTTGCGACCGGGTCTCAATCAAGCCCTCAGATTTCTCCCACCTCATGGTAACACAACTGTCTCTAATTGTGGGCAGCTGCTCTCTGGTATCTTAGGTCTGGTGGACTGATTGAGCACTTAGATCCACACACACAGCAGAATTGGTAGGAAAACCTGCTGGCACTGGGTATGGTTGTGATTTGAGCCCCTTGTTGGGGCTTTCTGGGCAACTTGAAATCCATAACTGTTTGTTCCCTGATACTAAATTCTAAAGAGATGGTCTTCACAGAACCACCATTATCACTTTTATGTAATCACTTCCAAATATTTTGGCGAGTCAGAACTATCCTTTTTCTTTTCATGACTGAACTTCACTAGGCAAAGTCTAAATGGAAACATGAATACAGTACGTAAGGGTGTAAGTAGGGGTGCACATCTGCGTACTGCAAAAGAACTCACACATATTATTGAACATATGCAGCCTAGTTCAGACTACAAGACTGTATCTACAAGGGTGGATTTGAAAAATGCAGTACAGTATATTCAGTAACGGTTCATATGCACCACAGTTAATATGACCCTGGATAATCGGAGTTCTGCTGTACAGTGTTCTTGCTATTTGATAACGACTGTTGTTCTTTTATATCTTCTGCAGCCGTGGAAACAACCCATACAGTTCCAAAATGTATTTCCAGTTATTTACAAACTGTCAAATGTCAGCATGTTTCTGAGATTTCAACAGGTGATCTTAGGAAGAAGTTCTATTTAAAGTATCAGGAGCTATTCCAGTAAGTTGTAGTATTCATTATAATAATATAATTTGACAATATTACTGTATTTTTTTTGTAGAATTGTACACTAATTTTATCTGCCAACTGTCACATGTAGATCTACTGGCTGTTAGGTTACAGCATAGGACATTTTGTGCAGACATTGGAGGACATTACATGTAAATTCTGATATCATCACTGGTGTAAGGAGAGCCTCTGGGTCTTATAAATCTAGAGAGCTCTCCCCACAATACCTATAATAATAGGTTGTGTTTTAACATGTTCCATCAAGAACTTAGCTGTCAGTCATATCTAGGCTTACACAAAAAAAAACTTGAATAGGAAAGTGAAATAAAAAAAGTAAAAAGTGAAATCTCTAACATTTAAAAGTAAACTTTATTTTATTGTGAAAGTCACTAAAGAAAGAAAACTGTTCATGTTATTTATTGTATTTTAAAAAAAATATTGCTCACAAATGAGTTCTTTTGGCGAAAAGTGATATATAAAAATAAAATCATTATTATTATTATTAACAAGTTGCCTGGTATGGTTGCATCAGATAGGACCACACCAGGATGGACTTTTCATTGGGTTTTCACTGTTGCATCTGATGCGACTGAGTCAGGGGAGCCTGCTAGAGGCTGATGGAAGCTAATCTTCTAGCAGCTGCCAGGCCCAGCCCAACCGGCCAGCCATGGCAACCTCTCCTTAGCCCTCTCCTGACAGCCAGGCTTCAGAAAAAGGGCATTATGAAAAGGCTCGCCCACCCGCAGCTGGAGGAAGACAGTCTTCCTGCAGCCCCAGCTCAGGGGTGTCAGGTAAGCTGCGGCTTCTATTCTCCCCCGGCTACATACACTGGCGGGGGAGAGAGGGGGGTCTGTGAATAGTATCACCGACCAGTCTGGGCTGCTGACTGTATTGCAAAATTGTTGATTTTTTAAATGATTAAGTTATGTTAATAAGAGTTATTTAACCCATTTGGTATACTTTTATTAACAAATCTGCATATTTGACAATAAAATTATACAGAATTGGGTTTAAAAAAAATGTGATAATACATTTTTTTTAATTTTGGGGAAATTTGGGGAAAAAATATTAGCCACTTCAGAGGTTAATAAAACAACATTTCTATAAATATACTGTGGTCTATTATTTTATAATATTTTTAAATTGCATTTGTGAATACAAAAGTTATTCCTGACAAAATCATTGTGGTGCAAAAATTTTAAAATTGGTCTGGTCAAGAATGGGCAAAAAAACACCCCTTTAGTTTACTGTCCCTCCCACGTACCAGTTTGGTGGATATTTCTCCCCTGGGATCACCAACCTTTACCTGTGCACTTTGGCTATCCAATTTAAGCTGAAGTCCAGCTCTATAGGGCCCCACACAAATACTCAAGTAATGGTGATTTTCATAGTGAAGGAATCTGAAATGAATGTATATATGGGGGTCAACAATTAGAGAGGGGGGTAGCTTGAGGGACACTTGGTAGAAAAATTACAATCAATTATGTAAGGTGTTTGGAAGATGCTGAATGTCATTGGCATTATGTTACTGATAGGAGCTCAATTGCCAAAACAAATGAAGTGAATAAGTACACCATTAGTAATTTGTGTAGTGCAGCATTCCTACTGTAGTACTGAAATACATGGGTGTGATGACATAATACAACAGCAGGGGGAGCAGATGGTGCAGCTTTCTTAGAGAAGTGTTTTGAACATTCATTGCAGATGGTTTGGAATATGAGCCACATTGATTGGAATGGGAACATGAAAAGGTTTAGAGGATATTGTTGCTGTTTGTAATATCACAGAAGTGTTTAAGAATTGTATTTCCCAGAATTCCTGTCATGCTAATAATCTTGTCTATTTCACTTTTATTTCATTTTTTTGGCTTCTTTTTTGTTTTTTCTCTCATGCCACAGATACCCCTCTGTTATTGCACATAGCATACTATCATTAGCTTAGTAAAGTATTGTGTACATGGTGTAACCACAGAATCTAATCAGAACAAAGCTAGCAGACTAGGTCAAGCTTAATATTTATCCTTATATTTTGATAGTAGAACCCGACACATGGTAAAATTACTTTCTCTCCTGTGCTGACCTTCAACTGAACATCAACTCTAAGATCAACAAATCAGGAGTACTTCCAATCTCACAAGACTTCCTATGAATGGAAATTTAATATGTGAGCTGGAGGGGTTGGGCTCGGTATATTAGGTCAATAGTCACCATGTTGGCATTTGTAGTGTCAATAAGCTATTTCAAAGGTATTTCTAACCTTAGCACTAACCTGTCAACATAGTGAATGCATAATGGAGGGCTTAGGGCTCAATTGTGTTTAATGATTTCAATGGGTGCAACAAATGAGCTTTCTATTTTTAACATTAAAATAAAAACTAAAAAGGGGCACATGAGTTTAATGGAGGCAAGTTAAATTAACTATATAATAACTCCTTCACCATATAATGCTATATATATATATATATATATATATATATATACAGTGCATCTGGAAAGTATTCACAGCACTTTTTCCACATTTTGTTATGTTACAGCCATATTCCACAATGGAATAAATTCTTTTTTGTCCTCAAAATTCTACACACAATACCCCATAATGACAACGTGTAAAAAGTTGTTTTGAGATTTTTGCAAATTTAATTAAGAAAACAAAACTAAGAAATCACATGTACATAAACAGCCTTTGCCATGAAGCTCAAAATTTAGCTCAGGTGCATCCAGTTTCCACTGATCATCCTTGAGATGTTCCTACAGCTTAATTTAGAGTCTACCTGTGGTAAATTCAGTTGTTTGGACTGATTTTGAAAGGCATACATCTGTCTATATAAGGTCCCACACTTGACAGTGAATGTCCTTGAGTGGCTCAGCCAGAGCCCAGACTTGAATCCGATTGAACATCTCTGGAGAGATCTGAAAATGGCTGTGCACTGACGCTTCCCATCCAACCTGATGGAGCTTGAGAGGTGCTGCAAAGAGGAATGGGCGAAACTGCCCAAAGATAGGTGTGCCAAGCTTGTGGCATCATATTCAAAAAGTCTTGAGGTTGTAATTGCTGCCAAAGGCGCATCAACAAAGTATTGAGCAAAGGCTGTGAATATTTATGTACATGAGATTTTTTTTTCAATTAAATTTGCAAAAATCTCAAAAAAACTTTTTACACATTGTCATTATGGTGTATTGTGTGTAGAATTTTGAGGAGAAAATTAATTTATTCCATTTTGGAATAAGGCTATAACATAACAAAATGTGGAAAAAGTGAAGAGCTGTGAATACTTTCCGGATGCACTGTAATAAGTAATGTGCCTTCTCTCACAGAAAACAGCAGCTCTTCCTTTTGTATCCCCAACATCCCAATTGCTATCAAATATTTAATACAGCAACAATGTAGAAACCTTTTAATAGATTACTTCTCCTTATTCTTATTTATTTCTTTCCCATACTGCCCTGCACTGATCTCCCCCACACACTCTGACCTTCACGGTTATATTACATATGAGTGATGCTTATTCCCCAAAATGAATGATACCTGTAACAACTCAGGAGAAATATAAAGGCTCTCTATCTGGAATGTGGAAGTAATCAACTTTTATTGGGACAAAATAATAGTTAATTGGACAATACATTTCACAGGTTTTTGAATAACTTTGTTTTAAAATCAGCATTGAAAATTGACATTTAAATTTAAACTGGTGACTGGAAGCATTGCTGCCATCCATATGGAACTACTTCTTGCATACTGGCTGTGACTCCAAAACCTAAACAAAGGCTGAAAGGGAAAGGCAATATATTTCACTTGTTGAAGAACTTAAAAAGAAAAGTCTTCCATAAAATTAGAATGTATTTATTTATTATTTATTAACATTTATTTATATAGCGCCAACATATTCCATAATGCTTTATAGTTGGAAAGAAACACAGTAATAAAACATGACTGGCAGGGGTGGTGCCATGGTGTTCGGCACCCCCCCCTACAAACTAGAAGTGGCTGACTGCTAGCTGAACAAGTGGATCACTTGCTGTATCTCCTGACGAAGGTGTGGGTTGCTTCTGCATGGAAACGCGTTGAGCCTGCACACGGACCCCCCACATACCAGAGCACTTGGAGAACACTTATTTAATCTCCCGGACCAGGAATCTGTCAACCACTATATGGCAACAGCATATCCAAGTTAAAGCACTTACTATACATGCAAGGACTTCCTGCTATAGTACCCACTTGGTAATGTACTCCTTCTACTGGGACTTGCACTGGGTATTTACTTGATACTGGACTCAGTGACTCAATATAGTGTTGTGGGGCCAATCCCTATTGCATTTTTGCACATTTTAAATTTCATATTCATGTTTTTATATGTTCTTATTAAATTGTGTTCATTTTGACCAAGCCATGTGTATATGATATACATTTATTCCAAATATCTTTCTATCCATTAGCGCTGTTACTTTGTATCACTACTGTACAAATTGAGGTCTGGTACATTTATATACCGAGGCATTTGACCGCCGACGGGTAGCTTCCTCAGACTTATTACTATACATCGTGTGCAAGCATCTTGGCAGTGAAGATTCCAGAAAAGTCCCAGCAGGAAAAGTGGATCCGGGCAGGGCCGTGAGTTATATGAAAAGCATGCATGGATAAACTACTTTATACTTCCCCCTGCCCTTTGTATATTAATTGCCTGAGAACAGCGGCTTGCAGTCTGTACAAATAGCAGTGACTTACAAAATTCATAGCCACTTTTTTTTGAAAACCAAAGCCTACCCTGATATAGGGGAAACAATCGTCCAAGGAGGGGCATGCTCTTGCAGCAAACCTGGATCTTTCTGCGTAATGGGGGCCTGTGAAGATCCTTGTTCTCTAGTCCATTACTATAACAGAGATGTGACAGCTGCAATGGATATTATGGCCCCTGTGCGTATACAACCCTGCATAACACACCGTCAAGCCCCTTGGTTTGACAATAGTTTAGTGAACTCAAGAAAAGGGGGCGTAGACTTGAAAGATGATGGAGGAAGACGAACCTGGTAAAGGATAAGTTAACACTAAACAAGCATTTTAGAGAATATCAATCAACAATAACCCATAAGAAAACAGAATTCCTTTCAAATGAGATCAAGGCAGCAAACAATGGCCAGCTCAGCTTTTCCATACAGTGGAGATGCTTTGCAAACCAGCATGCCTGCAGCTTGATGAAACCCTCTCCCAGTCAAGATCAAATGAGTTTACAAAACTCTTTGCAGATAAAGTATCCTCCATCCAGGCTGGAATCCCCACAGTGCCATCAAAGGATTGTCAAACTACCAAACCTGCCAAGGTAAGCCACCTGTCTCCCTGGAACAGCTTTGACATAATGGATGTAAAAGACATTGCCAAAATTACCAGAATGTTGCGACCCACCACTTGTGATCTGGACCCTGCCTCAACCAAGTTTCTCATAGGGTGTATGGATATGATTGGCCCTGTAATTGCAAAAATAGTTCAATGCTCTTTGCAAACAGGCATTTTTCCAGAACCACTAAAGGAAGCAATTGTTAGACCACTTCTTAAAAACCTAATTCAGACCCCGACTGCATGACCAACTATAGACCAGTATCAAACCTTCCTTTTCTAGGAAAGGTCATTGAGAAAGTGGTGGCAATGCAACTGGAAACCTGCCTGTACACCCATGATATTTATGATCCATTCCAGTCAGGATTCAGGAGAAGACATAGCACTGAAACAGCTCTGGTATGGTGCTTAATGATCTTCTGATGGTAAGAGACAGAGGTGATTGTTCAATCTTAATCATTCTGAATCTCTCAGCAGCATTTGATACTGTGGACCACGGGATTCTAATTGAGCGTCTGAAAAATTTCTGTGGACTGGATGGTACAGTCCTTAGCTGGTCCAAATCATTTCTGACCGGCAGGTCACAGAGAGTTTCTTCTGGAGTAAACTCTTCATTACCAGTGCCACTTCCATGAGGTGTCCCACAGGGTTCTATACTATCTCCCATGCTTTTTGCAGTATACATGCTACCATTGGGTGAAATAATCAGACGTCATGGCCTGGTATACCACTGCTATGCAGATGATACACAACTGTACCTGTCCTTTGCTCCAGGTACAAAGGACCCATAACAACCCTAAATGGCTGCCTAGCTTAGCTTCATGAGTGGATGAGTGCCAGTTGGCTGCGACTGAACCCTGATAAAACAGAGGTCCTTATTATAGGTCACATGTCAGGGCTACAGCATAGCCAACCATCAGGACTTACGCTTGGGGGATCATAATTACAATACACTGAACATGTGCAGAATCCTGGTGTTGTCCTGGATAGTGGCATTACACTTAAACATCAGGTATCAGCCACAATCAAATCCTCATTCTTTCATCTGAGGAACATTGTCAGAATCAAGCACTTAATTCCCTCAGAAGATCTGCCTAAAGTCATACATGCATTTATATCATCACGCCTAGACTACTGCAATGCCCTCTACCTTGGACTCCCAGCAAAAGAATTGCACCGCTTGCAGATGGTACAAAACGCAGCTGCCTTGTTATTAACCAACCAGACCCGATTCAGCCACATAACACCCATACTCTACTCCCTTCACTGGCTGCCTGTCAGATGGCGAATTGTTTTCAAGATTGGCTTACTAACTTACAAAGCCCTACATGACCATGGCCCAAGGTACCTAAAGCAGCTTCTGATTCCTTACCATCCCACTCGACTACTGAGATCCGTTGACAAAGGACTATTAACAGTACCTAGAATCTCCCGGAATTCGTCTGGGGGTCAAGCTTTCAGTTTTGGGGCTCCAACCATATGGAACTCACTTCCCCGCACAGTTTGAGAGGCCTCCACTTTAGAATCCTTCAAAAATAGACTCAAGACTTACCTCTTCACCCAAGCATTTCACTAATGTCCCTTGTTTAAGCTTATTTAGTATTTTGTACTGTATAGGAGAAAAGCGCTATATAAATAAAATTATTATTATTATTTATGTGAATAGAATTGGATGCATCAGAAGTCTAAACGCCTTTATATTCAGAACTGTGCCTTATAAAGTATCCGTTTAGGGAAGCTATCAACCTGCTGTTTAATTAACATCATTTTGCTTTCCCTGGAACTTACATAATTGAAACAAATCACTACAGTGGTTATGGATCATTTAACTACATTGTAGCTTATAAAATATGATGAATAGCTACAACATTGAATTGTGTTGAATGCTGAGAAAATGTGTGCTCACATACTAATATACATTAATATATATTGTTAGGATAGTTTACATTTGTGTCTATTAATTGCTTAATTGTTCTTAGTCCTTTTATTTTAGAAGGTGCATTTTTATGCTATATGTGTTTATTTTTATCTACTTTCATTTGTTATTTTATTTTCTAATACTGTAGTCGTGTAATAAACTAATTGACTTAGCGCCTGATTTAAAGGTAAACTGGTGACTGGAAGCATTGCTGCCAGTCATATGGAACTACTTCTTGCATACTGGCTGTGATTCCATAATCTAAACAAAGGCTGAAAGGGAAAGGCAATATATTTCACTTGTTGATGAACTTAAAGAGAAGAGGCTTCCATAAAATGAGAATGTATTTATTTATTAACATTTATTTAGATAGTACCAACATATTCCTTAATGCTTTATATGTGGGAGAAACACAGTAATAAAACATGACTAGCAGGGTCGGTGCTAAGGTGCTTGGTGCCCCCCCCCTACAAACTATAAATTTGGGCCATCATATAATTAGCATTTACACATTTCTAACACAGGAGAAAATGACTCCATTGGTAAGGTGACTGACTGCAAAGTAATAGGTAATAATAATAATAATAGGTTTGATTCCCAGCTAAGGCCCGTATTCAATATTGGAGCGAAAATTCCGTGCTGGACTTTTCACTCCACATCGGAGCTTTTCTGGGGATAAAGTCCAGTCTTTGTGATGCATGTCTTACCCTATGGTAATGGTGGTCCTCATGCATGACTTATGCACTAGGAGCAGGAGTGATTACAGTGTCTGCGGACTCCACAGCATCGGAGTTCACTCTGACATTATCATCAGGTTGAAACAATTGCGCCATTCTGGACAAGGTATCCAAACAATACTCTGTGTCTACTTGTGCAGGCAATAAAACCAAAGCTTCTGTAACAAATATTTCTCTAATTTGCACTATGTATGACAATGGCCCTCTACATTGTGTAACCTATATGATTACCCACTTCTGCTCTCCACGTTAGTTTTGTGCCCACACAGTCTGTCGTACAGAAAAAAAACACATTTTAGTGCTACCTGCATCTTGAGACTGCTTTATTTGCCACTCACGAATCAACCCACGAATATATGGCTTGAGCAAATCTGGTGAATATATGGCTTGAGCAACCCACGAATATATGGCTTGAGCAAACCTGAGGTTCCTACCCAGGAACAACATAGCTGGGATACAAACAAAAGAAAAAGGTGCACCTATCATCAAATCAATATATATTCTAAACTGGCAGCTCCAAACAGCAGGATCCGCTACCTGATAAAAATGGAAATTTAGACAAAATTTGATGGAGCGCTTGTTTGAAATAAAAACGCAAAATAATACTGAAACAGGTTTTACTAAAACAATTGAGCAAGATATGAGGATAATACAATATAAAATACTATGAATATCAGTGCTTAGAAATTAGTTTTAATACCTAAAGAGGTGCATATGATTATTTCTGTAGACCGGAAAGGTAAAAACGTTCTGAAGAAACCAGGACTCAAATACCTGGAGAAACGCATCAAGGAGAAAGGAGTGCTTTGAAAAGCTCCGATATACTGCCTGCCCATTGGGCACTCAGCCGTCTAATACCTGTGAAAGCGTTACAATCATCGAGTCCCCATTACTCATCTATGCATTCTCCCGGCAATAAACCTTTTTGGACTCTGTCTCCCGAATCTTAGCCCAGCCGACAGACACCTGTGGGTGGCCGGCGCACTGGAGACTGAGGCGGATCATATTGACGGCTCATACACCCAAAGACCTCGCTCCCGCTGTCAAGCGGTAGAGCGCTGCATCCCACATATCATACCAAGGATGGTGATTGCATTTAGCCGGCATACATCTGTGAATAGCCAGCGCAATGAGGACTGAGCCGGACCACCTACACGGTTAACATCCCCAGAGATCGTGCTTCCACTGCCGGGCGGTAGAGCGTTACACCTCATAGATCAAACTGAGGACGGTGTTGGGGTGAGTGCATTATTCCGACAGGCGTTACATCACTATATAGCTCTGGAAATATAACACATACCTTTGGCAAACCATCCAATTCCCGAAAGCAGAGGACATATTGATCATCTATCTTAACACAGATACCCGGATAGTGAATTATACCCACTAATATATCTTGCACGTACAAGTTAACTGTGTTTATAAGATATCTGATTTATGAGGACTTGGACTTTGGTCTACAGAAATAATCATATGCCCCTCTTTAGGTATTAACCAAGGTATTAACCTGAGATTAACAAAAAGAGCTTTTAAAGCTAATTTCTAAGCACTGATATTCATAGTATTTAAATTGTATTATCCACATATCTTGCTCAATTGTTTTATTAAAATCTGTTTCAGTATTATTTTGTGTTTTTATTTCAAACAAGTGCTCCATCAAATTTTATCTAGACAACATAGCTGGGGTTTGATTGGTTGTGGCATGCACCGCATTGCTGTATGCAAACAAGAAATTGGAAATCTTGTGTTGTAATGTACCTTTATCTGTGTGCAATAAGTTTTGTATGAAACATTCAGCCAGTCCATTTGTAGCCGGGTGATATGGGGCGGAGGCAATGTGACAAATTCAAAGCTGTAGTAGAAGTGACTATAAAATCTTTGGGCCATGAAACATGGACCCCATTAATGGTCCCACAAAGTCTATGTGAATCCCTTGCCATGAGGTGGGCGGCAGCTCCCATGGCTGCAATGGCACTGGTGTGGGCATATTTTCAATAGCTTTGCACCCAGAACACTCTCTGGCCACATCCTCTAACTACTGCTCCAAACCTGGCCACCATACAAACCTCCTGGCCAGTGCCTTCATTTTGACCACGCCTAAGTGGCCCACATGTAGTTCCTCCAAGAGTCTCTTTACAGTTTGACAGGCATGATGATGCACACCCACCAGGAGGCAGACAGAATCAACTGTCAACTCATGCCTCTGATGAAAGTAAGGGGCCAGCTGCTGGCGCAGTGTAGCAACCCACCCTTTTTGCATCACATGAGTAGTCTCACATCTGATCAAACAGATGTTTATGGGAAGACATTCCACTTGCGTCATTGTGAAAACATCCCAAGAATACCCGTTTTTCTGTGTCAATGGGTCGGCCTGTATAGGCAATCATGACAAACCATCTCCTTTAACATATTGGGCAGTCCACTTAAATTCTATGGTATAGCAGTGTCCACCTAATAACAGGGCCCAGCGCTGCATCCATGTAGCTGCAGTGACAGGAATACCCCTCTAAGGGTTAAAGATGGATAAAAGCAGTTGATGATCAGTAATAAGTGTGAATTTCTTGCCATATAAATACTGATCGAACCATTTTACACCGCAAACCAGGCTTAGGGCTTCCCTGTAAATCTGTGAATAGTTTAGTTCAGCCTTGGATAACACCCAAGATGTGAAGCCTATGGGACGCTCCTGTACATCTGACATAGTATGTGACATGACTCATTGGGTACAAGTTCCCGACAGTTAAGATGCCGGTAGTTAGAACACAGACATCGACATCCCGACAGAATCCCGTTGGGATAAGGTAAGCATGCTAACCCTAACCCCTAATCCTCCCTCCTTGTAGCTTAACCCTAACCCTCCGCCCCGCAGCCTAACCCTAGCACTACCCCCGCAGCCTTACTCAAACCCCCCCAGTGCCTAACCCTAACCCCATACCCTGCCCATAACCCTAATACTTACCATTGCAATGCCGGCAGCTGGGATTCTGGTGCCGGGATTCCAACTGCTGCATTTTGACCACCGGCATCCTGACCGCCAGAATGGCGACTGCTTCCCGACATGACAGCTCCAATGCCTTAAGCTGAGGCATCACAAGCCATTCTGACAGGAAGCGAGGGGTCATAGTGGGTTAATACCAAGTCTGGCTTAATCAATTCCTTTGCCTGTGTAAAAGCATGCTCACAGTCTCTTGACCATATATATTTCTGCGCCTGCTGGAGAAACTGATGTAATGGGTGCAGAACTGTTGCTAAGATAGGCATCTATAGTAATAATTAATGAACCCCAATGGGGGGAGCGAAGTTGGGACACGTCTTTTTGTGGGGGAGCCTTTAACACAGCTTCCACTTTTTCCTGACATATGTGCAGTCCATTGGCATCAATAGAGGCCATGAAGAACTCACACTTATCTCTTTTGGCTCTGAGCCCATATTGTTCAAGCCGCTGCAACACCAGCTTTAGGTTTTGAAGGTGTTCTCCATCAGATGAGTCTGTCACAATAATGTCATCCAGATAGCATTCTGTACCACGTAACACTTGGTCCATGGCTCGTTGCTAGAGGGCAAGAGCAGAAGCAATGATTGTACCTGTAAAGTCCTTTGTGTGTGTCAATGGTGAGGAACACCTTTGAATCGTCCTCTATCTCCATTTGTAGGTAAGCATCAGCTAGATCAATGTTAATAAACTTTTCTCCTCCTGTCAGATTTGCAAATATATACATTCTCTAATTCTTGGTAACTGGTAGTGATCTGTCTTAAATGGTGGATTTATGGTGACCTTAAACTCCCCGCACATCAATTATTTTTCTTTACTATTGGAACAACTGGAGTTGCCCAAGAGCTGCAAACCACCTTGGATAAGATTTTCTCACTTTCCAGCCTGTTCACTCCAGCTCCACCTAGCGCCGAATAGCGTAAGAAACCAGGAGAGCCTTATGGAACATAGGAACAGCTCTATCCATTAGTGCTGGCTTCCCTTTAATGTGTTGTAAAGTTCCAATGCCTATTTGGAAAACAACTGTAACTTGTTTAAGGACTATCTTAAGGGACAAAGCAAAGGTGTGTATGACACTCAGGCTTGAGATGGCTGACTAGTCTAACTGAATTTTTCATAGCCATTCTCTGCACCACAATGTTGGGTCGCCTTTCTGTATGACTATATATGAGGTACTGTATAAGTCCAGAGTCTCCTTCTGGTCCTTATACTGCACGAGTATAGACAATCCTCGGCATGGAATTACTTTCTTCCCAGTATATATTGTAAGCAGCAGCCAGGTTTTGTTTAATTTGACATTTTTAAAATGATGTCTGTACTCCTGCTGTGACAATACAGAGACTGCTGACCCTGGGCCTGATTCAGTAAGGATCAATATTGCGATCGCAGCTGTGATTACGCACAGTTTCACTGCAAAAATATGCTAATTATTGCTATCACTATGCCGTCGCAGCCTAACATAAGGATGCCCACTTCACCTTAGTCACATCTGTAATACTTAGCAAGTCTGCGAAACCATCGGTAACATCGAGTACCATCGAAGCCTAACGCACACTTGCACAAGGTCTGACCTTACTCAGAAATTGCTGACCTCATCGCATGCAGTGGAAGCCCAAGCTGGGTATGGCATCGAAGTGGCTAATTTATGCACTCCCCTGTAACAGTGTTCAAGCGCACTGGTATGCCTGCGTTTCGCCGACCCCCCTCGTCACCACCCTCAAATGGTCACTTCCTGTCAGTCACTCTGCAATAGGTCTGCAT
Source organism: Taudactylus pleione (assembly GCA_031769625.1). Classification (NCBI taxonomy): domain Eukaryota; kingdom Metazoa; phylum Chordata; class Amphibia; order Anura; family Myobatrachidae; genus Taudactylus; species Taudactylus pleione. The sequence continues at coordinate 13,566,193 of JAUIMM010000014.1, forward strand.
AGTCCGATTGCAGTGAGATCTTCGCGCACGCACACTGCGATGCACAATCTGCCGTCTGCGTGTATAATAACAATAGTATTCCTTGCTGAATCAGGCCTCCTGTGTCCAATTCCATTTTAATAGGTTGGCCATTCACTCGTGGAGTGACCCAAATTGCTTGCTTGTCCCCACCTTTTACTGGAAACACTTCCAAACTGCCCAGATTATAATCACTCTCTGAATCCACCTTGAAGCCTTCCAAAGCATATGTATTCCGTACTTTAGTGTGAGTCTCCCACCAGTGGTCTCAGGGTAATATGCTGCGACTAGCAAACCCTTTTATTATGCCCTTTTTTGTTGCATTTCCTACACAGTTTTTGTCTAAACCTACAATCTCTGGCTTTAGCTGCAGCTTCTATAGACAGTGCCACCTGTACTGTACGTTTAAACGTAAGATCTGTCTCTGTTAGTAAAGGTTTTTGCACACACTCGCAAGAAATCCCACACACCAGACTATCTATCAGGGCATCGTTCAGGCCATCTCCAAACTGGCAGTGCTTCAACAGTCTTTTTAGTTCTGCCACATATGCAGCCACTAACTCCCCTTATTCCTGGTTTCTTCTATGGAATCTGAGCCATTTTGCTATAAGGAGAGCAATAAAAACACATTCCAGGAGCATTCACTTTATTCTGCTACTTCCCCTTATTCTGCTACTTCCCTTTATTCTGCTACTTCCCTTTATTCTGCTACTTCCCTTTGTTCTGCTACTTCCCTTTATTCTGCTACTTCCCTTTATTCTGCTACTTCCCTTTATTCTGCTACTTCCCTTTGTTCTGCTACTTCCCTTTATTCTACTACTTCCCTTTGTTCTGCTACTTCCCTTTATTCTGCTACTTCCCTTTGTTCTGCTACTTCCCTTTATTCTGCTACTTCCCTTTATTCTGCTACTTCTCTTTATTCTGCTACTTCCCTTTGTTCTGCTACTTCTCTTTATTCTGCTACTTCCCTTTATTCTGCTACTTCCCTTTATTCTGCTACTTCCCTTTATTCTGCTACTTCCCTTTGTTCTGCTACTTCCCTTTGAAGAAACCGCTATACTGCACAGCGGAGAAACCGGTCAGGGGCTTATTCAATCACTGGCACCTCCATTTTGATGTTATATACACTAGCCAAGGAAACAGATTGTCCAGAGGTGTGTGACCAGCCTTGTGAACTAAGGGATAAGCATAAGAATATCCTTAAGAGAGACCTAAGGAGCAAATAGGGTTGAAGGTTGCCAAAAGGATAAATGAAAAGGGGCAGACTAGATGGGCCAAGTGGTTCTTATCTGCCGTCACATTCTATGTTTCTAATTATATGACACCAGTGCAGTAGAGCTTGAAGGGGTTTGCCCAGCTGTTTGTTCATATGACCACAGTTTAACAGAGCTACGAGACTGTTGTCTAGATCACCAGAAGAGGGACTTAAATTTTTCTATAGAAAGAGGGGGAGGTTGAGCATGGCACAGTGAGACCTGGCTTCCAAAGTTCTACAATTTAAATATGGATATATGGATTGTGCCTGCTAAATATTTGAAAGAGACTATGGGCCAAGTGTAATAGGATGAGAGTGTAGAAGGTGTAAAAGTTTAGCAGTAAGCTCTCACATTGGTCGAGTTTTATCTTCAAAATGGGAAAACATCTGGATGAGAGTTTAAATCGTGACAGTGTTTTGAGTGTAAAAACATGGGGGTCTGCATGTTCTCAGACTCATTGGCAGAGTTTAAAAAGTGCGAGAGTTTACTGCTAAACGCTCACATTATCTATACTCTCACCCTATTACATTTGGCCCTATATTGGATATAAGTGGACCAGTAATTCTGCACAATAAGAATCTGATATTTATAGAGTAACACCACCATTCTGAGTATGGTTTTATTTAGCTGGAATCCACATTAATATTATTAAAACTATACTAACATTTTGTACTTCTAAGTGATAACTTATTTTATTACATTTTCCATAATTATTTGTTATAAAGATACTTTATAGAAGTTGCATGTAATCAGAAAATCATTTGAAGTTAATTACTATTTTTCTATTTTACGGGTGGGATTGGAACAGACAACCTTATCATTACTGGAATGCTGCATTAGCCCACTACACTACACTACATACTACTACAGCTGAATTCTCTTTGATGTTTTTTAGGGGATGTAGTTTAAATCCCTGCTGTCGGGGATGCTGGTGCACACAATGGCTGGACCGGAATCCCAACACCGGTCAGAAACTCGGTGCCAGCATTCCAAGTGCCAGCATCCAGAGGGTAAGTAGTGGGGTTAGGGGGATGTTAGGGTTAGGGGTTAGGGGAGGAGGTCTGGGACAACTTTTTTTTTTTTACACTGCAAATTAAATTTGTGTTTGGATACACCCCTCCCAAATCTAAATCTCTCTGCACATGTTACATTTGCCTCCTCTGCAGTTCAATATGGTTTTGCCAAGATGCAAATTGACTTTCTTTTGTGCTTTGCTTCCAACCATACCTGCTTACTTTCCCCTAAAGTTGCGGGAGGCTCAAAAATTTTCAGGTAGTACCCAGCACCCCCAGAGGAGAAGGTGGATCTCCTGAGTCCAGCCCACTTCCTAATGAAGTGGGCAGGATGGGGAGATAGTACAGGAATTCTCGGGTCCGTATGGAGGGTAAGGGCTAAAATGATACGAATTGCATAGTTTAGCCGCGCCCCCTGCTTGCAGACCCATGAATCGAGTCATTTTGCCATGACAGGGACGGGGCCTAATGACATGGAGAGCCTGGCTCTGCCCCTCAAAGCTGCCAGGTACATCTCTCTGGGCTTCTCCCAGAGAGGAGTTAATTAAAGTAGGTAAGTATGCTTCCAACTCAGAATTGGCCTCTCTACGTTTTTTTCTGCCTCCTACATACTGCACTAAAGTGGTATGTATTTAATTAGAAAACTGTATATTTTATGTTTTGTTTTTTTAATTAAGCACTACAATTTCTACAATTCACTACAATTGGAGTCTGCCCCATGCTAGCTTGCTTGGCTGACAATGTCATTTGATCTCCCCTCTTTCTCTATACCAATTAGAATGGAACCATGCACAGCATTTGGTATATTGGGCCTGATTTAGCACGGATTGCAATTGCGATCTCAGCTGCCTAATCGCACACAATGAATCTGAGAAAATATGCTAATGTCTGCCACCGCACAGCCAGCACAGAGACGCCCACTACTGCCTTCTCACATCCGTAATACCTCACAGTCTTGTGTATACATCTGTAACATCAGCCACCACTCATCCAGGACAGAGACGCCCACTACTGCCTTCTCACATCCGTAATACCTCACAGTCTTGTGTATACATCTGTAACATCAGCCACCCAGCACAGAGACGCCCACTACTGCCTTCTCACATCCGTAATACCTCACAGTCTTGTGTATACATCTGTAACATCAGCCACCGCTCAGCCAGCACAGAGATGCCCACTACTGCCTTCTCACATCTGTAATACCTCACAGTCAGGGGCTTATCTGTAATGGCTGCAGGGGGGTCCCGCACCGCACCCCCTGCACCCATATTATTTAAAACTTACCTCTCTGAGGTCTCGCACTGGATGTCAGCGCTGTACAAAACGCTGGACAAATGGCAGCCGCAGCCATTTTTCCGGCATTTTGCACATGCACAGTAGACTCTGGGAGGGGGCCCCGGATGGGGAATGTACACAGGCCCCCTCCTCTCTAAAGACACCCCTGCTCGCAGTCCTGTGTATATATCGTTAGCATTGGAGAACATTGGCCCCTCACGCACAATTACAGCAGGTCTGACCTGT